>OY757917.1:95219510-95259510 GCA_963585895.1 Sepioteuthis lessoniana
GAGGTCGAGGTACTTATTCTTTGCCTTTTTTTTCAATTATACTCTATGGTCAGCGGGCACACGAAAGTCCACAATTCGACAAATTCTCTTTGTTTTTTGTTGATTATGATAAGGTCTGGTCTTCTGGCCGAGATTAGGTGATCTGCCTGTATGTCAAAGTCCCATAGGAGTTTATGTCATTTTCTAGGACCGGTGGTGGGTTGTGCATATACAATTTGTTCGTATGGTTAAATTTCTTGCAAAGTTCCCGGTGGATCACCTTGTCCATGTAGTCTTGTCTAGTCTTGTACTCTTTCTGTGATAATTTGCGGCATTCACATATTATGGGATTCATCGTTTCGTCTCTCTCACCACAGAGCCTAAATTTGCTATTATCTATTCTCGCTTTGATATGATTGGTCCTTATGGCGTTGTTTTGTACTGCTATTAGGAGAGATTCTGTTTCTCTCTTAAAGTTTCCTTTTCTTAGCAACGCCTTTGTTATTATTATTTACTCCTTTAGAGTTTTTTTACATCAGTATAAGCTGATGGTTTTCCCTGGAGTTTGAATGATAGCAAGTCTCCTCAGGTCTCCAGGACTCTTCTCAGTATTCTGGCCGTTCTCAGCAATGCTGTAATTTGGATAGTTTCTACCCGTCCGCCAACTTCCAAGTCTTCCAGGCCTTTTAATAATCCTTTTGTTATTGTGCCAAAATTACCAATCACAATTGGTACAATCGTCACTTTCATGTTTCACAGCTTTTTCAATTCTCTAGCAAGGTCGAAGTAATTATCCTTCTTTTCACATTCTTTCATTTTTATTCCATGGTCAGCTGGGACCACAAAGTCGACAATTTTGCAAATTCTCATTTTTCTGTTAATTATTATAAGGTCTGGTCTGGATTAGGTGATCCGTGTGTATGGCAAAGTCCCATAGGTGTTTATGAGTGTCATTTTTGGGACAGGTACTGGGTTGTGCATATACCAATTGTTAGTGTGGTCATTATTATTATTATTATTATTGCCCTTCTTTTGAGTACTTCAACCTAGTATAAACTGGTTTTATTTCACTGGATTCTGAGTGACAGCAAGTATCCGCAATTTTTCCAGAACGCTTCTCAGTATTCTAGCCGATCTTAACAATGCTGGATAGTCTTTCGTCGTTCTTCGATTTTCAACTCTTACTGTCTTCTTTCCAAGCCTTTAGGGATCGTTCCAAGTGTGCCATTCTCAAGTGGTATAACTCTCACCCTCATTATTTCCCAACTTTCTCAGTTTATTATAATTATAATTCTAGTCCTTTGAGAGTTTTACGCATCAGCGTAAAGTGGGATGTCCTTGTAGTGTAATGGTTAAAGCACTGGATTGCAGGATAGTAGTAAGTGATTTCGCAGTCCAGTTACGCTATTACGTTCACATTTGGACGAATAGTGTGAGCTCCCTTATCTTCCCAACTATAGGTCAAATAGTAAAACTACTGTTCTTCTGGAAGGATGGATTTGGCATTAATAACCTACAAAGGTTGATACACCATTAAACAACAAAACAAACAAACACCAGCGTTAGCTTATATCTTCTGAGGAGAGTTTAAGTGAAAGCAACTCTCTTAAATTTACAAGGACTCTTATCAGTTTCCTGGCCGATCATAAAAATTATGTGGTCTTGATAGTCTCCATTTGTCCTTTTATTTCCAAATCTTTCAGTCATTTTATCATTTCTTTAGAGATTGTTCCAAGTGCATCCATTAAATATGGTATTACTGTCACCTTCATACGCCATAATTTTTTTAGTTCTCAAGCAATGTCTGAGTACTTTTTCTTAAAATTTTACTCAATGTACAACCGGGACGAGGAATCCACTATGCGTCAGTTTCTTTTCTTTTTTTAGTGTCTATCACTTAATCTGGTCTTTTTGCTGAGATTAGGTGATCTATTTTTATCTCAAAATTCCAGACAATTTTGTGCATCTCATTAACCAGTACAAACTTTGAATTGTGCACATACCACTTGTTCATAAGATCAAATTTCACCTGCGTTTGGTTTTATACTCTTTTTGCGAAAATTTGCGACATTCGCTTATAATGTGATTGATCGTTTCGTCTTTATTACCGCATAAGCTATATTTTCTATTTTATCGTGACTTTTCTATTTTATCGTGACTTTTCTATTTTGTCGCGACTTAGAAATAATTACTTGAGAACATATAATTGTGGGTAGATTAACAATATTAGATAGAAACTCACGAAACCACATTAAACAAATTATTTGTATAAGATAGGAATGCATGATATTATATATCTGTGGGCAAACTAATGATTAGAAAAAAAATCAGTGAAATTGGAAAATTAATTCAGCGGAATGTAAAAAGTAAAGTTATAATTGTAATCAAACATTTAAAACTTATTCTAATTTCACTATTTAAAAAAACATAAAAGGAGGTCATGTATCTTTAAACAAATAAACCATATCAAATGAAAAAGAATGAAAAATAAGCCCTTTCAGTCTATGTATAAGCTCTCTTGTAAGGTAAACACCTATGGAACCGTCGGTAGCTTAAAGAAACAAGAATAGCATTTTTAATAGGCATACACAAGTGAATCTCTATTCAATGCATCAGGTTGTTTATTCATCGACGCAGTTTTATGCAAATGGTTTTATTCTCATACACACACACACACACACACACACACACACACACACACACACACACACACACACACACACACACACACACATGCGCACACACGCAAGCACAAACACACACAAACACACACTTATATATATATAAATATATATATATATAATATAAGTGTTTCCTTAAGAAAACACAACAAACCGGTCACTTGAGGATTATGAATTTATTTCCATCCTGTTATGCGTTTTTGAAAAATCCAAAAACATGAAAAAAAATTAACGGGACTTCTTCAGATCCTATGGATAAAATAAATCAGAATAGACACAGGAAAGAAGGTGGGAGGGGATAAAAGAGAGGTGAAGAGTTATCTCCTCATTTAGTCCATTAAAAAAAAACAACTCCAGTTTACTGGAAAAAATAAGACTATATATAAAATACAGAATGCTGCAAGCAATACTGAACAAGTCCTGGAGGCAGAACCCCAAAAAGCGGCAGTTGTACAGCCGCCGACCATCCATCGGGAAAACTATCAAAATTAGACGAACCAGACAGGCGGGACACTGTTGAAGAAGTAGGACATGTTCATAAGTGATGTACTCCTGTGGACCCCTACACATGGACGAGCAAAGGCAGGACGACCAGCTCGAACCTACATACCTAGATGTAGCCTTGAAGACCTGCCGGAAGCAATGGACGATAGGGAGTGGTGGCGAGAGAGGGTCAGGGTTATCCGTGCTGATGGTATGACACGATGATTATGATAATAAATCAATATGAGTGGGTAGTGACACGAGGTCAAACTTTTTCATTGCGACGTTAAACAGGTTTCAATTAAGAGTTTTTCTTTTCCTACACAAATTGCCATATCACGCTTAAAGAGGTACTTTAAGCCTGCCCTACTATTTTTCCATTGCTAAAGGAAGAACAGCTGGATTTAAACATATTTAAAGGTATTACTGTTATGTAAAATGTAAACAGCCTCATCCAAGGTTTGAACTCGTGACTCGACGGTAAGGATTACTCAATCCTCTCTCTCTCTCTCTCTATATATATATATATTTCTGTATTTACATTCACATTAATGTTATTATCTGAATATATATATATATATATATATATATATATATATATGTGTGTGTGTGTGTGTGTGTGTGTGTGTGTGTGTGTGTGTGTGTGTCTGTAAAGTTTGTGCAGGCTCTGTGACCATTTGTATTGCCTCTTTCTGAATTAAGACTAATAGTAGACCGAACGCCAAGTACTGACACGTGGGTATCGTGCTTAAAACGTCCTGAAGGCCCTCTGTCATGAAACATACTCTTTTTATTCCATCTTTCTTTGTTTTTTACTGTACACATTCCGTAATGAATGAATTGTAACGTGTTGTACAAGAACATGTTATAAAAATCCAGCAATGTGCAGATGTGTCAGCATATCATCTTTAGTGACTTTTTTTTATTCTCTCTCTCAATTGCCATGGCGATGGAGAAGTGGTGACATGTGCAGTCTTAACCGGTCTAAATATGCATATTAGGCGACAGAAGTCTTATCTTAAAGTCGTTTTTGGGAAGGTTCTAAAAAAAAGGCTCATCAGAAATGGCCTGTCTAATCCTTACTGGTTATTGTACCGTAGCTAACGGTGGTTCATAAAATGCAAAACGAAAGAAAAAAAAGTATAATAAAATATGTGCTCTTGAGTGAATATCGTTTAATGTTTTCCGTTGGAATATTAGAAAGCTTTTGGATCATTCTAAAACTTCTGACAGCGGAACAGTTGCTATAACTAAAGAACTACATTATGTTACTTGAGACATTGCAACTCATGCTGAAACATGCCTTTCTGGTGAGCATAAGACAATGTCAGAATGTCATAACCTGCTTTTTGATCACGGACAGGATGTGACACAATGTGAAATTTTAAGGGAAGTACACTGGGTTGTTATTTTTTCATAACTAGTTTTCTTCATACGTGTAAGAAGTGACTACGGCGCTATTTACACATAGCTAAGATGAGAAGCGAGGGTTTTCCAGTGACATCACACACACACACACACACACACACACACACACACACACACACACACGTAATATAATGAAAATTTTCTGCTAAACCATTTCTAAATCTGTTTTATCCTCGGGGAAAGGCATAAAATAACTAATACAATTACGAAATTAAAAGAGAAAAATAAAGGTTATATATTATAGTAAATCAAGTAATACAACGTCAAAGGTGAAGTTTTTGCTACATATTCCCAGAGTAGGTTAGAGTCAAATATTATATAGTTATTAAAAGAGTCCATTGTGTATCGAAACAACAAAATCCCTAATAATATAGTGCACGAAATATATATATATATATATATATATATATGTGTGTGTGTGTGTGTGTGTGTGTGGAGAAAATTTGAAAAACAAACTCATGTCAAGTGAAGAATTTAATGTGAAATTAGTCGACGTTGTAACGTTTCGGTTTCAATACATCATTATCAGGACTTAAAAATATATGATCAAGTGACGTTAGATCACTGATGGATGTTTAAACATAAATAGTATAACGTCGACTTTCTGTCATATTGAAATCTTCTTGTTCCGTAACTTACAATACTGAATGTTAAGCTAGGCAGAATAGTAACAATATTTGTATCTTTGGTGTGACTCGACATGAGATTGAACCCCGGTCTCCTGAACTATTGGCGAAAACTCTACCCAATCCTTTATTTAAGCATGTTTATTTAAATAACAAAGACACAAGTTATCTATATAATTCTATTAGGATCTTTTCATGCAATGTAAAATGTTAAATTTTTTTCGTGGTTTTGAATTTTTCAAAAACGCGTAACAGGATGGAAATAAATCTATAATCCTAATGTGACCGATTTGTTGTTTTTTCTTAATGAAATATATATATATATATATATATATATATATATGTGTGTGTGTGTGTGTGTGTGTGTGTGTGCACTACGCTTGTTGTTTAGCATTGCATTAAATATATCTTTAAAAGTCACCATATTTAAGAGAATATATATATATATATTTATATATATATATATATATATATACATATTTATATATATATATATGACACCATCATCATCAAGTTACGCTGACAGCTCATGTTTCTCTCTCTCTCTCTGTCTCTGTCTCTGTCTCTCTCTCTCTGTCTCTCTCTCTTTCTCTCTCTCTCTCTCTGTCCATCCCTTTCATCTTCTGGCCCGACAGCTTTTTCAAATTACATCCAGTATCCACACAGAACTGACAAAGAAGGTTTTGCTGATCTGTCCGCACTGGTTCGTTCATGTGTACGTCACCATAGAAGATTCTCGCTAATGAGATCGTCACTAATGAGATCTTCCTTGCCTCTCCAGCAGGGTGGCAGGTGGCATGTGTCTTATTCGTCGCTCTTTGATGGTTTGTAAGATGAGAGGTAAGTGACCGTACGATTGCTGTTGTGTTCCTTGTTCAAAAATGCATGCAGCATTTTTGAGTAATTCGCACTCAACTTTTTCTCCGTGTGCTTTGTTCGCATCCATGCAGTGCATCTATTGAGTAGTATTGATGCAGCCATAACTTGAAAAGAAAAAGCCCCTTTTATTTTATTGGATAGATCCGAATTCCAAAGGATAAGGACCTATTGATAACTTTCCATGTATTCGTTTGTCATATGTAAACATCGCTTTCAGTTTGTGAGATATTGTTTCCGATATATATATATATATATATATATATATATATATATATATATATATATATATCACCTGATTACCGTACAAAAAATGTTAATTTTTGTTCTAAAATAGAGTTGAGAAGCTGTATTTTTGCATATATTTGATCAGTCGGCGCTTAAACGCCTCTTTTAAAAATTCTTTGCTATTCACAAACGTTAGTATTTGACTAGCCGTTGAAAACCCGAAGGATCAAAACCCAAAATAATTTTACAAATCTTTCTCTCTTCGAATCTTAAAAAATCATTTTTAACCAATAAAATAATAGATAAATCATCAATGTTTCTATTTAATATCAAGCCTACCTCAAAATTTCAAAAAAGCCATAAGATAAATATATATTTAGTAAATTTTCGGTTCTATTCCTTGAATCCCCATAAAAAAATCGATTTTATTCCTTTTGAGTGAAAATCTAACATTCTGTTCCCTTAAGTTGGCATTTAATTTCGACATCACAACATCATCCTAAATTGAATGAAAATATTGTTTGCATACATTCAATTGTACTGCTATTTCACTCTTTCCTCTTATGATGAAAATTCTTGCAACATTCCCGTACATATCGACGCATAAATATACTTTTTCTTTTAAAGAGTAACATACTCACTCAAAGATCACTTACACGCAAAATTTACCATCTACAGTGAGAAAACCACAAACTGCTACTTTCCATGCATGGACTTACTTTCTATCTTTAGGGGCTGTAGAATACACCGATTGCATCTCTGCAGAGGGGTTGGACCCCTCCAAACGAATATCCTGTATATGACATTAAACCATATTTTAGTGAAGCTCCGGATTTGGAGCTTTAGAGAATGTGGATAACTCCTTCATTGCCATTGCTCCCAGGTCCACTCTGACTCGGATCATTTGATAACATTTGATAGAGTCATATCTCTCGATCAAATTGAACAAACTGAGTGCAAACAAATGACTGATATTAAAGTGTTACTTTTATTGCAATAATTAAAACTGAGTGCAAAAAAGAATGTTATCTATAAAATCTATTTACAAATCATATATATATATATATATATAATATGTAGGTATAAAAAGGATTTGGCATTAAATTACCATGACTGGTTGATATGTCATAAAACTTAACAAAACAAAGCTAAAACTTCTATCTCAAAATATTTACATTTTGACTAATATCAATTTTTCTTATAAAAACTTGGTAACTTCTATTTTCAACAAACTTTCTACACAATTTAAAGAAAAAAAAAATTTGTAGATTGCTATTTCATTTAATCATTTGCTCATTGGTACGCCACACACACACACACACACACACACACACACGTATATATATATATATATATATATATATATATATATATATATATATATATATATATATATGTATTGTAAGTGCCCGTGATGTTAAGGTCATCCCTGTAAGTCACTGAATCGGCAAATCTACGTCAAATTCAGGACGGGGTTGTTTGCCTTTCCAATTGTGTTAGTACCCTTAAGAAAGGTATAGATC
Organism: Sepioteuthis lessoniana; assembly: GCA_963585895.1. NCBI lineage: Eukaryota > Metazoa > Mollusca > Cephalopoda > Myopsida > Loliginidae > Sepioteuthis > Sepioteuthis lessoniana. The sequence continues at coordinate 95,227,335 of OY757917.1, forward strand.
TCCCTTCAACTATGACTAAATAGTAGGGCAGACTAGGCATAGTAATCCCTCTTAGAGAAGGAAAACTCCACCTAAATAATCGACCTTGATTTGCTATCTATTTGAGACAAGAAGTTGTATATATATATATATATATATATATATATATATATATATATATATATATATATATATACCGCTGTTTGGAAACACTTGTCTCTGTGTGAGTGTATGTATGTATGTGGGTGTGTGGTTTACCCATATCAAACGATCGGATATGATACCAGATCAATGAAAAATCGTGTTCAGTTAGTTTTAATTAATCTTTCCGTCGCCAAGTCTGATTGATTTACCAAAGCTAAAGTTCTTACTTTACCTCACATATATGAGGAGAGGAATTGTGCGTTGATACCTTACCAAAGGGCACTAGCGCAAATTGAAATACATCAACTTGGTCCAGGTTTGAACTCGGATCCCCGATTCCATTTCCACCGATGTTAAGCGGTACTTTAAGCGAAAGTATTGTCTAGTTTCATAGTTTTTGTCTATCCTGTTTTTCCTTAAGGTTACCGATTCTAAAAAGATACACCTGGAAAAGGCCGAAGAGCACAGCTGCCGACAATTATGAAGATAACCACTTGAACCGTGTATATAATGTAAATTTATTACAAACCTGTCCCAGGCCAGTCAGCTGGAGTCTTAGAATTCACGGACTGCGTCTCTGTAGAAGGGTAAGACCCTCTCTTCAACAAGTTTTTGACACAAAACAATCTGATAGTAAAGCTCGAGTAATGCTGGAGCTTCGGGGAATGTGGAATACCTCTTCAATGCCATCGCTCCCAGGTATACTCTGTCCTGGAGTGGTAGTATCTAATAGTGTCCTATGTATGGGTTAAATAGAACTATGTGACATTCAAACAGAATACAAACAAACAAATTATACTAAATTGAATTGTTTGAAATAGAACTATTTGATCATTTAAATGCATTTCAACTAATAACTGTTGTTTAATTGAATTCTTAGTGATACTGTTGGGTTCTGGTTAGTGAATACAAGTAGTAGTATTAAGACAAACCACAATATTTGAGGAAAATAGTTATGTTTACAGGGAAGAGTATTTACAAGAGAGAGACTGTTAGTAATAAGAACATAGGATTAGTGGATAGGATAAGGATATACTTCAACAATAGGAACGGCTCTTCTGGTCTCAGACTCATAGACGTAGACTGATCTCGTACTGATCTGACTGATCTCGATCTGGTACTAGAGCTACTGCCATATATGGTAGATAGACTAGCTCATTATGGCGAAAAAGTAGGTGATACCCAACAGATACACGACAATACTTGGAACTATTTGATTATGTGCAAACAAATCAGAAATGCTTAAATATAATTATATATGGTATACAGTAATAATTGGATTAAAGTAACCGCGTAGAAATAATTGCAATACTAGAGGACAAACAATTACTTTTACCTCATTTTAAGATAAAATAACAGAGAAACTAATATCTTAGATATTCATTTAACTCTGTGCAAGCAAATGATAAACAATAAATAGAATTATTTTAATTAGATTGCAGTTCTTGGAACTATTCAACTGTATGCAAAAAATAAAGTCAGGCACGTTTAAAAATGTAATCAACAAAATGTGTTTACAAATCATAAATATCTAATACATATGTATAAACAGGATTTAGCATTAAATGACAAACAATGGTTGATATGGCACAAAACTAAAGTAAGCCAAAGAAAACAATAAAGTCCTCAAAATTGTTTAGATAAATAAATCAGTAAATAAAATTTTGAATGTATTTCTTTTCTTTACCTTCCACACGAGCAAGATGCAGAAAAAGGTCAGTTTTTTAAACGTAGATTAACAGGTTTGAATTCAGAGATTTCTTTCTCCTAGACTGATTGCTATAATAAGGATATGAAGTCTAGTCTGCCATACTATTTAATTATTGTTAGAGAAAGAATAGATATATTCAAAGGTTTCTCAAGGGTATTAGAATTATGTGAAATACGGAATATCTCGTCGAGGATTAGAATTCCCGCCATCCGGTCTCTTTTCATCATAACATGAATGCATTTAAAGTGTATTCTAATGTTAAATGGAAAGTTGGGTTATCTGTATTCACTAACCCCTCCGCTCGCGCAGTATATGACACAATTTTTAAGCAGAGTTTAACAGGTTTGAATTGAGAGTTTTCCTTCTCCTAGACTAGTTGCCTCACCAATGCTGAAGAACCCAGTCTGCCCAACTATTTACCCATAGCACGAGGGAGAATAATTGGATTCATACGTTTCCCGAGGGTAACAGTGCTATGTGAAACGCAATCAATCTCGTCCAGGATTTGAACTCATGTCGCCGTATCCATTTCCAACGACGATAACCATTACACCACGGGAAAGCTTTGTTATCAAACACTGAAGAAAAGGTAGGCCAAGGTTTCTCAAGGTGGTTCATTTACACATCTGGGAGATGAATAAAATTTTGGCAGAGCAAAGGAAAGCATAGCTCTCTCCAGAGAATCCGTTTATAAGTTTCCATTTAAAAATTCTTTTTATAACAGGAGACAAAAAAAATCGCTGGAACCTATAGACTAGTTGACAGATATCGGGCACCTCTCAGATTACCGGATTGGGTGTGAGCTATCATTAACAAAGACACGTTCAAGACATGGGAGATCACTTCAATGAACGAATGCTTTAGTTCAGACTGAACCCCCGCCAGATATGTTTGATGTCATTAATGACGCATATAATTATATTTTCACGAAGGGAAGCATTTAAAAACAATTATATTTTAACGATTTATTTTGTAAAAGTACCGAGAAAATGATTCAAGTATTAAAGGTGCGTTTCGATTTATAGTCCGCTGGTTCTTTTCTCATGTTTGGCAATTTAAAAATCAAATTCATGTTTTGTAATTTGATATTTAATTAATTTATTTAGGGAGTGAATAGAAATTATATTTGTTTACAGTGGCGCATCAAGTGAAATGTTCGAGAAGCCGTGGTCTAATCAGTTATATGTTTGATCTCGGAATGACTCGAAATGTTCATATAAAAATCCCGAGTAATTGGCAGGTGTTACGTAGTGCAAATTAAGAGTCGGATCATGTGTTGATACGGACCTAATTCAAGTTTCGAATCCAGTGAAAGATTCGTGCAAGAAGAAATTAAAGCTTCTTAGTAATTAAATGAGAATACGATTGCACAGCAGGGGGTTTTTGAAACAAAATACAATAAATCTAATGAAATTATCATTAAAAGTTTTCGGGACAAAGTTTACATGCTAAGATTTAATATTCTTGGTTTTAAGATAAAGAAATATACATACTGGTTTAATAATAACGACTGTACAATAGAAAAATCATTTTTTTATGTCTTTTGTAGACTCTGCAATAAAAATAGAGAACCTCTGGAAAACTTATGTAAATAACACCAGAATACAGTTCAGATAATGTTGAGAATGATGAAAAACAATATTTGGCATTATATACGAACAGTAATTTCTAACTGCTTTTAGCAGAAAGAGACACTAGGACCAATTATGACCATCTATTGCATGTCTTTGTGGCACAGTCATATTCCCTGGTTTTTCAAAAAGCAAAAGATTGACAAAACAATTTTCAAAGAAACAGCAAATACTATGTACCAATGGATAGAAAAATATGTAAGACGAACACACACACACACACACACACACACACACACACACACACACACACAAACACACACACACACACACACAAATACGTGCGCACGTGCATACACACACACGCACGCACACATACACATAAACGACTTAAATCGACTGCGGCAGTAGAATTCCCCAACAAGTCTCTTGGATATAACACAAAACTATCTAATGGTGAGGCTCCAGTCCCGGAGCTTAGGGGAATTGCCATTGATCCTGGATCCACTGTAGCCCAGTCTGATAGCACCTATTTGGCTCCTGTCTATGAGTAGAAAGAAATGTTTGACATGTAAACTGTGTGCAAGCAAATTAATTAAGTTAAATAGTATTGTTAGATATAAAATTGCCTTACCATTTAACAGTGTGTAAACAAATGACTGATGTTTATTTGAATTGCTAGTGATACATAGCAATACTTGAAACCATTTAATTGTATGCAAAATAAAGTTCAGGCTCATTTAAAGATGTTATCAGTAAAATGTTAACTGACCACATATAATATATATATATATATATATATATATATATATATATATATATATATATATATATATATATATATATATATATATATATATATATAAAGAGGATTTGGTATTAAATTATCCATAATGGTTGATATGTCTTAAAACTAAACCAAACAAAACCAAATACACATACAGGGACATGATTTTTTTCCAGTGTATGGAGAATTTAGCAAAGTAGCTTAACGTTTTCGTAAGAAAATGAGCCTTCATATTGTAGCCGAGCACTCTCCCGTACAGTGATAAAAGGGTTAATAATGAAACGAAGTGACAGATAAAGAGAGAGAGAGACAGACAGAGAGAGACAGAGAGAATGAAGGACACTGTGCTATCACCATGCTTTGAAGATGATGATGATGATGATGATGATAATTTAAGGAAAGAATAATCACTGCTGAAGGGGTATTATTCGAGACTAACAGTAAAAAAAAATTGAAAATACTAAAAAAAACAAAAAAAAAAAAAACACTTGATATGATCTTCTTTGGACAAAAACACAGAGTTCAAATCTATTTAACAATCAGATTTTTACTGCTGTTTGACGTCATCTGGCGCCTCACTGGCCAACTTCATTCTCATTTGAATCGTGACTGTTGTACATTTTAATGGACAACACTTCAGTTTCGTGTAAAAACAAATATGTAAATCTCTGGAAGTTCAGTGTGTGTGACCGCACTATTCTCTGAAAAGCAGATTATTCAAATCATTTTAGATCACACGTTATCCTTCGGTAATATACGCTGTATATAGCGTTGCCTAACATTTTTCTTTAGGAAGTACTGTTGGTGGTGTATTATGCTGCAGAGTGTGCAGGACAATCCTACGATTGAAGAGATACATGAGAATTCACAAAAGTGCAATCCTGCGGGCAGGTCCACTGGCTCCTTTGAGTAATTCGAACACTATCTGCCATGTGTGTTTGAAGCTATTTAAGTCAGCAGGCGATCTTAAGTATCACCACAGATCATGTGGGCATGACAAGGTAGCTTTAGATAACTGAAAAATAGGAAGACTGGCATCAGTTGAGAAGTTTGAACAATCATAAACGCGTGCACACACAGACACACACAAGCACAAATATATATATATATATATATATATATATATATAGGGATGTAATAAACAAATTTGAGAACAAAATCTTATAACGGATAAGGCATGAAGGTAAACATCTGAAGTAAGAGGGAAATTTTGATGGACAGGTAAAGTATCATGGGCCAGTTCCTTCGAGGTATAGGAATGTTTTATATGAAGGTGACATTGGTAAACAATGTGTTACGAGTGGGAGTCTAAGATCTAATTGGACAACAGGATTATCACATGACGGAAGAGTCAGTCACAGATCGAGATTATTTACTCAAATGGAGCTACTACACTGCCTGTTAACTAGACGGGTGGCGTTCGGGGTTAAGGGTTAGATTTTGGCAAATAGTATTTTCCGTCTTCCCGATTTGACAGTATAAAACAAATTCACATTATATAGCTGGCTGAAATAGAAAAGCCACAATATAAATTTATCTTACGTAAGCCCGCACGTTTTACACTGTCATGTGACGGCATTAGAGATGTTCAAAAACCCTCATGTTGAATAGTAAATTCTAAGTTATTAAATTTGAATTATTAATTTTTCAGTATTTTTTTAATCATTGATACGGTCTTTACAATCTTTGGAGTTTTGATGGTGTGGCAAAAAATGAAGTAAAATTTGTTTTCTTGTCGTATGTACGAGTTAGTGAGGCTCCAGTCATGGAGGTTTCGGGAACGTACGGTATCCCTTTATAACCATCACTTCCATGTCCACTCTGACTCGGAGTGGTAGAATCTGTTAGGGTCTCGAATGCTGCGAGCAATATTGAACAAGTCCTAGAGGCAACACCCCACAAAACAGCAGCTATACGCCCACTTATCTCCCATCACGTAAATTATCAAAATTAGACGAACCAGGCATGCGGGACACGACTGGAGAAGCAGGGACCAACTCATAAGCGGCGTACTCGTGGAGACCCCTTCACATGGACGAGCAAAGGCAGGACGACCAGCAGTTCTGTGCAGATATGTGATGTAGACATGGGGACCTGCCAGAAGCGATGAACGATAGGGAAGAATGGCGAGAGAGGGTCAGGGATATCCGTGCTGATGGTGTGATGATGATGATGATGATGATGATGATGATTTAAAAACTCACAGCTGTGTGCGAATTATATTGATAGGGATACTCGATATAGGAAATACTTGATGAATAGAATTACTAAAGTTAAATAGCAATATTCGAAACCATTTAACTATGTGCAAACAAATGACAATCCGTTTAGTGGAGAGTCCGCGTGGTGTAATGGTTAAAGCGATGGACTGCGGAATCGTAGTAAGCGAGTTCAAACTCTAGTCGCGCTATTACATTCACTTTCGGACAAATACCCTTAGGAAAGGTATGAACCCCCTTGTCCTCCGAGCTATGGGTTAAATAGTACCACTACTGTTCTTCTAGGAGAATGCTTTGGCGTTAAATGACCCATGTAGGTTGATATGCCATTAAACAAACCAAAAAGATCCGTTTGAAAAGTTACCAACAAAATATTCACCTACAACTCGCATGCGCAGGATTTGGCATTAAATAATCCACAAGGGTTGATATGCCGTGGAACACTAATTAATCAACGACTTATTTAATCATCTTAATTTGAAAATGTGATAAAATCTGTTTTCTCTTCTAAATGAAAATGTTTATTATTTTCATACATATGTAGATGCTCATACAGTTTTTCTTATTTCTCTCAATATTGTAGGGGTACTTCCGACTTTGTTATTATATATGTTTTTGTTTTTTTAATGTTCCATTAGAGTTTAGAAAACGCAGTGCTTTTTGCATATCATATCAATAATAGATAAGGGAAATAACTTTTTTTGTTCACAGCAGCATTCATTGCTCCAGTTTAAGCTTTTTTTTAATCACCCATAACGTTCATTGGTTTATTATTTTATGGCACTTCACCATTCGTGGGTTATTTAATGCCAAGTCCATCCTTGTAGAAGAACAGCAATTATTCTATTTAATCGATAGTTGGAGGATAAGAAGGTTCATGCCTTTCCCAAAGGTATTTGTCTTAAACATAAAGTAATCGTTCGAATTCTCTTACTACGTTGTCTTGCCCAGTCGGCTGGGGCTGTAGAATATACCGACTGCTTCTCTGCAGAGGGGTAAGACCCCCCCCCCAACGAGTGTCCTGATATATGACACTTAACAATCTGATGATGAGGTTCCAGAGATGCTGGGAATTCAGAGAACCCTTTTATTGCCATTACTCCTTGGTCCCCTCTGGCCCAGAATGGCAACAATTTATAGGTCCTATCTATGGGTTTAATAGAACTAATAGCACCCTTAAACTGAAGTGAATTGTTTGAATTAGTACTGTATGAATAAAGGGAATATCCTAAATAGAAATGTTTTTGATACTTAAACTCTACTTATATTTAAACTGAATTGTTTGAAATGGAACTCTTTTTAAGATTGAAACTCTACTTACACTAAATTGAATTGTTTAACATAGAAGTTTTTCGACATTTAATTGTCAGAAAAGAAAATCTTTACTTACACTAAACTGAATTAGCTGAATTAGAACTGTGTACTCATGCTAAGCTGAACTGTTTGAAATAGAGCTGACGATTTGCATAAACATGGATTTGGCGTTAAATAAACAAAAAGGTTGATATGCCTTAAAACCTAACCAACCAAACCAACCAAAGTACGATGTTGAAGTCCAGTAAGTTAACCAGTACGCAACGGTGATTCAGTAATTTCGATGCTACTTGTGGGATGATTATTGGTTAGAAGCAGTTGCTATGGAAAGAAAACTGTGACTTCAAATTGCAATTACTGGCATGTGATGTTTTTGCATATTTCATGCTAAAGAGTTTGGGTTGGTTTGGTCGTGTTTTATAGCATATAAACCCTTGTGTCTCTTTTAAATCTAAATCCTATTTACTATCACACATACACACACACAGACGTACAAACGGGAGTGTATGTGATTTGTATGGGAGTAATTAGCTTTTAACATTATTTGTAATGAGGCAGACCAGATTTATTATTTGTTTGTTTGTTTGTTTTCTTTATTTAATGGCATATCAACCTTTGTAGGTTATTTAATGCCAAAGCCATTCTCCTAGAAGAACAGTATTGGGACTATTTAACCCATAGCTGGGAAGGGGATTCAATACCTTTCCCAAGGGTATTTGCCCGAAAGTGAACGTAATAGCACGACTGGAGTACGAACTCACTTACTACTATTCCGCAGACCATCGCTTTAACCATTACACCACGAGGACACCCCCGGATTTATTAGCACACAGCTACATGGTTTCAAGTATTCTTTACCAAAACTAATAATTATTTTTACTATTAATCATTTGTGCGTACGCAATTAAATGGTATCATTATGATTTTTAGCTGGTTGGATAGAAGGTAACATAATTTCTAAACGAGTAGGACGTCATTACAAGTACTTTTAACCCTAGTACTTCCAAATGATTTCAATCATTGCCATATATATTTAGCCAATTTAATATTAATCATTTGTTAATACACAGTTGGATGTTTTTCAATAGTGCCTTCTTATACCATTGATTCAATTAAATATCATGATGTATTTGCGCACAGTTAAATGGTTTCAAGTATTGCTATTGAGCAGTTTTCTTATGATCTCATATAATTTGAGATATGCAGTACTGATATTATCATCATCATCATCATGTCGTGCCGCCAGCACGGATATCCCTGACCCTCTCTCGACACTTCTCCCTATCATTCATCGCTTTTGGCAGGTCTTTATGGTTACATCCCGTATCCTCACATAGCTGCTGTATGTATGTTCGAGCTGGTCGTCCTGCTTTTGCTTGGCCATATGCGGGGGTCTATAGGAATACATCACTGAGGAGTTCGTCCTTGCTTCTCCAGCAGTGTCCTGCGTGTCTTGTTCGTCTAACTTGTATAGTTTTCGTGATGGGGGGCAAGTGGCCGTATAGTTGGTGTCTTGTGGGGTATTGTCGCCAGGGAGTTCATATTGAATATTTGATGAGGATTATGGGGATTTTTAGTTTATACCTGGAATAAACGAACGGTGAGACGATTGATTGGTTTGGTTTGTTTGTTTTAATGGCATATCAATTTTGTTGGTTATTTAATGCTAAAGCCATCCTTCCAGAAGAACATTGTCGGTACTATTTAACCCATAGGACAAGGAGATTAATACCTTTCCCAATGTATCTATCCAAAAGTGATCGTAATAGGGCGACTGGAGTTCGAACCTGCGTATTACGATTCCGCAGTCAATCGATTTAACTATTACACCACGAGGACACCCCACGGTGAGGAGGGTGATGAATCAAGTTAAATAACTTTACTGTATAAGCAGATATATTTTCCTATCGTAGGTGGTAGCCACACTTAGTTTCCTTACCCCAGGAAATACTATTCTACAAGAAACGGCTAATACCACTTTAACAATGAAGAAATCATTCTTTTTAAGGGTCTTATTACAAATGATAATCATGACAGCTGATCGTCGTATTGGCCAAGGGAGAAGTGATACATTTTTTCCTGTGATTAATAGTTGGTTAAGGAGAAGATATATTAAAAAATATCATCCATTTTACACAGAACTTATTATCTCAGGTATTCATCTCGTTTAGAGGTCATGTAACATTGGTTGAAATATTGCACAATACGAACATATTTTGCCCATGCTACTTTTTGAAGGCTATTATTTCACCCGGGGCGGTATGTTTATTTATTTTTTATGCGTGTGCTCAACACCAGATCAGGTGCCTGTATTTTGGTATCTTATAACGTACACCACTCATGGATCTCCTACCACAAATCCAGGAAAAGAGAGAATTGAAAATCTCATTCTGTCGATCCTAGAGCTATTCTGGTCTCCGTGTTTAACTGAACTAGTGGCTTGAAAACTGACACATCTAGTATTACAATACCTTGTTTCAAGGGTTAAACTAATCCTTTGAATTTTCCAGTTGGCTGGGTCTGCAGAATACACCGACTGCATCTCTGCAAGGGGTAAATCTCCGCTAACGAGTGTCCTAGATATGACACTAAAATTCTGATAGTATGTCTTCAGTAATGCTGGAGCTTTAGGGAATGCAGAGTACCTCTTTATTGCCATCGCTCCCTGGTCCACTCTAGCGTCTGGTAGGGTACTATCTATGGGTCAAACAGAAATAAACTGGGCACTTATGCTAAACTGGTTGAAATAGAACTTTTTTGACATTTAACTGTGACTAAAAAAATGACTAATGTTTAATTGAATTGTTTTTGATACATAGCAATACTTACATCCATTTAACTTTGTTGACTAAACTGAATAACTTGAAATAGAACTAGTTTTGACATTTAAACTTTACGGTTATGCAAAACTGAATTGTTTGAAATAGAACTGATTTGATATCTAACAATGACTAAATAAAAGACTAATGTTTAATTGAATTTTTTGTGATACATAGCAATACTTGAAACTATTTAACTTTGTTGAATAAACTGAACAGCTGGAAATAGAACTGTTTTTGACATTTAAACTTTACGCTTATGCAAAACCGAATTGTTAGAAATGGAAGTTTTTATTGGTATAAAAACGGATTTAGTATTAAATAACTTAAAATGGCTGATATGAAATAAAACCAAACAAAACTAAACCTTTGTAGTCACGTGGGTTTGGTAGTTCACTCCAAACAATGGGCTTTTCCGTCAAAGTACGGTCAACTACAGCATCATTTTATCCTACGCTATTGATACTATCAATTTCACAAATATGTTTGTTTCCATATTTCTCTTGAATATATTCACCGAACCTTTTCGGCCACATACAAGATATGACGCAAGGGCAATATTCAAGAAGTATCAAACTAGTTTCAACACAGAGTTTTTTCTATATTCACCAAGGCTAAACAATGTTTCTACTATTTACCAGTAGTCATGTGGGGGAGAAGATAATCATTCATTCGTGTTTTTTCAGGTGCATTAATACAAAGTGAAACGTAAATAACTTCGTTTGTTATTTGAAATCAAGTTGCCGATTACCTTTCCGACAAATATCCATATTTATCCAACCCCCGCGCTTGGGCAGGATATGACAAAAGGTCGATTTTTAAACGGACTTTAACAGGTTTGAATTCAGAGTTTTCCTTCTCCTAGACTAGTTGCTTGACCAAGATTGAAGAACCCAGTCTGCGCTACTATTTACTCATAGCTGGAAGGAGATTAATTGGATTCATTCGTTTCTCAAGGGTATTAGTGCAATGTGAAATGCAAATCAGTTTCGTCCAGTATTTGGACTCGTGTCGCATTGTCCATTTCCTACGTCGATAACCATTACACCATTAGCACCTACACATTTCCAACAAATATCCATATTTACCAACCCCTCCCCTCGGGCAAGATATGACACAAGGTGAATTTTTCCTTCTCCTAGACTAGTTGCCTCACCAAGGCTGAGGAACATAGTCTGCCCTACAATTTACCCATAGCTAGAGGGAGAATAATTGGATTCATTCGTTTCTCAAGGGTATTAGAGCAATGTGAAATGCAAATAAGTTTCGTCCAGTATTTGAACTCGTGTCGCCGTGTCCATTTCCTACGTCGATAACCATTACACCACTAGCACCTACACATTTCCTACAAATATAACCGTTGCATCAAGCACACATCCAAAGCACGTATTTCAGATATTAATGAGACCAAAAGCGGTTTAGTACTGTCACATAGCCATATAGACGAATATGGCCATGAGCGAAATAGACATATAATGTCCAAAACGACAGAACATAGGAATCTCGAAATTACGAAAAACACGTAACGACTTCTTGTTCAGGTACGAAACCTTTTTATTACTTTTGAGTTAAAGGTTTCGACATAACGAGGAGAGACACAATCTTCTATGCTGTCTTATCCATTTGGCCCCCATCTCGAGCGGCCTCCATAGGGCGCAAGTTCACCTCGCGTCTGCGATTTCCAAAAGTCGAACCTCCTCGTTTGGCGTCTAGTACTCAACTCTCTAACTTTCTTCAAATCTCCACAAACCTCTGCACGCTTCCGGTGCGTGACGTCACTCGCACCCCGTCACTCGTTTCGTCTCGGATTATTGTGACATCTGAGTGACACCTCCATCCGCCTGCCTGCGCTCGCGTTAACACCTGCCTCAATGTTTGCACCTAACTAACCCCTGTGCTGAGCCGAAAGGTTCTAAGGCATGGACCGAAAGGTTCTCAGGCATGGACTCAATGGCATGGACCGAAATCCCTTGGCCATTACATTACAGTACTTCATGTTCTATTGTATAGCCGTGGGAAACCAAACATCGTGAACATTGTCATATCACTTTTCTTCGCATCCCAGCAGGGAGGCGTATAAAAGTAATTATACGTTAAATTCATCTCTCAAACGTTTGAAAGGTTTGACACGCAACATAATTTTATCGTTGCAAAAAGACACAGATGACACGGAATGAATTAATGTTCACTCCATCATTTTGTATTCATTTAAGTTGCAAAATATTGCATCTGCGTACAAAATTGGCACGGACCACGTAATATACTATATAATTTACATACTTATGAATAACATTGAATCAACGATTCATTATTTAGATTTAATGCAGTGACGTGGTTCTAGAACTTCTCGGAAATCCAATTTTCGTTCTCTGTATTGAGGTGTCATCGAATCAATTAATTCATGTTTTACACAAATGAATAAACACATCGTTCCTGGAAAGATAAAAGACTCTACATTTAACGTGAAAATATTCTTCATTTCGACATGAGATGTTCAATGTCTAGTGGTATTTTAAATTAATACTGGGACGTTCTGGATCAGTTGTAATAACGATTTGCTCTTGAAACCATACCGAACCCCGAAGTCATTATCTGATGAAGACTTTGTTAGCTACCTAGCGAATACACACACGCACGCACGCACACATACACACACACACACACACATATATATATATATATATATATATATATTGCTAATTGCTTGTCGATGACTGTCTCGGTTGATGAGATACTGTTCTTTGGTCGGTGAACTTGTCAACTAGTTTCCGAGCGCTACCATTTTGTGTGGAGATGTCACCTGTTTGATTAAAACCCAAACATTCCGTCTTGTGTGCATTGACATGGAGGCCGATGACTGCAGCGGCTCGTTCCAGCCTTGGTAGCTGGGTTTCAGCTTGGGCGGGTGCATCGTGCCGATACTGCTTTATGGATGCACCACATGGACGCAAACTAAACGTATGGAGAAAAAGCTTGACAGCAATTACGCAAGAATGCTGCGAGAAATATTGAACAAGTCCTAGAGACAGCACTCTATAAAGCAGCAGTTGTACGGCCACCTTTCACCCATTACGAAAATTAGCCGAACCAGACATCCGTGACACTGCTGGAGAAGTTGGGACGAGCTCATAAGTGATGTACTCTAGTGGACCCCTTCATATGGACGAGCAAAGGCAGGACGTCCAGCTCGAATCTACGTACAGCAGCTCTGTGCCGATACGGGATGTGGCCCTGAGGACCTGCCGGAAGCAATGGACAATTTGTTGTTGTGGCGAGAGAGGGTCAGCTATATCTGTGCTAATAGTGCGGCATAATGATGATGATGATGATGACCAGTTGGAAAATAGCATCCTTAGTAAAAATGAACAGTCTGCCATAAAAAAGAACACTAAAACAGAACATCGAATAATATATTGTTATATATCCTACCTATAAACATTAATGGCTATTTCCCATTCCTCAGAAATATGTTGGACTCAAATATGAGTGGTGAAAATATTCCAACTGCCGTTGGCTTTGGCGTTTCACTTGGTTGAGCCTGTTGATGTGGGTGCTGGGGACACCCAGCATTCACGTCACGCGGCCGACCCTCCTTGAGCCTCAGGCGGCCGTTCCACGAGGCTTTAACCCTCCTCCTCGGAGCTTGGTTTATTACTTGGTGCTTCAGGCCCCTCTTTTTACAGGAATGCCGACGGGGCCCGAGGCATTTTTGGAGCCGCCGAGCGTGTTTGGGCAACGGCTATGAGCCTGGACCTAACTTTAAAACGGCCTTGTGCCATACTCGGCCGTTTGGTGGGGCGCGTGACAAATAACGAAAATATCCCAACTGCTTTTGGCGGTGGTGTTTCACTCGTTCGAGGCTGCCCGACGTAGATGCCGAGGAAACCCAACATTTACGTCATGCGGCCGTTCCTCCTCGAGCCTCAGGGAGCCCTCTCACCAGGCTCTAACCCACTTTAGAGGGGCTAGGTTTATCACCTTGCACTTTGGCACCTCTTTTTAGGGGAATACTGACAGGGCAGGAAGCATTTTCTGAGCTACTGGGCGGGTCTCGGTTCCGGCCCTACATCCAGATCCGCCATAAAAAGGCCTTATGCCAAACTCATCCTGTCGATAGGACGCACAACAAATAGGGAAAATATCCTAGCTACCTCTGGTGGTGATGTTTCACTCGGTCGATGCTGCCTGACGTGGTTACCGGGGAAGCTCTGCATTCACGTCACGATGCTGACGTTCCTCGAGCCTGATGCAGCTATTTCCTCAGCCTTAACCCTCCTTGGAACCGTTAGGTTTATTGCCTGGTACCTGAAGCACCTCTTTGCAGTGGAATGCCGAAGAGGCACTTTTAGAACTGCTAGGCGTGTCTGGGCTACATCTCTGCGCTCGGACTTGTCTTAAAAAGGCCTTGTGCCAAATTTGTCCGGCTAGTGAGGCGCGTCACAAATGCTGAAAATATACTAAGTAGTCACCACTAACAGCGCTTACCTTCTTCACGCAGGCTAGCAAGTATTATATTTTGTTAATTGCATAAAGATTTCCGTTTTGGTTATTTCTCATTCAGTAACCTTTTGTTAAGTTACAACAAATATAAAATGGAAATACGAAAGAAGAATGAGCAGTCTTCATCTGCTTCTAACATTTGAAAACTTATTGAAAATTAAAAGATTTTTTTATAGAAGAAAACAAATCAAAGAAAAATAACAAATTGTTCCGTAATCTTGATTTCAGACCGAAAATCAAAACACAATTAGTGACGACATTTAGTCGAGAAATCAATAAAAAATATAATCCAAAATGAGAAGATATTGACAAGCAGAGATTTCAAATTATTCGCAAAGAGATGTGAAAAAATTGCAACCGCAGCAATTCTTTACCAAATCAAAAATGCAGACTAGAAGTAATGACAGAAGAAGTCTTTTAATTCCTCCAGAAAATCAAAATCAATCCATGACAAAATCTATCTAATCAGAGGCATTCATTTTCGAAAAATCTTTACAGTTTTGCGAGAAACAAATTTTATAAAGCATATCTCACTGACAGTAAAACTAACACTCCACATCTGTTTTTAAATGTACTAGCATTTTTTAATTTATTGATTTTAATGGCATGTCAAAACGTATTGAGTAGTTTTATGTCTTGAAGTTAGGGAATCGCATTCATAGAAAGTTTGTATTAGCTTTCTTTTGTAATTGCTTCTTAAGACGAGAATTAATTTTTATTTATTGCGGATTCCAATTATGATTCCAATTAAAGAAAAGTACAAAAATCCGGTACGGACCCGACTCTGGAAGACCAGATAAGGATTTATAAGACTAAAAAATCCATCCTTGATCGCCCTTCACAGCCCGCAGTGGATTGAGGCGTTGAGTCTCTACGGTTCCAGATGAGCATTGTCATTGCCATATCCTACCCAAGCCGGTCAGAGGTTTACTTGGTCAAAAACGTGGTGCGATAGACAACAACTATGGAAGACAGTAATTACTGGGGATACGGTTACAAGACTCAGCATTCCTATCCGAGGTCGCAGTAAATCACCTGAAGAAGGCCAGAGGTGAAATTTGGCCGAAACGTAGTGAAAGAAGAAATAACACAAAAACTACCAAGATGAGGACAAAAAGTCCGCAATAAATAAAAATTAATTCTCAGATTAAGAAGCCTCATCTCATAATGATTCCAATTAAAGACAAGTGCTTCTTAAGAGTTTCTTCTTTTTTTCCGCATAGTTTTGTCGAATACGAATAATTTTTAATCTGTTTTATTAGAACCACGGATGGAGCCCTAATAAATTCTAACACTCCGGGTCAGTGTAAACCTATGAGTAATTGCAATGAAGGGGTACTTTTCACTCCCCAGATTTCCAGAATTGGATCCTCACCATCTGATACTCTTTAGTGTCATACTCAACACACCCATTTTTGCAAGGGTCTTACCACAAAGTGTCAGATGAAATAATTATACAACAGTAAATCATTATTAATCGGCTCATTGGTCTAGTGGGTAGAGTGTTTGCCAATGGTCCAGGAGACCTGGGTTCAATCCCAGGTCGTGTCGTACCGAAGACTAAGAATATTACTTGATACCTCCTTGCTTAACACTCAGCGATATAAGGTACGTATCAAGAGTAAAGTGGAGCAATCCAGAGAAAGTAGTAGCGCCTTGCCCTACACCTCGGTGTAGTAGCTATTGAAATGAAAGCCATCTGGTCGCCCTCAACTATGAACGCCAATTTTACTTACTAAATAATTATTGCTATTGTGAGTTTAATCTTTGTCGTGTTCTTTCCACTTTTCCCTTGTCTCAAATTAAGCAAAGCATCGAAATTTCCTATTGAGAACGTAAACTTTTATGAAACTATTTTAGACATTCGGAACCAGCAATAAAAAATACTCCTCTAATATAAGAAGAAAAACTTAATTCCGACCCCAACAAAAAAATGCTTCTACCGTACTACGCTATTGTTGGTTTGGTTGATTTGTGCTTTATGGCATATCAACTCTTGTAGGTTATTAAATGCTTGACCTGTTTATGAATATAGCTTATCTGATTTTTAACTGAACGTTTGCGGTTAAATTGTTTCAAACATTCGTATAGAACACAAGTAATTCTACTTAATATTTATCATTTTTTGCAGACAGTCAAATGGTTACATTTATTCCAATTTAGTACAAATGATTCTAATTTCATATCAATCATTTGTTTACTAACAGTTAAAGGTTTCAAGTATCGCAATCGAACACAAATGATTCTATTTAATTTTAATCCATTGTTTACACGCAGTGAATAATTTTATAGTATCTATCTAACATCTATTTAATGTACTCCATTTTGATACGAACACGTCACGCAGAATTTAATTCAAAATTTATACTACCCTCGAAACATTTCGTTACGATATTAACCTTATAGAATAGTTTGATAGATTCTTATCAAAAGCACAAAACTTCGACTCATATACTAATTTAGTAAAAATTACTTTACTGTTCACGATCAAGCAATATACAATTTACTAGTACCGGGTGCATCAGAAATACTTCCCAGATTTAAAAGCAACACATGTGTAAAGAACGGGTTTTTACGCTAGTGGCAATGTTGGCTCTCTCTCGCTATTGCCTCACCATTCATTTTCCAGATACGACCAGGTTTCAATCCTGACTTTGACTGACCATGTTTTAAGGGCTGACAAAAAGAAAGTTGGGATATGTTCTAGAGTTTGAACGTTTCAATATCTTCCAGGAGGCTTTCTTTTAATCAATAAATTTGTGGTTCTGAAATTTACCACCCATTGCAGCATCTGTTGTATAGTCACATACATGTACATAATACAAATATAAGCGGAAACATAGTCAACAATAATGACGACTTCAATGAACGAACGAACACACTTCTTTATAAAAATATATCTCTTACACTTTATTCTCGAAAGGGTTGATGTTGGTTGTGTGTGAGAGATGAGTGGGAGACGGGGACAGACTGCTACATATTGACCCCAAGTTCTTCTCGCGACTATAGCAGCACTTCTTCCTCACCTTGGCCGGGTTTCTTAACCGTGGGTCACTGAGGGCCCAAAGCACTCTGTCTGCCGCTGGCTCTCACGCTGGCATTTTGTCCCCAACTGACTCCAACTCCAACTAGAACTGACCAAAGCTGTATGTGGCACCTGGTTATATAACTGCCTCCGCTCACCTGCTTCTGCTGTTCCCCCGCTTATTTACATAGGTGCATCTCTTGATTGACGGCTCGGTCGAGGGTCAGTATATACCACATCGTTATTCTATCCGGAACAACATCATTCTAAAAAAAACATGACATAAGCATGAAAAGCTCACTGAGTAGCAAGTAAATATTCACTCGTTTAAAACGTAGGATATACCCCTGCCTAAGTCATAATCGTAACTGATCAGGAAGAATATGGTGAGGCATAAACTTGATGGAGCTACCATTACTAATTGCCTAAGATCCCTTACACCACACAAGTGCTACTTTAAAATGAGAGAGGTATTTTTGTCATATCCAATATAAAGGTCTTACTTTTGTGAATTAAATCCTCATTCAGTACTCTAAATTTGTACTCTTGTACCAGCCTAAGCTAAACTTAGTAAATAATACATTTATTACCTTCGTGGTTAGCAAGAGACGAATTTTGATTAATGATACCAATGGCTGCTCTTCCAGCCAAACATCGAGAGGGTGCTGAAAAGTTCTTGACCTAGCCAAATAGGAATGATTAAACAATGTTCAAAAATTCAGTATAAAAGAACAACCACCCCATATGGTCTTTGACTTTTTGGCATCGTCCTGTAAAACCTGTTGTACCTATTCTTTTTTTTTTTTTCAAATGACAGATCTTATCTAATTGTACGCTCAGCATTAGGTTTGTTTTAGTTTCGGTTCTTTATTTAATAGCATATCAAACTTCTGGTGTTATTTCGTGCCAAAGACATCCTTTAAAAAAAGGATAATAGGTATTTATAATTCATTGCTAGGAAGAAAAAAGGGGTCAATACCTTTCTTACAGATATTAGTCACAAAGGGAAAGTAATAGCCGGAATAGATTACGAACTCCACACCGCAAAGTCGCAGTCCATTACATTAGCCACTTCCGCAAAAGAAATTCCCCGGTTCAGCATTTCACACCCTTTCTAACATTGTTTTCTCAAATTTCACCAAGACGAAATTAACTGGTGTAAATATTATTAATTTCAGGATTTTAATGAATCAATATTCCAATCAACACCCAAAGCCAAAAATGATTCTTGCGAAAACAACTTTGGGCATTTTTATCGAGTTAATTTTGACGATTAACTCAATTGACTGTAATTATTAAAACGCCATGTGTATAAAAATTACGTTTTTACTGCCCACAAGGAATTAGAAAAGTAATGAGCCGAGCAGATGCAGGTCGGGAGAAACAAATCAACAACAATCAGCTCTTTAAAGAAAAATTCAGCTCAGTCGGCTGGGGGCGGCCGTGGGATCCAGTAACTGCATCTCTGTAGAGGGATAAGACTCACCCAACGAGTGTCCTGGATATGACATTAAACCAAATGAATGTGAGGCTCCTGAAATCCTGGAGCTTTGGAGAATTACAAAGTACCCCTTCATTGCTATCGCTCGTAGGTCCCCTCTGGTTTGGTGTGGTTGCACTTGATAGGATCGTATATATAAGTTAAAAAGGTGCAGGTTGACATTTAAACTGAGGACTAACAAATGACTAGTGCTAAATTGATTTTTTAAAAATACAACTCATTGACCATTTAACTATTAATTCAATTAAATATCAATCATTTGTTTACAAATGATTCATGTTTAATTGATTTTTTAGTGATACATAGCAATAATAAGACTCATCTAACTCTGTTGACTTAAGCTAAATTCAATCGTTAGAAATTGAACCGTTTGATCATTTAACTGAGTCTATCAAAAATGTATTGACAAATCATATATTTAATAAATATGTTCAAAGAGGATTTGAATTGAATAACTAAAAATGGTTGGTATGTCACAAAACCTAACCAGGTCAAAGAATATCCTTACATGGATTTTATTAGAAGATTTTTGTTATTGATCATTTTTTTATCGATTAGATTATTAACCTTGTAGCTTACATTACGTGGTGTAAATATTAGCATGTGAGATTATTCGCCCCGTGTAACTAACTTCGAATCACAAAGAATTCCTGATACTTCTAACCTTATGACTTGAGTAACTTAAGTTTGTAAAATTACTATTTCCTTCGTGTATGTGTTTTAACTTTCAGTTAACAATTTCAAAGGGTTAAAATAATCATATTTGTAGTTATATCAATGAACATTAGACATCAGCAAAAACCCGCTGAAGAAATTCAATACCACAGGATGAAGAACAAGTGACACACACACATACTAAGAACGGACGAGGAAATTATAGCGAATAATTTTTACAGCTATGAACAACCGTTGGCGTTTCATTTTTTAGAAGACCTTTTAAGTGATTGCTTCAATGAGTTTGAAATCACTTATGACTTTTGGGGGGAATATATAAATATACATATATGTGTGTATGGGTGTAATTTTTTTTTTGTTGGCCCAAAGAGAGAAAACAGTAGATATTTCAAAATGAATTGATCCACAAAGAGATTTGTATTTTTACGATCTATTTATTTTATTCTTGCATACGCGTATATTTCTAGCTTGTTACTTTAGTCAGTGAGTATTTAGTAATTTACTAGGTTTTCTGCTTGGATGCGGCACCAGGCGATATGAATGGGGCACCCAATAAGACTGAAAATTACTTGTGCTGTCATGTTTTTCAATATATATATATATATATATATATAATGTGTGTATTCTTTAAAATGAATAAGTCCACAGGAGAATTTGTTTTTAGGTTATTTATTCTTCTCCAACACGTTTTTCAAACGATTAATGTCGTCTTCTAGAAGTAAAATGATTTTACTTCATTTTAATTTATTTTTCTCTCATTGGATGGAGAAAACATATATATATATATATATATATATATATATATATATGTATATATATATATATAAAAGTTAGGATAGACCAGTCATAGTGTAAAACAATGCTTAATGACTGTTGGTTTTTCGCCTCTGTGTTCATCAGACCAAGTGTTTTGAGTAAATTGTTGGCATCATTTTCTAGGTTGCATGTTGAGAGGTAGGAAGGTAGTCTAATCTGGGTGTCATTCCGGGCAGAGCTTGTTTATCTGTACATGTTTATCGGGTTACCCTCATAGATTGTTTGTTTATCGACTCTACGATATTTGATTAACCGCTTTGCGTTTTTCATATTATTTTTACTGTTATTTCTGTTATGGCTTTTCTACCTCCGCTAACCTTTGCCTTCACAAACTTTATCAATCCTTGATTTATCCGCTTGTTACGTTCCAACGTCAATGTATTTACTACTTCTATTTCTTTTTTTTTTATTTGTATATTTTGGTACGTAAATATCTGTTTGTTTTTTTATTTATTTCAACACTTATTTATTTACTTTCTTCATTCATTCATTTTCTTCATTTTTCTATTATACATTTATTCTTCATTTTCATATATATATATATATATATATATATATATATATATATATATATATATATATATATATATATATATATATCGGAAAATGAAAGTAAATTCATCTGTATGTAAATGTGGAAATCGAATACCTTTTTTTCATATTTAAACATTCTCTATCTCTCTGCCTCTGTCTCTCTCTCTCACACACACACACACACACACACACTCTCTCTCTCTCTATATATATATATATAATATATATATATATATATATATATATGTGTGTGTGTGTGTGTGTGTGTGTGTGTGTGTGTGTGTGTGTGTGTGTGTGTGTGTGTGTTTGAAATTAAGCCGAAAATAAAAATGGTAGATTGTGGAATGTTACATTTAATCAGGAAAATGAAGCCCATACAGAAAATCAGATAGCACCGCAATTAACAAAAAAAACCATCAAACCACCTTCCTACTGTTTTAAACAGTTTTTTTTTTCAAATATTGTCTCTAAATTCAAGCAAAAAAGATAGAGAACAACAGTAATTTACTAAGCTTCCTGCTTAGATAAGGCCCAAGTCCGTACGAATGGATTCCCATTAAAACTCGAATACACCCGTGTTGTTTTTGTATTCTAGCTTGCTAAAAAATAGAAGAAAATACCTCGGTTGAATATTCTATTTATCAAAGCTGTAAAGATGTTGTGGTATTGCTGCCCCTCCCCACAGTATGAATTGGTCTGTTTTGACTCTGTAATAAATACGACTAAGGTTATTTACGTCAGTCGGCGAACCAAAGTGTGGATCATATTCTCTACGAATTAAAATATCTTTTATTTTACATGTGTGTCGACCTTAATTATTTCACGACACCACAAAATACAATAGCTGTAAAAAAAAAGTTATTTGAGCTTAATTAAAAAATTTTTTTTTTCCTACACAAACAAGCTCATGTAAATTGCGACGTGCAAGGTTATGTTTCTTTGTTTAATGGCATATCAACCTTTCTAGGTTATTTAATGCCAAAGCCAGTCTCTTAGAAGAACAGTAGTTGTACTAATTAACTCATAGCTGGTAGGATAAAGAGATATCATATATTTCTCAAGAGTATTTGCCTGAAAATGAACGTAATAGCGTAACTGAAATACGAACTCGCTTACTAAGATTTCGCTGCCCATCTTTTTAACCATTACACCACACCCTTCAACGTACAAGTTGAAGTTGATAAGTTTAGATTTTTAGCTTGAAATTC
The DNA here is from genome assembly GCA_963585895.1 of Sepioteuthis lessoniana. Taxonomy (NCBI): domain Eukaryota; kingdom Metazoa; phylum Mollusca; class Cephalopoda; order Myopsida; family Loliginidae; genus Sepioteuthis; species Sepioteuthis lessoniana. The sequence continues at coordinate 95,250,138 of OY757917.1, forward strand.
TGGATTACATCTATTCCTGCTGAATAGGTCGTCCCCCCCCCACGCCACAAACAGCAGACATACACTAAGTCAATGTTTAGACAAAACTTATATAGTAGGACATGTTACAGCAAAAGCATGTAATAAGTTAATTGCAGTTTAACTTTATAAATCTGTCAGTAAATACTATTACATTGGGGCTGTAGAATACACCGGCTGAACCTCTGCAAAGGAGTAAAACCCCTCCCCTATTAGTGTCCTGATTATGACACTAAACAATCTGATGGTGAGGTTCCAGTAATATTTGGGCTTTGGGGAATAGGGAGTAGGCCTTCATTGCTATTGCTCCCAGGTCCACTCTGGCCCGGCGTGGTAGCACCTGATAGGGCCCTATCTATGGGTTAAATAGAACTAATGGTATACTTATGCAAAACTGAATTGTTTGACTTAACTGAATAGCTTGAAATAGACATGTTCTAGACAATTAAAACGTACTAACATTTAAACTGCGTGCTCATGATAAACTGATTTATTCGAAATTGATCTGTTTTTGACATTGGAACTGTACTCACATTAAACTAAATTATTATATATAGCTGCTTGAATAATTTAAAATAAAAATGTTCTAAACAATTAAACCGTACTTACATTTAAAGTGCGTTCCTATGCTAAACTAAAACTGTACTTACATTTAAACTATGCGCTAATGTTTAACTGAATTATTTGAAATGGAACTATTTTTCGACATTGAAACTGAACTTACACTAAACTGAATTGTTTAATATAGAACTGTTTGACATTTAACTGTGAGTAAAGAAAATCTTTACTTATAGTAAACTGCGTGACTAAGCTGAATAGCTTGAAATAAAAATATTTTCACATTTAAACTGTACTTACATTTAAACTGCGTACTTATGCTAAACTGAATTTTTTGAAATAGAACTATTTTCTTAAATATGGATTTGGAGTTCAATAACCTACAAAGGTTGATATGCCATAAAACCCAAACAACCAGCCAACCAATCAAATACCATTAATATCACAATGCAGTATCTTACAACCAAAGATTTAATCGTTACTAAAATAATAAAGTAATCCTAATTTAAAATCTTGTGCTATAAAAGAACAGTAATAATGCCAACATATGTATATTTGATAAAATACCACTATGTCGCATTAATCTGACACAATTACAGTAGTATATGGTGTACATATTTTTTCTCTGAAATCAAATTTACATGAAATATTATACGTTAAAGCTTATATTGATATGAAGTAACAAGCTATTGCCTTATCACGAAAATGAGCAGATAAGCAATATACTGTAGTTGTCTGACTGGCTGCTTGGATGCTGTAACATGTTTGTTAGTGTTTACAATCAATGCATCAGCAGTTGTAGAGAGCAAGTGATATAACTTGAATAAAATATTTAATCTATATTTAAGTTCTTTTTTTTTTTCAAATAAATCTTATCTTTGCGTTTATTTCTTAAATACGTCCGGCAGGTACGTGTTTATTTTCGAAATGTTTGTGGCAGTTTATCAGAGTTACGGTTAGAGATGTATATCGACAGTGAATAGTACCTATTGTCTGTTTGACAAATCTGTGATAAAGGTTTGTATTTTTACCCTGCTGCATAAGTCGACTTCCTATTTAAGATTTTTTCAGACTTAAAATGTCGACTCGTACGCTGAAATCTATGTTATAAAAATTATTTCACATGAATACGGTAATTATTAATTACCAAACTTTATATAATGTACGATGAATAATCAAATATATAAGATCACAATAAAGATGCAATGGTTCAGGTATTGGAAAAACGATGTTCGATTGTAAGTGTAAGAATGTGAGTATTTTAGTATCCACCCCCCCAAAAAATGGTAAAAGTAGACCAAAGGTTACAAAAGTATTTGCATTGGATCATTAGAAACAAATTTAAAACAATAATTTCATGATCATTACGAATTCTTCGAGAATAAAGCTTTTACAAATAGCATTGTGCTATCAAAATATATATTGGAATTAAAAACAGCCTGAGGACGTGTCCTCGTGGTGAAATGGTTTAAGCGATGGAAGACTGAATCGTAAAAAGCAAGTTCCAACTCCAGTAGTGCTATTACGTTCACTTTCGGACCAATACACTTGGGAAACATATGCACCCTCTTATCCTCCCATCTGTATGTTAAATTAAAATAGAGTAGTACCACTGCTGTACTTCTAGAAGGATGGCTGTGACATTAATTAACCTACGAATGTTGATATGCCATTAAACGAAGGAAACTAAACTTATAAACTGCGAGTAAGCAAAAACCGGAAATCGAATGGAGTTCTCTAAAAAGCTTAAACGTTCGAAAACGATTGAGATTTATTTTGAATAAAACGGTGTGTATAACTGGATATAATCAGCATAAAATCATTCGCTAAACAAAAGCTCATAGTTTACGTCGAGGTGCATACAGGAAACCAAATATCACCTTTCTCATTTGACACCTGTGAAGGTTAGCTTTGGAGACTTAATTTTTTTAGATCTAAAGAGAAGAAAGTAAAATATTTTTGTAATCAGATTTACGTCACGTGACATGCTATTTTTAGCTGGGAGATATATAACCTATATAATCACTTCATTCATTTCGTTGCCTAGCAGAAGATCAAGAAAGATGAACATTGAATTGTGGGGAAGATTTTTGCAAGTTTTTACATTTTAAAGAGTCTTAATGACTTTCTGGATTTAAATGATTTTTTTTTTAATTTTCCCCCATATATATATATATATATATATATATATATATATATATATATATGAAGGTAAATATGGATTAAAATACTGTCGGATTTTAATCCATATTTACTCTCATACTGTCCTTTCAGAAAAACAAATACCAAATACAATCTTACATGACATTTAACATGGATGATTCCAAACGATCTATACCTATGTAAACTTACTTGTCCTTTCGTATTTCTCAATAAACGGGAGGTTTTGTCTCGTTTCTCTGAGAAATTCAACATTTTCAAATATTTTTTTCCACGTGCCAGACACATTCTTATGACTTTTGAACTATGAACACTATGTGCACGTTTATGTATCTTTTCGTTGTATATTTCTCATTTGCTCCTGTCATCACTGCAAGCATCCATCGATATGTGAACTATTTTGATATACAAATCGTGATGATGGTTACTGAAACCGAAATATCAACGTCGACTTTACATCATAATATATTCACCTATTTGGATTATGTTTATATATATATATCTATTCAATTTTTTTATCCAAAAGATCTGAAGAAGTCCTGTTACTTTTTTCGTGTTTTTGAAAACTTCAAAAATGCGTAAGAGGATTGAAATAAATTTATAATCCTATCTGACCGGTTTCGTTGTTTTTCTTAAAGAAGTATATATATATATATATATGTGTGTGTGTGTGTGTGTGAGTGTGTGTGTGTGTGTGTGTGTGTGTGTGTGTGTGCGTGCACACGTGCGTGTGATATAATTCATCACTCATTTGTAAATGAATCTAAAGGAGAAAAGTTGACCTTTTGAGTTTTCTACTTGAACATGGCGTGCAATATCGACAAAGATGGAAGAGATCGCCATTTTCTCTGCTCATTTTGCGGTGTGTAGTTTTATGAATTGGGGAAATTAGCGATTTCATCAATGAAAATGATTTTTTTATAACAAAAAAGCGTTCAGAAATTCAATAACAAACAAGTGGTTTCTGTATCAAAGTCACAATCCTGGGTAGCGATGAACAATGCCGGCATTTTAATATATTAGATTTTAAATTGGAACAGCTTAATGACGCGATCACGCACTATATATATATATATATATATATATATATATATATATATATATATATATATATATATCACTTCGCCTTAATGCCCTCGGGAAAGATATGAATTCACTAGGTCTCTCCCAGCTATGTTTAAAAAAGTAGGACAGACTGCTTTCTTTGGATTTGGAATAGCCATGAATCTAGAAGGGAAACTGTTTCAAACCAGCTTTATTCAGCCAAAAATTGAACTTGTTTCCTATTCTGCTTGAGGCGGAAGGGTTGGATAAACACACACTTCCACACACGTAAGCGCATGCATAACCATATATATATATATATATATACGAGGGGCATAAGATAAGTTTCTAGATTTTTTTCGTATGGGAACTCTTATTGATAGTACACATATGAAACTCAAATCCCCTTCGAAGTACTCTCCTCCAGCAGAAATGCACTTGTTGTACCGTGCCAAGAACTTTTGGAAGTCCCCATGGAAGTCCTATTGTGAGAGCGTGTCAATGACCTTTCTCACAGCCTCTTTCATCTCTTTCATCTCCACAATTGTCTCATGAGCTTAGGGAATAATCATAAGTCACAGGGAGTAAGATCTGGACTATAGGGAGGGTGAGGAACTGTCTTGATGCCTATCTTGGTCAAATAGTCTGTGACAAGGAAATGCCACTGAGCCGATTTGAAGAGTGCCGGCCTCTTCTCTAGGAATCTCTTCCTGAACTCCCTTAAAACCTTAACATAGTAACCCTATCCCTAACCCTTTAGCCAATTAACTCTGGTGTATTGTCTTCTTTACTCCTCCCACACCTCTCATCATCCCTCACCGACTCCCTGGCTTCCTTGAACCTCTTATGCCACTCAAAAACGGATGCTTGATTCATGCAAGATGGTCGAAAAGCACTCTGAAGCATTCCATACGTTTTTGTGGCAGGCATTTTTTCCAAATTTAAAACAGAATTTTATTGCATATCGTTCTTCTAAGGTATCAGATTGCATTTTTGAAATTCACCAGCTATGGCAATCAGGCTGTAGTAGGGTGTATTCCAATTGCTGCTGTAGCTGTTCATTTGAACTTGGAATCATAAAAATTGGTCAGTCATCTCATAAGATGTATAGAAATAATATTCTGAACTTTCAAGAGTCTACAACAATTTTAAATGCTCATAAGAAAAAAGTCTGGAAAATTATCGTATGCACCTCGTATATATATATATATATATATATATATATATATATATATATATATATATATATATATATATATGTATATATATATATATATATATATATTCTATGAGAGTGGGTGAGACAGCCTCATAGTAATATATATATATATATATATATATATATAAACACATTAAATCGGAACTATACACACACACACATATCTATCTATCTATCTATCTCTACATATGTATATATACTCTATGAGAGTGAGTGAGAAAGCCTCACACCAATATATGTATACATCAACTCGGAACTATATATATATATATATATATATGATAGATATTTATCAAACAGATAATTGTCTGGCTACAGAGAAAAGTATGTTCAAACTAATTAAACCACCTGCAAGATTAATGAAGGAGTTACCCCTTCATCGTCGTTCACTCTATTTTCAATATTTCTCACTCTCTCTCTCTTTCTCTCTCTCTATATATATACATATATATATAGAGAGAGAGAGAGTCTGTGTGAAAGAGATAGAGAAAGAGATAGAAAGAGAGATAGAGAGAGAGCTAAGCCGAGGCAGAAAAAATTGTTAATCTAGCTTAGACGAGTACAAACCGACTATTGTCTGAATGTAGCGATAAAGGAAATTAACGTAATAATAAATTAGTCTACAAGACAACAAAGACAAAATGGCGCTCTATTTTCTCAATATTTCGATCTTTTAAAATACGGAGACACAGACAGAGTCTCCTACAATCACAAAACTTATGTAGGTGCCCGGTGTTTAATGGTTATCTTCGTAGGAATTGTACACTGTAACACGAGTTCAATTCCTGGAGGGAGATGTTTCCATTTTCCCGAGCTCTTATACCCATATGAAACGTATGAATCCAACTATTCATCCTCCATCAATAGGCAAGTAGTAGGACAAGCTGGGCTCTTTATCTTTGGTAGAGCAGCCACCTGACCGATAAAATGAAACGCAGTTTCTTCCAGGCAGCGGTCGTATCGATACTGCTGTATGGATGTACTACTTGGAAGCTAACAAAACGGCTGGAGAAGAAGCTGGACGGCAATTACACAAGAATGTTGCGAGCAATATTAAACAAGTCCTGGCGCCAACACCCCACAAGACACCAACTATACGGCCACCTGCCTCCTATCACGTAAACTATCCAAGTTAGAAGAACCAGACATTCAGGGCACTGCTGGAGAAGCAGGGACAAGCTCATAAGTAGTGTACTCCAATGGACCCCCACATATGGCTTAGCAAAAGCAGGACGACCCGCGCGAACATACATACAGCAGCTATGTGAGGATAAGGGATGTAACCCTGAAGAACTGCCGGAGGATATGAACGATAGGGAGAAGTGGCGAGAGAGGGTCATTGATATCCGTGCTAGCGGCACGACATGATGATGATGATGATAATGAAACTAAGCTTAAAATGATCTCGTGTCAAATCCACCTACTACGGATGTGTTGGTATATTCGTACAATTATAAGATAAGCAATAAAACTTATGTACACTCACACGCACACACACACACACACACACATATATATATATATATATATATATATATAAATATATATTATCTTAATGACTATATCTATTACTGTGGTGGCATGATAAAAAACAGATAATGCAATTTGTAAATAAAAATACTTCAAACCAATATCTGGGAAAAAATTAATTTAAAAAAAGTGACAGAAGACATTCATACTGCTTGAGAATAATCAACTACGACCGCAAAAAAATACTGACAGAGTTGACTAATCTAAGAGGTGAAAGTGCTTAATATATTAAGTAAAAGTAAAGTTAGCGACCATAGTCGAGGGTGACCCGAAGGCTCCCTTTTCGATAGCTACTACACCAAGGTGTAGGGGAGGGCGCTACTCCATTCCCAGGATTGCTCCACTTTACCCTTGAACCGTACCTTATAATGCTGAGTGTTAAGCAAGGTGGTATCACGTACCATTTTTAAAGTCTTTGGTATGACTCGATCTGGGATTGAACCCAGGTCTCCCGGGCCATTGGCGAACACTCTAACCGCTGGGCCAATGTCCCGGTTGTATATTGTTATGGTACCCAACCTGCGGTCGGCAATGAACTCTTCCGTGTCTATCAATACCGAGTACTGTACTTATTCCCTGCCAGCACTTGGCATTCTGGCTTACTGCTCACATTTTGAACATATGTTGTATTATACTTCGTTAATATACTTTGTTCCACGCAAACCCGAGTTGTGTTATTCTTCCGGACCCTTTACCGGTCCACAACTTATATATATAAATATATATATATATATATATATATACATATATATATATGTTCATTTGAAGGTTGCAAGAATTTCAATTCACTCTCCTAATTTTTGAAATGCATGAAACTCTCACTAAAATAGCGGGAGATGCAGGGATCTGAAACATTCACTGTACACCGCAACAAAATAAACCCATCTAGTTTTTCTGTCTATAGAGACCTTGAGAAAGAAAGGCATTCTATGGAGTGCTTTTAAAAATTTAATATCATATCTCTATCTCTCTCTCTCTCTCTATATATATATATATATTTCATTATATATATATATATATATATATATATATATATATATATATATATATATTTCATTCCATCTTTTTAACTGCCTGACGAATGTTGTTATAAACTTCAAGAAACCTTAGGTTGCAGAAAAATATTTTCCATGGATTAAATGTATATATAACATATATTTATTTATTATTATTATTATAGCTCTATCATAGATATTGAACACTCTCCATATTATATTGCACTTGGTTCGACAAATAACCACATAGTGATTTACTGATGACAACACTCTCATAACATAATATAACTATATATATATATATATGGAGAGAGAGAGAGAGAGAGACAGAGAGAGAAAATCCACTGATTTTCATACTAAAAAAAAGTTCTACATTTTGTGTGAAAAACAAGGCTGGAGAAGCTATAATTTTGTGCAAGTATTTTTGCATTTGACGAATCGGCGCTTATGCACTTTTAAATTTTTTCTTTGAGATTGCCGGACGACAATATTTGATTTATCGCAAAAACACTTTAAGCATCAAAGTCCATAATGATTTGAAAAGAACTTTTTCCTTTTTATGAATCTCAGGAATACATTTTAACCGATTAGACTTATTGATAAATCATTCACTTTTTGTGCAATTTCGAGTCTACCTCAATTTTATAAATAATTTTAAATAAAATACACCTTCTATAGTTTTTACGGATTTATTCTATCATCATTATCATCATGTCGCACCGCCATCACGGATATCCATGACCCTTTCCTACTACCCGTCTCTAACATCCATCGCTCCCGGTAGTTCCCAAAGGCTACATCCTGTACCGGCACGGAGCTCTTAGAAATAGGTTCTAGCTGGTCATCCTACCTTTGATCGTCCATGTAATTGGGTCCACAGGAGTATGTCACTTATGAGTTCATCCCTACATCTCCAGTAGTGTGCCGCATGTATAGTTCGTCTAACTTGGATAGTTTTCGGGATGGATGGTAGGTGGCGGCGCAAATGCTGCTTTGTGGGATGCTGCCTCCAGGATTTGTTTAATATTGCTCGCAGAATTCTTGTGTTATTTCTGTCAAACTTTTTCTCCAGACGTTTTTAGCGTCCATGAAGCTACTTCAATTTTGAGCTTCCGTTCTTTTTTTTTGTTTTTTTTTGTTAACAATTTAATATTCTATTCTTTTAAGGTTGCACTTAATTTCAACATCTAATCAACTTAAATTGAACGAATATGCTTTGTTTACATAGGTATTAGTACTTCTATTTAATCTTTCCTATACAAACGAAAATTTCAGGTAGAGCTCTATATATATTACCACATAAGTATAATTTATCTCATAAATAGGGACATTCACCCACAAAGGTTTTTTTTTAAACACACAGCAAATATCAATTAGACAAAGGCTAAACAATACTGCCGCATTTCGTGCATAAAACTCTACTTTGATGTAATGTCAATATTTTTGAAATATTTACGCTCAGAGTAATATTATCTTTTCTTACAAGAAAAGACTTCGTAACTTTTATTTTTCAGCAAACGTTTCTCTCCATTTAAAGGTATATTACTAACAAATTTGTTAATATTAGTGTTTTATTTAATAATTCACACGTTCGCTTCATCTCTCTCTCTCTCTCTCTATATATATATATATATATATATATATATATATATATATATATATACACACATAGCGAGAATAGCGAGAAAAAGAGAAAAAGTGGAGAGTGATCAGTGGTATTCAAACCCGGAAAATGTGTGTAGATTGAAAGGGGTCTATGTTCAAAATTAAACCTCATTTGTCTCATTCTAGGAGAGTATCTTAGATTGTCTGTGAACTCATCAGCTGACCGTCGAAGATAGCTAGCTAC
>OY757917.1:95262010-95342258 GCA_963585895.1 Sepioteuthis lessoniana
TAAATATCTCTAACAATAATTAATTAAATATAAATTTGTAATAAAAATGATGAAAACAAAAAAATTCGTGGAAAAATTAGAGACTCAGCTTCACAAAATAAGGAGCTTACATTTGTCTTTAAGAATATTTATTCATTTTTTTAGATGCATTTATGGAAACTTTAATTGTTTGGTACGATTTACAATCAGGCTCACTTTCCGGAAGAGCGAACATTCATTTAAACATTACCCCTTAGCATTACTACAAATAATAATAATAAAATACTGCTACAAAAAACAGTAAATTATTATAATGAATCCGATTGAAAATGAATAATTGTTGTTACCGGCGGGTATCCAATACGATATTAAAAAAAAAAAATTACTCTTTGTCGACCGAATGAAACGATTTTTTTTTATTTACCACAAATGGAAAAGTGCTGATTCGGTACTTCCAGGCCTTGTAAAACTGAAGAATCGGTTACAACAACAATAAAACATAGTTATTTAATTTTCATGTACATTTTTTTCTAATAATCTGTTTTCATATTTCAATAATAGATGTATGAAATATTTAAAGATATTCAAATTAACAAAACTCATTAAGAAAAATTATTGCCTTTGTGAAATTACATGGCAAGCTATTTGTTTGAGTCCTTGAAGTTCTTTTCCTGCTGGACTTTACATTGAATTCTTGGTGTCGGGAGGCTGTCTCCACTGAACTATATTTAGTCTATAATGGCAGATAATAGACTCATTGTTTACTCTCTGAAATGGCTCTCAAGTGTGGCTGTTTATAGAGTAAAGCTATTTTTCACGCTGCCTTGCTTGTACACTTATTTGTTTAAGGTCGTCTGAAAAAGGATTAGGTAAACACATTTTTTGTGGGAAGATGTGGGTACTTTGCTGACACAACTGTATGAAGAATGGGAACGAATCGGAAGGAATTGAACCACTTTTAATATCACATGAATCATTTTAGTATCCTTGATTAAGTTTGCTTCGAGCTCATAAGTGATGTACTCCTATGGACCCCCACATATGTCGGAGCAAAAGCAGGACGAGCAGCAAGAACATACATTCAGTAGCTCTGTGAGGATACGGGATGTAGCCCTGAAGACCTGCCAGAGGCGATGAACGATAGGGAAAAGTGGCGAGAGAGGGTTAGGGATATCCGTGCTAGCGGCACGACATGATGAGGATGATGATTCTCACCTGCGAAATTAAGAACAGATAGTCTATCGTGCCATTACTTTCACGGAAATGAGGCTGGTATCCTCGTGGTGGCAGGGTTAAAGCGATGGACTCCAGTCGCGCTATTACGTTTACTTTCGGACAAATAATCCACAGTAAGGTATAAACCCCCTTATCCTCCCAGTTATGGGTTAAATGATGCCATTTCTGTTTTTCTAAAAAGATCACGTTACCTGTACACCAATTTGTCTGAAAAAGTGTTTTCTAAACACTTTTTTTAGCGGAAAGATGTGGATATTTTGCTGACAAAAGTGTATGAAGAATGGGAACGAACCGGAGAGAATCGAGTCATTTTTAATATCTCATAAATGATTTAAGCATCATTAATCAAACATTAAATAACCTAAAGACGTTGATATGCCATTAAACAAAGAAACCGAACGGAATCTAAAATGAGATGCGACTGCGTTAACTTATGTTTAATGATACTCTCAGATACTCTTAATGATAACTTATGTTAATGATACTCTCAGATTTATATCTATTATAAATCAAACAAGCATTAAAAAGTTGATGGTGAGACTCCAGTAATTTTGGAACTTTGGGAAATACAGAGCACCCCTTCATTGCCATCGTTCTCCGGTCCCCTCTGGCTTGGAGTGGTAGAACCTGATCGGGTCTATGTATGGATCAAATAGAATTGTTTGTAAACTGAGTGCAAACAAGTGACTTAATCTAAATTGAACTGTTTGAAATGATCATTTGGCTGTGTATAACAAATGAAGGATGTTTAATTCAGTTGTTAGGGATACATAGCAATAGTTTGAACAATTTCATTTAATTAAATTATATTTATCATTCATATACGAGGCGCTTACAATACGTTTCCAGACTTTTTTCGTATGAGTATTTAAAACTGTCATAGACTCTTGAAAATTCAGTATCTTATTGCTGTACATTGTATGAGATGACTGACCAATGTTTATGATTTCAGGTTCAAATGAACAGCTACAGCAGCAATACGAATACACCCTTCTAAAGCCTGATTGCCACAGCTTGTGAATTTCAGAAATGCAATCTGGACTTAAGAAGAACGATATGCAATAAAATTCTGTTTTAAACTTGGAAAATATGCCACAGAAACGTATGAAATGCTTCAGACTGCTTTTTGACGATCTTGCATGAAGCAAATATCAGTTTTTGAGTGGCATAAGAGATTCACGGAAGGCAGGTAGTCTGTGAGGGATGATGAGAAGTATGGGAGGAGTAAGGAAGTCAACAGACCAGAATTGATTAGCCAAAGGGTTAGGGTTAGGGTTACTATGTTGAGGTTTTAAGGGAGTTCAGGAAGAGATTCCTAGGGAAGAGGCCAGCACTCTTCAAATCGGGTCAATTGCATTTCCAGCAGGACAATACACCTGTCCACAACTCTATTCTTGTCACAGACTATTTGACCAAGATGGGCGTCAAGACAGTTCCTCACCCTTCCTTGGTCCCTGTGACTTTTGGTTATTCCCTAAGCTTAGAGGATGTCGTTATGAGACAATTAAAACGCTCACACAAGAGTACTTCCATGGAGCCTTCAATAAGTTTTTAGAACGGTACAACAAGTGCATTGCCAGAGGAGGAGATTCCTTCGAAGGGGACTAGAGTTTCATGTGTGTACTCTCAATAAAAGTACCCATACGAAAAAAGTAACGAAACTTATCGTATGCCCTTCGTATATCTAATATATATGGATAAACCGGATTTGGCATTAGATAACCTTCAGCAGTTTATATAACATAAAACCAACCCAAACCAAAACAATTGAATTAACTGTGAGGAGTTCTCATGGCGTAATGGCTAATGTGCAGGACTGCGGTCCCGTACTGAGCGAGTTAATTCTCCAGTCGCCTTATTACGTTCACTCTCGTGCTAATTGCCTTGCGAAAGGTGAGAAGTTGTTATCCTTCCAGCTATGGGTTAAATAGTATTACTTATGTTCTTCTAAAAGAATGGCTTGCCATTAAATAACCCTGGAGGGTTGGTGCGTCATTAAACAAATAAACCAAACCAAATGTTAACATTATCGTTTTTTGTTTGTTTTTTCTTTGCGTTAATGTCCAGACTCTTCTTAATATATTCTAGCATTTATCAAACTGTTTTATTAAATGCGACAAGAAGAAATTTATATTTCTTTTCCGGAAACGCTTACCTGCTTTTTGTTAATGGCGTGTGTTCTAAGTAAATGGATTTATCGAGTTATAGAATAAGAGGGTTTGAGTTACCCTGGGAAAATTCTCAGAGTTAGTCGGCTCCAAGAAATGTGTAGTGAAGCCATCAAAGTTAAAAATTGCTTCAAGCAAAATGTTAAAAGGGCGACCGGAGTATGGGAATAAAAGCAGAGAGGTCATTGTCGTACAATGAACCTGATTCGTTTATTAAGATCTGCTGCCGTTCAGAAGTACAAAAGGATCAGGATAATTGACGTGCTGGGGGTTATTTTGGCAAAAACAGTAAAATAAACAGTACATATCGCTTGTGTTCTTTACTTGAGCCGGCATATAAAATTTCATATGATTCTACCTTTATTCAAACACTTGTCAAAAGTAATCTATTCTGTTTTTTATGCTTCGGGATTAAATGCTTTTGTTACGAGATGATTGCAAATACCTAAGGTGAAAGGAAGTAGTGGAAAGGGAGTGGTGATGAAAGAGTTGAAATCTGGCGTACGAATCCACCACGTGATATTATGGCTTTCATCGTTACTAAAAGACTTGGCGTCCCAAGTTCAAATCCAGGTCGACAATGTTTGGATTTCACAGTTTTAATGCTTTTAATGAAAGGCATGGATTCAACATCTCTTACCCTGTTTGCAAATTAATGAAAACATTGTCCAGTCGACTTGGGCTGTAGAATACACAGAATGCTTCTCTGCAGAGAAGTAAGACCTCCCAACGAGTGTTCTGGATATGGAACTAAACAATCTAATGGTGAGGTTCCAATAATGCCTGAACTTTGGGCAATGCGGAATACCCCTTCATTGCCAATGCTCCCAGGTCCACTCTGGTCCGGAGTGGTAGCACCTGTCAAAGTCCTTCCTATCTATATGTCAAATAAAAGTAAACTGTGTACTTATGCTAAACTGAATTGCTTGGAATAGGACTTGTTTTAGTATTTAAACAGCCTACGTATGCTAAACTGAATTGTTTGACATAGAACTATTTATATGTATGAAAATGGATTTGGCATTAAATAACCTGCAAAGGTTGATATGCCATAAAGCCAAAAAAAACAAACAAACAAACTTAAGAAAGACTTGATCTTTGCCATTCCACGCACTCTATTATATTTGATATAGAAAGAGGTTACCTTTTGATAAAAATTGTTTGCAGTCTTCTTACTGAGAGGGCATCCTGTAGACCAACGTTCTCATATTGAAAGAAATAACTTTAAAAAAGAGAGAAAAGAAAAGGAAAGGGGAAAAAAAGAACAAAACTGAAGCAAAAAGAAAGCGGAATAGAATAAGAAAAAAGAAAGAAAATTAAAGAAAAAGGCTTTTATCACAGTTATGGAATATCACATTTGCTTAAGGATTTTAAAAATCGGTTTGTTTTGTTTGAATTGATTGTTTACATGACATAGTTAACCTTGTGATTTATTTAATCCCAAATCCTGTCCAAGCCCACACATACGCACAGATGTTCGCACGCGCGCATACACCTATATATATATATATATATATATATATATTTGAAGTAACATTGTTTTTAAAAGAGCTAGAGCTCATTTGATTGGACTCAGTCCAGTGGTATCAAGTATTGTTATCCGTCACTAATAATATTATTTGATGTCAATCAATTGTTTGCACAGTTAAATGTTTTAAGTATCACGATTTAACGTTTGTTATACTATTTATCTGTTGGGTTAGTAAAATGGTAATTCCTGTGTATGGAGTGAGTGAGGGAGAGGCTCTCTATGATTGGACATAGTAATCACGTGATGAGCCCAGAAGTCTTATCGCAAAAATCCCAAATCCAGTCAGACAAATTCCACCAGGCGGGGACGTTAAAAGCTCTCAGATAGACTGTCCTAGGATACCAGGCATCTTCTTCAGCGCACCTTAAACTCAACTTTATACACAGGAAGGACTGTATATTGTTATTAATTTTTTTTACGTGTTGATTAATGAATTGTTAGAATTAAACGAAGTATTAATTCATTTATTTGTTGCTGTTTGCCACAGAATAAACCCTATACTAACACAATATATCTATTATTCCTATTAAATTAAATATTAATCAAATTTTTGTATAGTTAAATGTTAGTTAGAATTGCTATATTGCACTAATAATTCTATAATATTTCACCTTGACCTGCAATGAACCCAGCGGATGTTGTTGATATATACATCCGGCCGTAGGTAAGACCACCAAAGCGATTCCGAAAACAAGCGTTTCATGGATGTAAGACATGGCGAGAGAAAGCAAACTTTGCGTGGGTGGGGGCCGTGACGAATGATAAGCAAGCATTGCGTGTGGTCACGTGGGAATTATATGACTATATAAGGTCGATAATTTGGAGCAGAAGGAGATCCCGCTATCAAATCCGACTCCCGACGGCCCCTCCGTGCAAACCTTCTCTCTCTCTCTCTCTCTCTCTCTCTCTCTCTCTCTCTCTCTACAATCGCTATACTGATCTACACGAACACCACCATCGACAGATGAAAATATATGACTATATTTTTATATATACGTGTTCATCGTTGTTATTAAGACGCAGTGGTATAATACTACAGTTCTATTTGATATTAATGAATTGTTTGCAAACATAGCGACAAGCATTGCTATAGAAGAATAATAATTATATTTGGTGTTAATAATGTGTTTGCAATTAGATAAATGATTTCAAGTATTGCTATTTAAAACTAATTCTTCAATTTAATTTTAATTAGTAGTTTGCTTGCAGTTAAATGGTTTCAATTATTGCTATTTAAGACTGATAATTCTATTTAGTATTGATAATTTGTTTGAACTCACTTAAATGGTTTAAAGTATTGATTTTTTTATGCTTATTATTTTATTTAATATTAATTATCTGTTTACTCAGAGTAAGTTTGCAATTGATATTATTGCATATTTCTTACTATCTACTCCTCTATCTCTTATTCTCTATCCACTCTCTCTTACTGTCAGCCCTTTTTATCTCTTATTCTCTACCCCTCTATCTCTTATCCCTACCCTCTATCTTTTGCTCTCTACCCTCTATCTCTTACTCTCTACCCTTCTATCTATTATTCTCTATCCTCTCTCTCTTACTGTCTGCCCTTTTTATCTCTTATTCTCTACCCCTCTATCTCTTATCCCTACCCTCTATCTTTTGCTCTCTACCCTCTGTCTCTTACTCTCTACCCTTCTATCTCTTATTCCCTATCCTCTCTCTCTTACTGTCAGCCCTTTTTTATCTCTTATTCTCTACCCCTCTATCTCTTATCCCTACCCTCTATCTTTTGCTCTCTAACCTCTGTCTCTTACTCTCTACCCTTCTATCTCTTATTCTCTATCCTCTCTCTCTTACTGTCTGCCCTTTTTATCTCTTATTCTCTACCCCTCTATCTCTTATCCCTACCCTCTATCTTTTGCTCTCTACCCTCTGTCTCTTACTCTCTACCCTTCTATCTCTTATTCTCTATCCTCTCTCTCTTACTGTCTGCCCTTTTTTATCTCTTATTCTCTACCCCTCTATCTCTTATCCCTACCCTCTATCTTTTGCTCTCTACCCTCTGTCTCTTACTCTCTACTCCTCTTACTCTGTACTCTCTATCCTTCAATCTCTGATTCTCTATCCAGTATCGCCATCTACCGTCTATCTCTTACTTTCTATCCCTCCATCTCTTACTCTCCATCTCTCTATCTCATACTATCTACACCCCAATTTCTTTTTCTCTATCTTTGAATCTTTTCCTCTCAACCCCAATCTCTCTCTCTCTCTCGATCGCGCGTGCACGTGCCCTCTCTCTCTCTTTCTCTCTCTCTCTGTTGACCTTTTATTTTCTTTCTACTTTTTTCTAAATCAATATAACTCTTTAGTCTTCCTTTTCTACTGTGTATATCACTTCGCTTTTTATAATTTATAATTTTCTTCATTTTATTTTTTTGTTTCCTTCCGATGTTTTTTTCTCCTTCTCATACATCATTACTTTTTGTTTACTTTGACGAATTGAATGCATTTCAAACGGCAAATTTCATTATCTTCAACCCATAGCTGAACTACCAAAATACGTAAATAATACCTGGTGTGTAGGTATGTAGGCTTATATATATATATATATATATATATATATATATATATATATAACCCAGTGCCTATATAAAACTCAATATATATATATAGTCAGTCTTAATATTAAGTTGTATACACACACACCCAAGCACGCACACACATATACATAGAATTCAATATATATATATATATATATATATATATATATATATATATATATAACTCAAAGTATATAGTATATATGTGTGTATATGTATGTGTGTGTGTGTGTACCTCAATAAATACTCACACATGTACACACACTCATATAAATGATGATCATCATCATCATTATCATGTCACGATGCCAGCACAGATCTCCCTGACTCTCGCTAGCCACCCGTCTCGTCTATCGCTCTAAGAAGATATTCCAGGCTACATCCTGTATCGGCAAAAAGCTATTGTCTGTAGGTTCTAGCTGGTCATCCTGCCTTTGCTCGTCTATCTTATGGGGTCCACAGAGTATACCGCTTATAAGTTCGTCTTTACTTCTCCAGCAGTGTCCTGCATGTCTGGTTCGTCTAAAATGTTTCGTTTTAGTGATGGGTGGTAGGTGGCCGTGCAGCGGCTTTTTTGTGTGATGTTGCCGCCAGGACTTGTTCAATATTGCTCGCAACATTCTTGTGTAATTACTGTCTAACTTTTTCTCCATACGTTTAGTTTGCGTCCACGTAGTGCATCCATATAGCAGTCTTGACATGACC
This sequence comes from Sepioteuthis lessoniana, assembly GCA_963585895.1. Classification (NCBI taxonomy): domain Eukaryota; kingdom Metazoa; phylum Mollusca; class Cephalopoda; order Myopsida; family Loliginidae; genus Sepioteuthis; species Sepioteuthis lessoniana. The sequence continues at coordinate 95,270,191 of OY757917.1, forward strand.
GCTGCTTGGAAAAAACTGCGTGTTTGATAGCACAATGAATGCATGAAGAGGCGATAAAGCTTTTCTTTATAAAAGTATATCTTTCCGAAACATCTGTAAGTATGAGAAAAAGGCAGAGAGGAAAGACACGTACACAGACTGACGGAGGACGGCTATATTGATCTTTTCTCATCCACGATGTAAATTCTATATTAAGGGGCCTTACGTCTTTGCTTCCTTGACGGGTGGCTCTCAACCCGGTTCCACCTATACCCCTGACTCTGGGCACTAGCTGGCCGATCTCTAACCCTAACCCTGTTCGAATCTGTTCTGATTGACCGACTTTGACTAACTGTTCTATCTGTAGGTACCCGTATATATATAATTTCATAAGATCTACGCTTCCTTCCGATTTGGGATTCATGTGATCTGTTTGAGGAAATTAACCAACGTGAACTGTCCCCTTGTTTACACATCTGGAATATCCTGTTCTAGAAATCCCTAATTGACGGATCTCTCAAATGTCAATATGCAACACACAGAGACACACGCGCGCACACACACACACACACACACACACACACACACACACACACACACATATATATATATATATATATATTCTCTTTCTCTCTTTATACATATATATATATATATATATATATATAGAGAGAGAGAGAGAGAGAGTTTTATATGCAAATAGATTTTAGGGTACAATGAATGGAGACTTGAGATACGAAATTAGACAACAATACCTGATCATCTTAGCAACAAAAAGCAACATCGTAGGCAGAAAGAGAATTTATTCGGAAAGAAAATCTCAGTAAGAATCTCCATTCAAGCGTACAATATATTAGAAGGGACACTTTCAATGCTTTAATGGTCACTGAAGTGGCTGGAACACGATTATCAGTGAAGTTGATTCTCATATTTTGTCCAGATATACTTCGTCTCAAGCCAAACAGACATAAGTTTAATAAATGACAACAAGTAGCAGTAACCGACAACATTTCGTCTTGGAAGGAAATGTAAAGTTTGAAATGAAGACCTGTGTTTTTTAAAGGAGGAAAAACGGCACTATTTGAACCATCTATAGAAGTATCTGAATTTAAAACTCCTGGGCTGGTGAGGCTTCGAATCCCCTAAATAATTCCTCTGCAGAGGAATAAGTTGCATACGCATAAAATATTTAGTTAAATACTTACTTGTATTACATAGAGCTTTTAAGATGGTCGCTGGTATTCATTAGCGGGATAACCTGACTTGTAATGAACAATCCTGACGAAAATAAAAATGTAAACATGAATCTCTAGCTAAGAGAATCTAGGGCTGTTGGATACACCGTTTGCATCTCTACAGAGGGGTAAGCCTCTCAAAACTTGTCTTAAATATGCCATTGCATCACATCAAATGGTGAGACTCCCGTCTTTTAGCTATAGTGAATATGGAGAACTTGTTTATTGCCATTCGCACAGGTTCACAGAGATCCGAAGTGGTAGCACTTGTTAGGCTCCTATATATATATATATATATATATATATATTTTACCAACCCCTCAACTCGGGCAGGATATGACACGAGGTCAATTTTAAGTGGAGTTTAACCGGTTTGAATTCAGAGTTTTCCTTCTCCTAGACAAGTTGCCTTATCAAGACTGAAGAACACAGTCTGCTCTACTATTTATCCATAACTGGGGGTGGTGAATGATAGGATTCATACCTTTCCTAAGGGTATTTGTGCTATGTGAAATGCATTCAGCATCCTCCAGGATTTGAACTCGTGTCACCATGTCCATTTCCAACGACGATAACTATTACACCACGGGCACATGTTAAGAAGAGTTTAATCATTCATTATACATGAAACCATTCAATTGGGTACAAACAAATGATTAATATTAAATTGAATTTATATTGGATTGCAATGATTGAAACCATTTAACTGTGAGCAAATAGAACTATTATCTAGCGCCTTTTGCAAATAGACCTGCCGAAGTCGAATCCCTATTGCATAACGTACTGCAAGCAGCAGGATGTATTAGCCTCCATGTAAATGCAAATCAGAGTTCATGTGTTTTAAACTAGAAGGAGCTATTGATGAGAAGATGAAATTCGATACGATTCTTGAAAACACTATCGCTAATTTCAATTCAAAATGGCAAATGCAATGGCAACGGAGTTGGTTCAGGAACCAAATCCGTGCCCATTGCATTCGCTATTTTGACACTGCCTAATTGCAGTGGAGACTCTGCCAGTCAACTACTTTCACCCCCAATTCGTGGTGTTTGATGAAAAATATTTAAACAACTGTGTAAATAAACGTTTGTTACTGTTTATAACAAACGCTTTTTTCGTCATTTTTCTAAATTTGCTTGGTAACTTTTCTTCTCTCCAACACCAATTCCAACGTTCATCGACTGGACCACATCCATCTTCTCTTTCCTCAGATCTGAAAGCAACGTGGGCGTGGAAAGAAGCAGAGAAAGACCAGTCGACGCATGTGGTAATCACGAGACCAGCGGCCAACTAGGTGTCGTGAAGCTATAGTACCACATAAAGTTGATTCATGGAACCGATCAGTGATTCTCTTTTCTTAAACTATATTTGCTACTTAAGAGCCATGTTTATCCAAGAGCTTATATCATCAATTGATATTCATATTATTCACTTAGCAACAAAAGTACATTTAAGGTGAGACTCGTTTTTTTTCCTGAAAAAGGATACATTATCGGTAATGGTATTGCTTTAGATGTATATTATTTCATCGTGAGACACTTTTTTCTGAAAGTTCAGAGTTGATATCTCCGTCAGCAAAAAAAAAAATGAATAAATAAGTAAATAAATAAATAAAATGAAAATAAAAACAGTAGAGCCATATTTACTTTTTTATCAGTCTAATTCAAAAAGACGTATTTAAGAGGTTTCCAAATGCTAAGAAATATTGATTTATGTTTTGTTTTTTAAGATCTGCAAAACAAATGATAGTTCTACTTACATCGCTCAATCAAGAAGAAAAATATGATATGAATATAAACAGGTAAATGTCTAAATGAACATTGACTTCGGTCCCACATTAAAAGAAACGGCTTTTAATGGCATATGTAAAAAAGTATCTTAAGTTGAAAATGTCTCATAGGATAGGTAATTTATGATAGCAAGCTATTTTATTGGTATTTTTATTAAGCAGTTAATTTTTTCTGGACTGGTAGATTTTACTTATATAAAAAAAACTAATATTATTATGTTAACAAAAAGTCTGTTCGTCTTATGAGTTAAACTAGACAAGTCAGGTACTCAAAATATTCCCGTTGAAACGAGGTGAATTCCCGTGACGTCATGGCTAAACAGCTGATCTTTGGCCTCGATGTGAGTTCGAACTAACGTCGCATTACAACATTTCCTTTTGGACCAATACTCTTTGGGAAAGTTATAAACCACCATATAGGCCCAGCAGTGGGTCTAACAGTACACCTACTGATCGTCTTGAAAGATTGTTTTGATAGTAAGTAGCCTACGAAGAAAGATATACATTTATAGGATTTACACACCTATATTTTAAAATGGCCGTGATACCACTTATACCCGAAAAAAAGATGGTGGACGTAGATAAACTAATCAGTCTCGGGAACATATTGGTCAGGAAAGTCATGTGATTTGTGCTCACAACTCCGTCTGCACCTTTGATTTTATCTCACGCATTTAGAGCTGACTACATGACAAGGGTTAGCCAAATATGCTCGTGACTTGCGGTAACTATCTCTCATGCATTTTGACTTCCAGAGACAGCAATCTTTCTCTCTCTTCATTTCGACTTCCAGAAACAGATTGACCTTGCCACTTAGTAAAACACAACTCAATACGCGTAACATGGATGTGTATACATTCTACAACTTTTTCTTTCCTGTTACGCCTTTTCGGTTAAACTTGTTCCAGTCTCGAACACAGCCTCAGAAATTTTGTCAAATCCCGAAAGAGACAAAAAACCAACATGAGAGAAGACACGTTCCTCCTAGAATATACTGCTATATTTCTGTATATTGATTCCTCGCATGAAATACTGAATCAACATACATTTTAGAGTCTACAGGACGCTTTTAATATTTATACTTTTTCCATAATATTCGTGATAGTTACATATACACACGCACACACACAGAGGAATATTTAACAGACTATATTAGAATATTCATAATGTTTTGTAATGTTTCCTTTTCATGTATTTGATGATATATAAATTTAATTTTGTTTGTATTGCTTTGTTTTGACTGTTCTTTTGTCCGCGTCGTTTTACGTCGTTTTACTTCGTTTGCTTTTCAATAATGAGCCAACATAAATTGTGGAACCAAAATATCAACCAAACAATGGCACCACACATTGAATAAAATTGTCAAAGTTGTAACAGCGGTTCAAGACGACATTGATTCTTCTACTTGGAGAAGTGAACGATTCTAATTAGAATTTCAGAGCTATTTTCAGTTATATCAGTGATCTAACTAATTAAAAAAAATATTCAGCCTGGATATAAATCCTGCACTACTATAAATCGCTTTTAGATTTGACTAGAACTAAAAGCATTTTACATGCAGTAATGGTCCAGGAGACCTGGGTACAATCCCAGGTCGCGTCATACCGAAGACTTTAGAAATGTTACTTGATGCTTCCTTGCTTAACAATCAGCAAAATAAGGTACATATCAAGGGTAAAGTGGGGCAATCCAGGAAAAGGAGTAGAACCCTCCCCTATATCTCGGTGTAGTAGCTATTGAAAAGGGAGCCTTCTGGCCGCCCTCGACTACGGTCGCCAAATTTACTTACTTACTCTAATTATATTTACCAACCCCTCCGCTCGGGCAGGATATGACACAAGGTCAATGATTTTAAGCGGTTTTTTACTGGTTTGAATTCAGAGTTTTCCTTCTCCTAGACTAGTTGCCTCACCAAGGCTGAAGAACCTAGTCTGCCGTACAATTTACCCATAGCTGGAGGGAGAATAATTTGATTCATACCTTTCCCAAGGGTATTAGTGCTATGTGAAATGCAATCAGTCTCGTCCAGTGTTTGAACTCTAATAAAATGCAAGTTATAATATGCTCACCATAAATTTCTGGGACTCACACCACCATCAAGTCGCATGGAGAGGAACGATTCATCTGAGTCTCTCTTGCCCTCTGTCCCTATAATACATTACTACCGGCAGGCAGTTCAAATTACATCCAGTGTTCGCGGAGAGCTGATGTAAATAATTTCTTGCTGGTCGACCAATACAGGCAAGTCCATGTGTAGGGTTGCATTGAAGAACGTCACTTACGAGTTCATATATGTTTCTCCAGTAGTGTTTGTTCGTCTTACAAGGCTCTTTTAGATGGGAGGTAAGTGGCTGTACCAATGATGTTTTGTGGGATGCTGCATCCAGTATTTGTTCAGAAAAGCACGTAGCGTTCTTGCGTAGTTTCCATCAGTGTTTTTCTTAATGCGTTTTGTTGATATCCATTTTTTCATTACAGACAGTAGTATTGTCGCAGCCACAGCTTTGAAAAACCTTTTTTCATTATTATTATCGTATATATCAGATTCTATATGATCGATACTTTATTGATAGCAGTCTACGCCTATCCATAGGCTTATGTTGATATATATATATATATATATATATATATATATATATATATATATATATATATATATATATATATATATATATATATAACTTGTCTTAGGAACAGGAAGAGGTTCCCTGTATACAAATACAGGACAAGGTTGATTGTCGTTCACTTCGAGTGAAAGCGCTTGGGAAATACGTGAATTCATCTTTTGTTCCCGAGCAATTCTGGAATAATGGGGCAGTATGTAGCCTTGGTGAGACAGAGAAGGAAGAATTGGAATTAAAACCAGCTTTACTCGACTTGAATTGGCCTTGAGTCACATCCTACGAGTGACATCCAAAGCGAAACTTGTCAAAGAACAACTGTCATACTTTTTAATTCATAGCTGGAAGACTGATGGGGTTCGTCCTTCTCCCGAAAGTTTTTGTCCAAAATTGAACGTAATAGCGCGACTGCATTTCGAAATAGCTCACATCGAGGCCGACTTCCAGCACGTTAGTGATATCGTCACGAGGAATATGTGTGTGTTCGTGTGTGTGTGTTTAAGCAGCACTTTTTCGTTCATGTTCTTTACACATGTAACAAGAAAGAGATATTGAATCAGGCATGCCTTTTTAAAGAATTATTGTTCATGAAAAAGGAGACGGAAATCGAAAGAAAGCAGGATTTGTTTGATGAATTTATAGTCTGAAACGATTACAGCTGCGTTTCCAACATGTGTCAGGAATGACAAGTTTTATTTTTATAGGATTTTAATATGCTTAATTTTCATTGTCTCGAGTCATTTAAAGTGTGGCGTTAATTGGCTTTTTATTTATTGGCGTTTGACTATTCAAATGAAATTAGCGTAGCCAATCAAATGGTTAACTGATGTCGAAAAAATTTGGTCCCAAATAAAGATGATATTGTTCACTGAGATGCTAACTGGGGTTACACAACAGTTATAAAAAAAACAGTGGGATTCTAATTGAGAAGTATATGTAAAACTTCTCTTTTCGCAAGGAATATCTTATAAAGAATATTTTTTATTTCAAAATTTTACTTTTAGTTACACGTCTAATGTATTTCAAGTCTTTTTTTCACTTTAGGCTATATATAATATCAAAGTTATTTTTTTAAAAGAATTCAGGGTATTAGAGTTTTAATTGGTATGTGTCCGTAGATGTGACTGTTAATGTCTTCGATTAAGTGGTTTTTAAGGCATCTACATACGTCAGTTAGGATTTGTGTTATATCCAGAAAAAAATAAAACTCGATTCAAAACGTGACGCAGTCTCCGGAAGAATCGCTGGGGCACTGGAGCACCTTTCTTTTGTTATCAGCACATCAAAAAATGTTGCTGTTTCTCCACAGTTATTCACCACAATAAACAAATCATCCATGCAAGTAGTCCAACTGTTCACATATCTAAGTGAATTCTTGAGGTCTGCTATATATATATATATATATATAAGTTGGCGACTGTAGTCGAGGGAGACCAGAAGGCTCTCTTTTCAATAGCTATTACAACTGAGGTGTAGGAGAGGGCGCTACTCCTTTTCCTGAATTGTTCCACTTTACCCTTGATACATACTTTATATTTCTGAGTGTTAAGCAAGAAGGTATCAAGTACCATTTTTAAAGGTTTTGGTATGACGCGACCTGGGATTGAACCTAGGTCTCCCGGAACTTTTGAAACAAAACTGCGGCCTTTTAGATCATCCTGTTGTCTTTAATCTCTTTTACCTTTCCCATTATTGCGGAGAAATAGTAAGCATTTTGATATATTTAACCAAGTATAGCAAAATCATGTCCAGAACGATGAAGCAGAATATCATTTGCAGAAAGTCATATAACGAAACATAATCTTTCAAGATTGTTCAAGCAAGATAGAGAAGACAGTTTATATTTCAACAAATAAAAGCAAGATTTTCAAGTTTCTTAAAACCTTCGAAGCTCATGTCATTTGTGATGATCGTTGGTCAACAGTTTTCCCACTATCTGAGCCTCCGATTACCTGGCAGGAACGTGTACGTATTATTAACAACTTTACACGCTGCATTCAACAGTGTCTTCTACTGAGCAGCGGGCGTCAAGAGTATACTCAACGGTTCCTGTTGACCTTATTGGTTTTAAGATTAATTTTTTTTCAGAGACAGAATTGTTTTCCTTAGACATTTCAATAAATGTAACCTTCGTTAACATTTGTGATCCTTGATTGTTCTTTAACAATTATTAGACTCTCTCTCTCTCTCTCTCTCTCTCTCTCTCTCTCTCTGCCTCTGTCTCTGTCTCTCTCTCTCTCTATATATATATATATCATCATCATCATGTCGTGCCGCCAGCACGGATATCCCTGACCGTCTCTCGCCACTTCTCCCTACCATTCATAGACTCCGGCAGGTCTTCAGGGTTACATCCTGTGTCTTCACATAGCTGCTGTATGTAAGTTCGAGCTGGTCGTCCTGCTTTTGCTTGGCCATATGTGGGGGTCCATAGGAGTACATCACCTACGAGCTCGTCTTTGCTTCTCAGTCCATATGCAACGCTCAGCTACCAGACTAAAATTTTTATCATTAAGGTTTTTCGGACTATTGTCTTCATCTTTATTGTTATTTCCACAACCTTTCGGCCGATATGTCCTCCGGCCTTTTTCAGGTGTTTGTCGAAATCAGAACAGGCGATCCCCGTGGTTTCAATAAAGGACGTAGTTTGAAGTTCCGTGAAGGTTCCCGAGTTCGACAAACACCTGAAGAAGGCCGAAGGACATATCGACCGAAACGTTGTGGAAATAACAATAAAGATGAAGACAATAGTCTTAAAAACCTTAATGATAAAAATCAACAAGCTTCGTCTCAGAAATTTTGACAGACAAAAATTATTTTTAAAATCGAAGACTATCTACCTCTTTTTCGAGATCGGAACCCAGTTGAGAATTTCTGGAGCATCTTCAGGAAAATTGAACATCAGTCTGCTGACAAAAAAAGCATTTGGCAAGCTATTGTAATAGTTGTGAAACTTATTGCAGACGGAGAAATACAAACGTTAACACAGTCAATAGATGATCGTCGAATGTCTGTAATTCTTGTGGAAAGTTCTAACAAATTTAATTAATAAGTGACCGGTAAAAGAATCTTTGAATTTCAGATTTCAGTATTGCATATTAATTTATAGTTTTTGCAATTTCATGTAGATAAGTTGTTTTTTTTAAACAATCTGTAAAAAGTTCTATATTCTGTGCTTTAGCTACAGATTTAATTAATATATAATGACCATCCTAATTTTTTTTCACTCTATACGAAATAATTTTGCTCAATAAAAGTGGAAGAAGTAAAAAATTAGAAATAAAAGACAATTCGCGTCTTGATGCGAATATAATTTCAGCATGAGCAAACATTGTATACTAAAGGTGTTAGCAAAGTTGTGTAACGGTAAGTTGGCAACCGTAGTTGAGGGTGACCTGAGGGTTCCCGTTTCGATAACTACAACACCAAGGTGTAAGGGAGGGAGCTACTTTACCTGGATTGCTTCACTTTATCGTTGATCCCTACCTTATAATGCTGAATGTTAAGCAAAGAGGCATCAAGTACCATTTTTTTAGTCTTTGGTATGACACGACCTGGGATTGAACCCAGGTCTCCCAGGTCATTGGCGAAGAAGGAAACTTATTTCTATAGTTATGTGACATTCTATTTGATTATTCAGTTCATAATTTATATCTTATGAACAGATGCTGAATAATTTCAAATAAAAATTAGAGTAACCGAGAAAATAGATCGTATCCTTCATAAACTGTACGGGTGAGTACAGTATTTTAAGGTATTGCATAATAATACTCTGATCCTATCAGTGTGGGAGTTTATTTTTATTCATCGATATGGAAGAATTTCAAAGAAGGGGTGAATATATAGATAACACTTTAACGCAGACTATAGTCGGAGGAAGACTGCCTAAGGAAAAGTTAACCGGTATCTTTAATCCAGTAAATTGCCACTCAAAATACAGGCATTATTTTCAATTCAAAACTGCATGATGAGAAAATACAAAATTTATATATCATAAACTGCGTTTTTTTCACTTTTTCTTCCTTCTGCTGTTTTGTCTTTACCTCATCCTCCTGGTTTCTTCGGGCGTTCTTATAGCTATTTTCCTTCTGCTTCCATCTGCTTTCCTTTCTCTTCCTGCATTCTTACTCCTCTCGTTACTTTCCTTCGTCACTCACCAATTCTTTCTGCGGGAATGACCAGCGATTGTCTTTTTATCTGTATCCACTTACCGTCATTGCATAGCATTCTCCTATAAGAAGCCACGTCTCTTTTTCTCTGGCTTTCTTATTAATCACTGCATGCCAACAAGCACTGCTTGACAATACTCCCAGTTCCGACACATCAGTAATTACTTTTTTGACCACATAAACAAAGAAAGGAAAGTTTTTCCGAAAAATATGTTTTGCTACTTCAGAGCCAACTAAACTGAATAATTCAGCAATAACCAAAATGTAGCCTGGGCTTCAGACTTGTACATTCAAAAAGAATCCTGTATCAAATAACCAGATCAACACTCCTTATATTAATCAGTGAAATGATTTAATATGCATTGAAAAAAACTTCGAAAAGAAACAGGATCCGATTCAAGATTTGTTTTTAAGTGGAGTACAGCGAGTTTAAATTGAAATATTTCTATCTCCAAGACAGATGCCCGAACCAAATCTAAAGAAGAATCTACCTTACTATTTACTCATAGCTGAAGGGGAAAGAGGGATTCATACCATTCCCTAAAGCATTTGCATAAAGTACGAGGGGCATACGATAAGTTTCCAGACTTTTTTCGGATAGGCATTTAAAATAATCGTCGACACTTGAAAATTTAGTATCTTATTGCTATACATCTTATAAGATGACTGACCAATTTTTACGATTTCAGGTTTAAATGGACAGCTACAGCAGGAATTGGAATACAACTTACTAAAACCTGATTGTCACAGCTGGTGAATTTCAAAAATGCAATCTGACACTTTAGAAGAACGATATGCAATAAAATTCTTTTTTAAACTTGGAAAAAAATGCCTGCTACAGAAATGTATAGAATACCTCAGGCTGCTTTTCGAGGATCTTGCATGGATCAAGCACCAGTTCTTGAGTGGAATAAAAGATTCAAGAAAGGCTGGGAATCGGTGAGGGATAATGAGAGGCATGGGAGGAGTAAGGAAGTCAATAGACCAGAGTTGATTGGCCAAAGGGTTAGGGGTAGGGTTACTATGAGGAGGTTTTAAGGGAGTTCAGGAGGAGATCCCATCGGAAGAGGCCAGTACTCTTCAAATCGGCCCAATGGCATTTCCAGCAGAACAATACACCATTTCACAACTCCATCCTTGTCGCAGACTATTTGACCAAGATGGGCGTCAAGACAGTTCCTCAGCCTCCCTATAGTCCAGACCTTGCTCCCTGTGGCTTTCGGTTATTCCCTAAGCTGAGAGGCTGTCGTTATGAGACAATTGTGGAGATGAAAGAGGCTGTAACCAAGGTCCTTGACACGCTCACACAAGAGGACTTCCATGGAGCCTTCCAGAAGTTGTTAGATAGGTACAACACGTGCATTGCAGCTGGAGGAGATTACTTCGAAGGGACTAGTGTTTCATGTATGTACTATCCATAACAGATTCCATACGACAAAAGTCTAGAAACTTATCGTCTGCACCTCGTAAATAGAAATAGCCGGGTCCAAAAATTAAACGCGAGTCTCCGATTTCTTTTTTATGATCATAACCTTTACACAGACTGCTTCCAAATGGAACAATCAAAGAGTGAAAAAATTAAACACTCAACCGATTAAGCCGAGTAAAACTTATGCCATTACATAAGAAAGAAAAGACTGTAAAAACCTCAAAAGTTTCCAATTTGAATAGTTGAATAATTTTTTGTGTGCATATAACGATACAATGATTTATTTTTGCATGAATGTTGACTGGATCATAAGGCGGTGGATATTTCCAGTCTAAACATCTGAAAAAAAGGATATGTGATGACTGACCAGCTGGAGGGCACATATTAATTCTAGACGTAATTCACACTCCTCACCATTGCCAAACCATTGGAATTTCAACGGTAGCAATTTCAACAGTTCCAAAATGAAAAATCCATATTCTCAATGCACAGAGAGTTACCAGATTATATCAGTGTATATAATTATATCCAGACTAATGCATTAGGGAGAAGAAAAATATCATTTTGCGTTATTATTAAAAATACTATATTGCATTATGTTGTGGGTATAAATACCGATGTATGACGTGCGTATGTTAATGTTGACGCATATTTAGAGAAATCTGGCCAGGAATTATCACTTGGCACTAGATTTAATGTTAAAATGATAATAATAATAATAATAATAATAATAATAATAATAATAAAAATAATGTATGCCAGCATATATATATATATATATATATATATATACAGAGAGAAAGAGAGAGAGAAAGAGAGAGGGTGAGAGGGTGAGAGAAAGAGAGTGCGATAGAGCGACAGAGAGATGCACTCGTGGTGTAATTATTACCGTCGGTGAAAATGAAGGCATGGGCCTGAGTTGAAATCCTTGATGAGGCGGTTTCCGTTTCAAATAGACCTCATACACTAGGGAAACATATGAATCCACATAATTTCTCTCTTACTGGGGAAAAATAGTAGAGTATACTAGGCTTTTAAACCTTAGTATGGCAACTAGTCTAAGAGGAGGAAAACTCTTAATTAAAAACTGTTAGGTCCTGGCTTAAAATTGACCTTGTGACACATCGTGCTCGTGCATAAGGTTTGTATATATATATATATATATATATATATATATATATATATATATATATATATATATATTCAAAAGATGTTAAAACCAATTTCATTGTGTGTTTACGTATCAGTTTCGTGAGGGTAACAACTCAATTGAAATTTAAATTTGTTTACTAAGATGGAACAATCCAGGACGTTGAACATTAAGCTTTGCAGATTCCTTCCTAACTTTGTTGTTGGATGCAGACGCATAAAACAATAAATTTAGATAATTCTGGAGATAGATGGGAAGATGTAGAGTTTGAAATATACAAGGTGATCTCAAGTTTTAACAACAACGTAATACATGTTTTAAAAAAATAGTGACAGAATATGAAATATCTTCATATTTGCGAGAAAAAAGCATCTCATATATAAAAAACAAAACAAAACTAGATTTTATAGAAAGAAATATGACAGTTTAATATAAAATGGATTCAAATTAAAGAAACCAGAAATATCAGACCCCCCCCATAATATAATTTGGTTGGGTTTTATGGCTTATCAACCATTGTAGGTTATTTAATGCTAAATCCTCTATCATCATCATCATCATCATCATCATATCGTGCTGGCAGCACGGATATCCCTGACCCTCTCTCGCCACTCCTCCCTATCGTTCATCGCCCTAGGTAGGTCTTCAGGACAACAACCTGTATCCTCACATAGCTGCTGAATGTACGTTCGTGCTGGTCGTCCTGCTTTTGCGCGGCCATGTGTGGGGATCCATAAGAGTACATCTCTTATGAGTTCATCTCTGCTTCTCCAGCAGTGTCCTGCATGTCTGGTTCGCCTAACTTGAATAGTTTTCGTGATAGGGGGCAGGTGGCCGTACAGTTGGTGTCTTGTGGGGTGTTGCTGCCAGGACTTGTTCAGGATTGCACGCAGCATTCTTGTGTAAAATCCTCTATACATATATATTAAATATATATGATTTGTTTTGGTTGGGTTTTATGGCATATCAACCATTTTTGGTTATTTAATCCTAAATCCTCTTTATACATATATATTAAATACATATGATTTGGTTTGGTTGGGGTTTATGGCATAACAACCATTGTAGGTTATTTAATGCTAAATCCTCTTTATACATGTATATTAAATATATACGATTTGAAATCATATTTTGTTGATGATATTTTTAAACGAGCCTGGGTTTAACTTTTTGGCACACAGTTAAATGGTATCAAGAAAGTATCGCTATTTTACATAGATTATTCAATTGAACACTTTTCATTTGTTTGCACACAGTTAAATGGTTCCGAGTATTACTATGTATCGCTAACGATTCAAGTAGAAATCAGTCATTTTCTTCCGCATAGTTTAAATGTCAAACAGTTCTATATGAGAAACACATAGGACCCTACCACTAACAATTCAAATAGAGATCAGTCATTTTCTTTCACATAGTTTAAATGTCAAACAGTTCTATTGGAACCACGCATACGACCCCAACACTAACAATTCAAGTAGCAATCATTCATTTATTTAAATAGTTTAAATGTCAAACAGTTATATTTGACCCAAATGATCCGACCCGTTCAGGTACTACCACTCCTGGTAAGTGTGGACCTGGGCGTGTTCACAATTGAGGGATACTCTGCATTCCCCAAAGCTCCAGCAATACTGGAGCCTCACCAACAGATACAGTCAGGGTATTCTACTGCCCCAGCTGCCTGGGATTAAGAACTTTATCGACGGGTTTTAATGAAACATATCTAAGAGAGTGACTGCTGCCTAAGCATAGATTTTCATAAATATTATTATATTAAAACAAATTTTTTAATGAAGCTGTCTTTACAAAAGGCAGGAATGAAAAATAGCTGAAACCTATTGTTCGTGCATGTACTTTTCTCACAATAAACAAAAATTTTCTACGTCTACTGCAATATCACCATCATCGACCAGTGATATAGTGGGACAAAATTAAAAAATTAGACGACATTCTTTAAAGTTTGACCCTTGAGATTGTAGGATGAAGAATCTCATTCAACCTCTGTTAAAATACGGTGGCAATGATATCGGCCACAGGAAAACTAGAGTGCAACTGAAAACTTACCCTATCTAAAGAAAGAGAAATCTTTATGGCGTGGTAGTTGACTTGCCAGACTGTGAAAACACAGCAACCGAGCTCGAACTCCAGTCACGCCGCACCTTACCCTTAGGAAATGTATGAAATCCCACCTTTCCCCAACTATAGGTTGAATGATATCTCTATTCTTTGTATACAAGGTTGACACTGGCATGAGATAATCCTCGATGGTCGATACGCCATGACAAAAATAAAACGCCCCGTCGGCTGGAGTTGTAGTATACCTCTACTGTACCTCTTCAGATGGGTAAAGAAAAATCCTTAAATTGAGATCTTGGTATGACACCTAACCAATTGTTGATTAGTTTTCTGTGCTGGAACTTTTGAAGATGTGGTGTACTATATCAGTTGCATAACTTCCAGGTCCTCTTTGATCAAAAGTTGTAGTGACTGTTAGGGTTCAATCTATTGGTCGAATAGAACTATTAAGGTATTTCTAATATCTGACACCATTTAACTATATGCAAACAAAGGTTTAATATCAACTGTGATCAAAGAAATGTTTAATATATAATCATATAGGAATTCTTGATAAATAGAATAGCTAATGTTAAATAGCAATTCTTGAAAAAATTTAATGAGTATAAATAAATAGGATCTAACTCGTTTAGAAATACAATTACCTATAATCTATTTGCTTATAAATGTGGGGAAGTAAGGAGGAACTCATAAGCAACGTTCTCCTTCACACCGACGTGCATGTTTTGGCCAACAAACGAAAACTTAACACTTCTTTAGGGACACGGGATATTGTCTACAAGACCTGCTTGAAGAAACAGATGATAGAAACGTATGGCAAGAGAGAGAGAGGGAGAGAGAGAGAAAGAGGGAGTCAGGGAATAAACAAAAGTCACAGGGACCAAGGTCTCGACATTAGGAAGGCTGAGGAAATGTCTCGATTCCCATCTTGGTCAAATAGTCTGTGACAGGAATGGAGTTGTGAACTGGTGCATTGTCCTGCTGGAATTGCCACTGACCCGATTTGAAGAGTACTGGCCTCTTCCGACCGAATCTCTTCCTGAACTCCCTTAAAACCTCAACATAGTAACCCTAACCCTAACCCTAACCCTTTAGCCAATCAACTCTGGTCTCTTGTCTTCCTTACTCGTCACACACCTCTCATCATCCCTCACAGACTCCCTGCCTTCCTTGAATCTCTTATGCCACTCAAAAACTCATGCTCGATTCATGCAAGATGCCCCAAAAGCAGTACGATTCTCTGGCATTTTTTCCAAGTTTAAAACAGAATTTTATTGCATATCGTTCTTCTAATGTGTCCTCACATCCAGATTGCATTTTTGAAATTCACCAGCTGTGACAATCAAGCATTAGTAGGGTGTATTCTAATTCCTACTGTAGCTGTTCATTTGATGTATAGCAATAAGTTACTGAATTTTCAAGAGTCGAATACTATTTTAAATGCCTGTACAAAAAACCTCTGGAACCTTACTGAATGTACCACGTATATATATATATATATATATATATATATATAAAGAATTTGGCATTAAATAACCATCAACGGTTTATGTGCTATTAAACCAAATGATATGACAAAAAATTAAAAAATAAACCAAATCAAAATAACCCCAACCCAACGAAGATTGTTTATTCTCTAATTTCTGTAGAAAGAAACAGGGCCAATGATTTTAAGTGTGGTTTGCTTTGCTTTGGTTTTATTGCATTTCAACAATGGTTGGTCAATTAATGGCAAATCCTTTCTTTTTCAACATATAGATAGTACCATTTCAAACTATTCATTATCATATTTACCAACACCTCCGCTCGGGCAGGATATGACACAAGGTCAGTTTTTAAGCGGAGTTTAACAGGTTTGAATTCAGAGTTTTCCTTCTCCTAAACTAGCTGCCTCACCAAGGCTGAAGAACCTAGTCTGTCCTACTATTTACCCATAGCTGGAGGGAGAATAATTGGATTCATACCTTTCTCAAGGGTATTAGTGCTATGTGAAATGCAACCAGTCTCGTCCAGGAATTGAACTCGTGTCGCCGTGTCTATTTCTTGCGAGGATAATCATTACACCACTCCAAACAATTCATTATAGCATGAATACGGTTTTTTCTTCACATACAATTAAATGTCAAAACAGTTCTATTTCAAACAATTCGGTTTAGCATAAGCACAGAGTTGTTTATTTTGTTTACACACAGTAAAATGTAAAAACAGAACTATTTCAAGCAATTCAGTTTAGCCTAAGTACAGAGTTTAGTTCCATTTGACCCATGGATAGAACCCTATCAGGTACTACCACTTCAAACCAGAGTGGACTTTGGATTGATGGAAATAAAGGGGTACTCTGCATTGCCAGAGTATCACCATCAGGTTGTCTAGCGTCATATTCAGAACACTCCTTGGGGGAACTTTACACCAATACAGATATGCAGTCAGTGTATTTTGCGGCCCCAGTAGACTGGGCCAGTCATTTTTAGAGATTCTCTTGTAAATATTAATGAAGAATGTCATGATGTCAGGTAAAAAATACGACATATACACATCTTTAAAAACAACTATTTTATATTGTGTATTGTGAATTTTTTTCCTTTTCTCGAGGAAAACTGAGACTGCTCAGAGTCGAATGAGGTTGACATTTAAGAAAAAACTTGTAAAATGAAAAGAAACACGAAACAAATCCACCTAGAGATCAGCAAAAGAGTTTTACGACTTCATGACATCTACAGAAAATGAATCGTAGTTCAGTCATGTGATCGCCAACGCGATCTTTATCTGCGAACCAGCGACGATTTTGTTGTTTTAAAGAGGAGTCCCCATAATTAGACCTTACAGATATCTAAACTCTTAACTCCCCTCTCTCTCTCACTCTGTCTGTCTGTCTGTCTGTCTCAATGTTCACTTCTTTTTTCTTAATTCCTTTTTCCTTTCATCATTCTTTTTTTTTTTTAGTCTTACTTTTAAATTTAAAGAATGAAGAGGGTCGAATGCTATTTCGCACACACACCCAAATACACACACACACACACACACATACATGCATAGTAACACAAACACACACACACACACACACACACACACACATATACATATGGTTACGATTTGAAGCAAAATTCGAGAGCCTGCGAAAATTAAGGTGATAAAGTTTGAGCTTTCTTCTCTCTCTCTCTCTCACTCTCTCTCTACCTCCCTCCCTCTCTCTCTCTCTCTCTCTCTCTTTCTCTCTCTGCCTATATACATATACCATCATCATCACCATGAAATCCCGATGATAACACGGCGTCCCAAAATTCTCTCTCTCTCTCTCTCTCTCTCTGCCTATATGCATATACCATCATCATCATCATCATGAAGTCCCGATGATAGCACGGAGTCCCAAAATTCTCTCTCTCTCCCTCTCTCTCTATATCTCTCTCTCTCTCTCTCTCTCTCTCTCTTCTCTCTCTGCCTATATGCATATACCATCATCATCATCATGAAGTCCCTATGATAGCACGGAGTCTCAAAATTCTCTCACTACCTCCACTTACAAAAACCCCTCTAGTAATAACTCCTGTACCCTCAACTTTAAAAGTGAATGCCCCTTCAGATATAAAAAAAGCAATTATTCATAATCTAATATCTCGTGCCAAACTAATCTCCTACTCCAAAACAATATTTTATGAAGAGGTAGAAAACATAAAACAGGCTCTCATCAATAATGGGTTTCCTAACTATATTGTTGATGAACAAATTAAACGTATGATCAAAAATGTTAATAAACAAAATAAACAGTTGACTACTCCATCCAGTCAACAAACATATATCGAACTTTTTTATCATAACCAAATGCACTACAAATATAAATCCGATGAAAAAATATTGAAAACATTGATTCACAAAAACATACTCCCCACTGATCCTAATAAAAAAATAAGACTTATTATTTATTATAAGTTTAAAACCTCAAATTTAGTCATTAGAAATAATTCCTCTCCCTCGATTGGGGTTTTGCAAAAAACCAACGATATATATAAATTTAAATGTCTTTTAGGAGATTGTATCTCGGATAATAATAATATATATGTTGGTTTAACCTCAACTACCCTGTCGAGGAGACTTACAATGCACCTTTCTGGCACAAGTTCAAAAGCTCAGCATTTAAAAAAACATTCATGCCCAACAACACAACTACGAAAAATTCTCACCGATAACACAACAATATTAGAACATCAAAATAATAAACAAAAACTTCAGATTCTCGAAGCACTATGTATTAGAGGCCTGCAGCCGACACTCAATAGAATTAATTTTCGAACCAGTGCTAATGTACTTAAATGTCTTTAGCTACTGGCACTAATCATAGAATTATATTTAAAAGCAAACGCCATAATTTTCAACGGCAAAGACGCCCTTACAGAGTAGTAATATGCTAAAACAAAAGTTACATCACTTTTGTAATAGATTCTCCCCTGATGATGGCCCAAAGTCGGGCAGAAAGTACTAGGGATACATACAACTATGGACAATACATAAATCAATTCCCCCCGAATATTATAAAAGTAATTCGGGAATTCGAACGGATCCAGAAGAAAATATGTAGACATAAGATGTCTATTATGTTTAATGAAATTTGCATAAATATATATATATACATACATATAAATAAAAACATATATATACATGTATATATACACATGTACATATATACATATATACACACACACACAAACATATATATATATATATATATAAGTTAGTAAAAGTAAAGTTGGCAACTGTAGTCAAGAGCGGCCTTTTCAGTAGGTACTACACCGAGGCTTACGGGAGGGCGCTACTCCTTTCTCTGGATTGCTCCACTTTACCCTTGATCCTTACCTGATATTGCTTAAGCAAGGAGGTATCATATACCATTTTTTTAAGTCTTTGGTATGACTCGACCTGGGATATATATATATATATATATATATATATATATATATATATATATATATATACACAGAATTGTAGAGAATATAAACCAAGTGTATCAACAGAATTATATACGATTGCTAGTTTCAAACTTTTATAGAATATATGTCTTCATAGACACGGTATAATCAGTGAGTAAGCGAATATTATCAATATATATTGTTGTAAAATATTATATCATAACATTTTCTCTTTTCTAGTTTACGACTCCAAGACTTCAGGGAAAATATGAAAATAGTTCCTTCATTTAGTCTGTAAATGAAGCCTTTGCAACCAACAGGAAAATTATTGTTGAATTGAATAATTACCGAGACGAAAACCAACCTGTCATTCATCAACTTGAATTGCAGTCATCAATATAAAAAGAATATATCACTCTTACATATATGGAGGTAAATGTTAAAGAGAGGTCTACTCAAAAGTCATAAAAGTAAAGATAATTGAGCCTTTAAAGGAATTGAAGGTCTATTAATTATCTATCAGAGGAATTCCATATAATTTTTGTATTCAGAACTTTCTTTTTTTAATTTTGTGTTTCTAGAGGAGTTAATTCTTCTAAGGGAAAATACTTTTGTGGTGCTGTTTGTAAGACTGTAATTTGTACATGCCGACAAACCAACGGCTATTTCTCCTTAATTTGAGTGGAGTAACTAATAATTCAGAAGAATATCGCAATGAGAGAAGTAAAAGTAGAAACGTTTAAACTACCGAAGAACAGGAATTCTTATAAATTAATCAACGAAGTAACTAATTTTGGTGATGCCTTGATTCGATGTTTTAGCGAAATATTTCTGGAGAGAATACTAGATAGATGAAAAAGTGTGGTAAAAAAAGAAAGAGGTAAACAAACCATTCAAGCAACAAGACGAAATTTGAACAACTTCCTCCGTTCCAATTACTTTCACATTGGGATTAATAACAAGCTATGAGTTTGGTCTTGAATAAGCCACAAAGGTTGATATGTCAATAAAAAAACTAAGTAATTGAACAGAGGAAATAAATTCAAAAAAGGTACTGATTATCAAACCTTCTTACTTTGTCTGACAGTTAATGCTTTTTAGCATAGGTCGATTCCGCTCGGATAATGTAAAGCTCTTCGAAAGAACTGAGCACTCTGGTAGCCGATAGGGCATAAAAATGTAAAGAAACGGCTGCTGATGTTACTACATAATACCTTAGAAATTCCCTTAGACAAACGTGGTACGCTTGTTGGCCAAGCTGTCAGAGACTTACTCTAACGTAAAGTTGGATGGGTTTCGATCCCGGCTTCGAGCGTCCAACATGTCTCGCAACACTGAAGAGTTCTGAAAGAACGAAACAGTCTCTCTGTGGATGACAATATATATATATATATATATATATATATATATATGCACATACACACGCATATATATATATATATATATATATATCTGTAAAAATAAATGACACACAGCATCCTTGTATTGTTCCATCAAGCTTTTTCTCCAGTTGCTTAATTAAACTCCAGATAGCGCAGCCCTACAATTGTACTAACACAGCTACAGCTTGGAAGAATACCCGTTTCATTTTAACAGCGAGATCAGATTTTCATATCGTCTTTAAACTATCAGTAAGAAACTATAACTTTCTCATGTGTAAGTTGATATCACTTTCAGTAGATAAAATATTGCTACCGAGGTATGTAAAATGGTCTACTAATTCCATTGAGGAGCTGGCCACATTTTTTAAAGATACATGAGATTTTTTTACCAGTGTTCGAGCTATCTCTTTTCTTATCTGCTCCAGTCGAATGGACATATGTAATATAATGGCCGACGGATTTCGTTTTATGCCTTTAGGTTTAGTTAGGCTGCGAACCTTTCGGCTCAGTGTATGGGTTACTTAGGTGCAACATTAACACAGGTGTTCACGCGCGCACGGGTCGAGTGGACGTATCACTCAGAGATGTTACAATGGCTCATATGGGAAACGGGGCTAGCAAGTGCGAATGACGTCACGCACCGGAAGCGCGCGGAGGATTTTGGGATTTTGAAAAAGTCAGTGAGTGGAATTGAGACCTGCCTCGGGAGAAGACGGTTGGCTTTCGCTTGCTCGCGGAGGCCCTGGGCAGGTGTCGCATGAGATAGGTGCAGTTGAAAAAGCCAGAATGGAAAGAATGTGAATCTCTCTCCTTATGTCGAAGAACCTTTAAACTCAAAGGTAATAAAATGTTTCGTACCTGAACTAAGTAGTCTTACGTGTTTTTCGTGCTTCGAGATTCCTGTGTTCTATGTTATATATATATATGAACATTATATGTCCATTTCGCATATCCATATCGGGCTTTGGTACACATATAGATTACATATTCAAACATAAAAGAAGTGGATAAGCAGTACTTTGAACTTTAGATAGACTATTTTTTGATCATGTAATAGTCTAGGTAAAGATTCGCTTGCGTTTATTCAGAAATGAGGGAAAATATTGGTAAAGATTTACGATATGATTTATAATGGTTCATAGGTAGTTTACCTTCTTTTTTTTATCAAGGGAAGATTTGACCGACGCAAACTCCCAATTTAAAAAACCTTTTAGAGTAACGAAATATAGAGAAATAAGACAGAATTTGTGAAGGAAGAAGAAATGAGTTGAAAAGAATTAGTAAGATAAGTTTGAGAAAAGAATTTGCGGGCAACGGCGTTTGGTTAGGTCAGACGACAATTGTTATTAGCAGAGACGGGAGTAATAAAAACGCAATTTCTAGTAAGGTCATTACATCTATTGTAATCTGTTGCAAAATGAATAATTATACTATATATATATATATATATGTTGTATAAACACATCCGACCCGGCCAAACATGCCATTCCAAAGACGGCGGAAGTTGCATATTCCGTTGGCGTATGCGAGCTTGGCTGACAATATGGGGCCGGGTTAAAATCCCACGGTACAGTCACAAACTGATGCACCGGAAGAGGGTGACATGTGAACTGCATGGCAGTTATTTCCGCTCGATGATGATCAAAATATGCCATTCCAAAGACGGCGGAAGTTGCATATTCCGTTGCCCAGTTAGGGGAAGAGATTGAGTGAGTGTCGAACTATTATATAACTCAGTGCACAGGAAGATCAATCAGTGTTGGAAAAATTGCAGTAGAGAAAACAGCACCCAGCAGAAGGGGCCCACGGGACCCCGATGCAGAGTTGGAGATTAGATGAGTGGGGTTCAATATGTTGCAGTTCTGTTTGGTTTTTCAACTCCTCTCACACACAACCCTTTCAATAAAGTGAGAGGTATATTTTTCTAAAGAACGGTGTCACTCGTCTTTATTTTGTCGTTGTTATGATTCTGCATGCAGATGTATATGTATTTGTAAAGTTGTTCATGGCTATACAACATATATATATATATATATATATATATATATATATATATATATATATATATATATATATATATATATGACACGTTTGTTGCAACTAAAAAATTTTGTTACTAATACTGTTTTTTATTGACATGTCGTTTCACTTAAAACAGAATTCGTTCAATACGGAATCGGTAAGAGTACTCACTACTAACCTTTATACTACCCCAAATAAAGACTTATCCTCACTTGACCATACTGATATATGCCATGATTATTTGGTAACTGAAAGAAGCAGGTGGATACCGTTCGGAAGAAGTTTGAAAGACATAATCCAAATGACAAAATTGAAAACTTTGTTAGCGCCCACTCATAAGTAGCAGCTGAGAGCATACTAAGCAAACCAAAACCCAAACGTTAAGTTTTATAAATGACAGCAGTAGTCAGGGAAAATGCAGATGAATGGGGAAAAGATACTTCCTTACTTGGAAGAAGAAATCTAACGAACGGCAATATGCAGAAATACAAGAAAGCAAAACAAAACAAAAAAAACAAAAACAACAAAAAAACAAACTACCAAACATATAAGAAAGAACATCGTGAATGCATCCAAGGTCGAATCATTGATAGGCATGAAAAGGTTAAAATATATAGAGATGAAGACGATAGTGTGTATATATATATATATATATATATATATATCATGAAGAGAGAGACACACACGCATATATATATATATATATATATATAAAGAGAGAGAGAGAGAGAGAGAGAGAAGGACGATCGTAACCATATATAAAGAAATATGTCCGCGGTTCTAACATTCAAATGTTATTTTATTTTCGCTCGCGACAAGTTATTTTTGTTAACCAGTTATTTCACCCATTCATTTTTGTGTTTTATGCCAGTTGCTCACCTTTGTTCTTTCAGTTCTTTCATAATTCTTTTTAATCCTTATCTGAGATCATATGATAATTATTTTTAAAAAATATAAACGTATTATACCTCTGTTTTTCCTCGAATGAATAGGCTGGCGTCGAGTTGATTTCAAAAAGGCCATATGTAAACTTACCTGTAAAAGAAAGGAAAATGTGTAAGACATTTGTGGTAAAAAAAAAAAAGAAAAGAACATTTTAGTTGAATTGATTATGGGAGATTAAGACGTGAATAGATAAAAAGATTAGGTTACAAAACTTAGGAAAAATATGGACCAAGCAAAATTTCTTTGTAGATCTAAAAAGACCAGCACACACACACACACACACACACACATATATATATATATATATATATGTATATATCTATTGAGAGAGAGAGAGAGAGAGAGAGAGGGATATTAATGAATATATATTATCCAGTATATCTTGTTATTTACAGTTGTAACCTAACAAACAGTTACTGAAAGAGAAATAACCCAAACGGAGGTTGGAAATGAAATGGAAATCTTTAACATTAACAAAATACAATACTCGCCAGTGGCGTGAAGAAGGTAACCACTGCTCATGGTAACTACTTAGCATATTTAGGTATTTGTCGCATGCCTTACCGACTGGATGAGTTTGGGTCTGTGTGCAGAGCCGTAGTGCAGATAAACTCGTGGCTCCAAAAATGCCGCGGGCCCCATTTCTCTAAAACTCAGGCGCTTCATGCACCAGTCAATAAACCAAGTCCCTCCAAGGTGGGTTAGAGCCTGGAGAGATGCTCCCATGAAGCTTCAAGAGGGTCACCTGATCGACGCGAAAGCTGGGCTTCCCTGGCACCCACGTCAGGCAGCTTTGGCCGAGTAATCCCCACCGTCAGTGATAGTGGACATATTTACCTACCTCATAGTAGTGTCCAACGTATTTATCAAGAATTAGACATAGCCATTTATGTTCATAGGTAGGGTATATAACTTTTACGAAGCATGGATTTGTCATGAAAACAGGACTGCTTTTTCTGAAAATAAAGTAGTTACCCATTGTAAACCTAAACAGACCTCAAATTATCGGGGAATTGTACCGAGGTGCAAATCGATGAGTTAATACTGTTTAAGCCAGTGGTTGACAGAGATAAATTCTCAAAGTTCAAGATCTCGTTTGGTAAATTTGGTGCCAAAAGGTATGCTGAGATCAAGCACTCCAGACTAAAAACAGCTATTAACTAAGATTAACTTGATTTATCCAACAGAGAGTAGTACTGACAGCCAGGTTTTAGGAGTAACTTCCGGTCGTGAAATAAGATAACTTCCGCTAGCGAAGCTTCAAGAGGTTCTCTTCCGTTTTTCTTCCTTACAATTTTTATCTTTCTAGTGGATTCTTTTCCTAACACTTTGAAGTGGTTTCCAAGTTTCGATCAATCTACATGCTGGATGACGCCAATCAACATAGGATCAGTTCAATGTTTCTTTTGTATAGCCATCTTCTTCGCTTGGGCTGTGGTCACCTCTGTCTGCCGTCGTCACGGTCAGTGATTACTACGGGGAAGAAGAGGCAGGAAGTTGTTAGGAAGCGATGTCACTCATGCAAGGCAGAATTGCAAACAAAAAGCTGGGTTACTCGATTATCTCTATTTTTGTGGTTGGAGAAGCGAACAGACAAGTGGTCACGTGTACGTAGAGTTATTGAAGTATTCAGCGATCTCTCAAATCTGTCTCTACATACTGACAGAAACTGAACGAATTTAGGATATTCGATGATTAAAATAGCACAAACAACATATACGGAATTTATGTTGCGGTTAAGAATCGAACGATATGGAGAGAATATATAATGTTTATTGAGTAGAAGACGTACACTTACCATAGCCACAATACTGTAAACGCGTAATAACATCAACCACCGAAAGTAAATTCTTTTTTTTTTTTTTTTTTTTAAAATCACAAACTGCACACTAAAAATGTTGTCTCTGCTCTTAATTGATCTGGCTTATATATATATATATATATATATATATATATATATATAATTCTCTTAATACCCTGTCCGGTGGCAAAAGCTGCTTAGTACAGCCAGGAGTGGCAGTACCACCTTGAGCTACTGAAACTGTGTTATCACCCCTCGTTGGCGGCTGATGAGGACATGATATCGCACGTGCTTTCACACGCTGTATGATTAAAAAAAATACTCTTTAGTAGGTTGAAGGTTCACAATATCTATTGCTGATCAGAATGGACAAGCGTAGAGTCAATATATATATATATATATATATATATATATATATATATATATATATATATATATATATATATATATATTGTGTAGAATGCGCAAAACACGCAGAATATATATATTCTTCATAAACACAAAGCAATATTAGGGGAAATCATCTTTAAAGGGGTAGAGGTACTCGTTTACCAGCCGGGGGATACATCTTCCTTACAAAAGCTGATCAATTTTGAGAAATATCTCAATAGTACTTGATAAATTAGTATGCAAAAATCGAGAAACTTGTACGGTTATGAGAATATAGATATTCAGGTATATATGTGCAGATGCAGATACATGGATAAATAGATAGATAAGTAGAGGCTTTATCGTTACTTGCCGAATGTCCAAATGTGTCATTGTTTAAAGGATTCCAAATTTAATCCTTGAATTTATTGATCACTAGTTATAATATAATCTTTGATTCCAATCCTCAAAATATTCAGATTTCTATTTTTTTGGAAGGATTCAAATAATTCAAATTGTAATTCGCCATCACAAAGTACAGAAATTGTGTGCATTTTTTAAATTTAAAATTTAAGTTAAAGCTGTATTTTCCTCGAGTTTTCTTTGGAAAACTGAGCTCGTATTCCTCATATAGTTTCATAATTCCGACTGACCCGTTCTTCCACCTTATTTAAGTAGATGATCCGTAAGATAAAGTGGAAAATAACTGATTCTTCAGAAATTATAACAATCTCTTCTCTCGTGTAGTTTACGCAGAATGACGTCTTGAAAATGGTCTGAATTTGTCCGGAAAACCATGTGGAATATTATCGTCTCTTCACAGTGTTGTAGACCTTACTTATATTTTTTTAGTTTGTAGTGGGTACATGTAATTGTTTACAGGATATGTTACTCTCCAATTTGTAGTAAGTGAATGTGAGTGTGTTCCCGTCTGTATTTTACGGGTATTACTTTTAGGTTCAATCCCCACCACAAATACAACACAAATTTTACAAGCACATAAACAAATGGAATATGACAACGAACATTAAGAAAAAAAACAATTTAATAACCATAACAGACAGGATAAAAATAATTAGAAATACAAGGTTCACGTTATGTACGAGCGGCCTTTGTAGAAAATACAGTTGTGGCCAGTTGAATGAAAATAGGATTGTTCGCCCGTGTGTGTTTACATGTTAGAAAAGTCTATTAAATAAATGGGTCATTAGTTGGCCGAAGTAAGGAGGATAAAAAATTGACCTTCCTTACATACATGGGTACGTGTGTATGTGTGTGTATATAAGTCATGATGATGTCGTGACGCTAGCACGGATATCCCTGACCCTCTCTCGCTACTTCTCCCTATCATTCATCGGCTCTGGCAAGTCTTCAGGGCTACATTCCGTATCCTCACATAGCTGCTGTATGTGTGTTCGAGCTGGTCGTCTTGCTTTTACTTGGCTATATGCGGGGGTCAATAGGAGTGCGTCACTTATGAGCTCGTCCTTGCTTCTCCGGCTGTGTCCTGCGGTCTGGCTCGTCTAACCTGGATAGTTTTCGTTATGGGAGGTAGGTGGCCGTATAGTAGGTGCTTTGTGGGGTGTTTCCGCCAGGACTTATTCAATATTGCTCGCAACATTCTTGTATAATTGCCGTCTAGCTTCTTCTTCAGCTGTTTAGTTAGCGTCAAAGTAGTGCATCTGCATTTCATTTTATAGCTCAGGTCTAATTTCCATATGATCGAGAGCCTATCGATAGCTGTCCATGCCTTTGTTAGCCGTGTGTAGATGTTTTTTTCGGTCGATGAGACGCTGCTTCCTAGGTAGGTGAATTTGTCTTCTAGTTTCAGAGAGGTTCCGTCTAGTGTGGAAATGTCGCCTGTTTGGTTATAGCACATATATTCGCTTTTGTGTGCATTGACATGGAGGTCAATGCCTGCGGTGGCTCGTTCCAAACTATGCAGTTGTGTTTCGGCTTGCTAGGTGTATTCGCCAGTAACGCTATGTCATCGGCGTAGTCGGCGTCGGTAATTGTTTTTGCGGGTACCTTCTGCTTCTTCTCTTTGTCAGCTCGAAGCCATTTTCTCTGATTTTGTCGTTTCCTTAAGTCTGCACGGGCATTTTCTTACGATCTTGGCGGCAATCTGTCGCCTTGGTAAAGAAGATTGCATGCCTTTTCCCTTTGAGTCTTATGGCGTGGCTCTCTGCTGCCCGTTCATGACCTCTCGTAGTGGAAAGTCTTTTTGGTAGTGTAAGGAATGAATGATCTGGTTAATTAAATTCTTCGTTATTTATACATTGGGGTCACTTAAGTGGATCAAAAAATTGTTTTATGGCGGGTCCTAAAGCCCAAGCACGAAGACATTTATTGACTAATCAGATTCCTATATTTACTTATTTGTTTTAGAGCCTAAGAATTTTCTGTTAATCAGTTTCTGAGCCGAATTTTCTAGAATGTTCTTATTTTGTGTTTTTAGCTGATTGGTTGAAAAATGATAAAAATGTAACTTTAATGTTAATGCAATTTTGAGCCGAAATTTCTAGAATGTTCTTATGTAATTACAGTTTGTTATTTTAAGGCAAAAAATGTGTTTTCTATAAGTCTTAAAGATATTTATCCAAAAATCGCACAAAAGAAAATCTTAAAATGTTAGATTATCATTATCAGTGGTCCAATAATTTTGTTTGGTCTTGTGGGTGTTACTCATTTTACATGTCTTGGAAAGGAATTGCCTGACAGAGCCAATCATTTTTCTGGTCTACGACTGGTTTGAATTCAGAGATTTTCTTCTAAACTGGTTGCGATAAAAAGTTTTAAGACAGCATTTGTATTTACCCGTAGCTGGAGAAAAATAGTTGTATTCATACCTTCCCCTTTAGCATTCATGTAACGTTAAATGCAAAGTGACTTGTTAAAGATATGAATTCGCATAGCCGAGTGCACTTACAACCACGCCTACAATGTAGAATCCTGTGCTTAGAAAATTTAAACTATATAAAACTTCTCCGAACTTGTTAAAATAATTTTTCTAGAGTAATTTTCTATTGTCATTTTGGTTAATTTGAGACTAGTAAAGATTAGTACAAATGTTTGGTAAACAACTTTTAGAAAATGACAATCATAGGCAATTCGAGGTGTATCTATGTTTTATCTATGTTTACGTGACAAAATTTCCAATTTCTCTTTTGTCTTGTCACATTTATTTTTAATTTTGTAGACAATTTGATATTGATTTGTTTAGACGACGATTTTGTGGCAGACAGATAGTTCACAACGTATGCATCCACACCAAGATGTCAAGACATCATTACTTGAATCCTAGTGGAATATAATGAAAGTAAATTGATTAATTTAGAACTGAACAACATTCACATGACATTTGCTCACATATAACTTCGTTGGATTAAAGATATGAGCATTTAGCGTACTGGTTATCCTATTTTGGACTAAAACCTGCGGCTCGAGTTCAAATCCTGGCCGAAACTGTTTGTGTTTCGCTCTACTCAAATACGTTTAGAAAAGGTATAAATCCTACTGTTTTTCCACCGCTCCAAAAGTGGTGGGTAAATCGTAGAGAAGACTGAGGCTTTTAAAATTGGTAAGACAAATCTAGATGATTATAAGTTGCTTAGTTCGTTTTATCGTATGTTTTATACTATATACTTCTGGCTTTTTCTTCTACTTGTCTAACTTTTAGTAAATGATTAAATAAGAAAAAAGAGATTCATCAGGTAATTTTATATATATATATATATATATATATATATATATATATATATTGGTATTTTTCGGTCCAGTTAAACCAGAGTTGGGAGTAATTCCTTCAGGACAAGTTAATCATTCAGGAGCTGAACATTTAAATTTTCCTGGTGAAGAAGAGCTCAATGTAATTTTTTTACAGAGCAATATTTCTTTAAGAAAAAACCCAAAGACCGGTTAATTTAGGATTATAAATGTATTTCCATCTTGTTTTTTCGTTTGTGGTGTAAACCAAAAACACGAACAAAAATATAACAGGACTTCTTCAGATCCAGTGGATAAATAAAACAGAATAGACACTTGGGGTGGAGGGGGAGGGGAGGAGATTAAGGAGTTACCTCCTCGTTTTATTGAATTTCCGTTTTTTTATTTACCTATTTATTTTATTTTCAAATTTCTTCCGTCAGTTATAATTACGGTAATATAACTTTTTTATTTATTTGTTTAATTTTTTTCTTTTCATGTTAAGTTCGATAATTAACTTTTAAGAGAAATATTAATGCTTATATTAATTTCGATACCATTTATTTAGCTATCTATTTTTTTCCTAGTGTGTATATTGAATACGTTTTTTTCCGGTTTCACTATTTATTTCAATGTTTTTAATTTTTTTTAGTCTATAGTTTAAATTTAGTTTTATGTCTACATCTAGCTATTAACTCACTTCGCTTATTTAATAACTTATAGGGCCATTTATGTATTAAAATATGTATTTTCTCTTCTAAGCACAAATTGCATCTACCGTCAAATATATATAAGAAAAGATTTTCTAACAGTTTGTAGGTAACACTTTTAAACGAACCAGAGCTCATTTTTGTGTGCTCTATTTAATAGTTTCAATTAGTGAAATTTTAAACTCATAATTTTATTTACTATTCATCAATTACTTGCATAAATGTAAAGGTATTTCTTACTAATTTTAATACTTCTATTCAATATCGATAATTTGTTTTTACATTAAATGGTTTCAAGTATTGCTATGTAACACTAATGATGTACCTTAATATCAGTCATTTGTTTGCGAACGGTTTGATGGTGATATAAAGAATTTGTAAATTAATATTTTATGGGCAATTCCATTTGTAAAATGTTAAAACCCATTTGTTGGCACAAAATTAAGTATTGCTATTGTTAAATAATTTGTTGGTGGCTATAGTCAACAGAATGCTGCTTTTTTAATAGCTACAACACCGCGGTATAGAGGAGGGTGCTACTCTATTCCCTGGATGTCTCTACTTTACCCGGGGTGTCCTCGTGGTGTAATGGTTAAAGCGATGGACCGTGGAATCGTAATACTCCAGTTCGTACTCCAGTCGCGCTATTACATTCACTTTCGGGCAAATACCCTCAGGAAAGGTACGAATACCCTTATCCTCCCAGCTATGGGTTAAATAGTACCACTAATGTTCTTCTAGGAGAATGGTTTTGGCATTAAATAACCTAAAAAGAGTTGATATGCCATTAAACAAAGAAACCAAACCATCTACTTTACCCTTGATCCTTACTTTATAATACTGAGTGTTAAGAAAGGTGGCATCAGGTACCAATTTTTGAGTCTTTGGCATTACATGACCTGGGATTCAACCTCGGGCTCTCGTACCATTGGCGAGAGTAATGGTAATGTAGGGTTACGTCACATTTCCCAAATCTGTAACATTGGATCATTACTATCAAATGAAGTCTTGTGTCATATCGAGGACACTTGTTGGGTGGGTTCTTCTCCCTTTTTAAAAGTCGCAGTCAATGTATTCTACTGCCACAGCCAACTGGGCTTCAAATATACAGGAATACAAACCAACTGTACACCACTTAAATATTTACCTGGTGTTTCATTCTGCTTGTGTGGAGGTGTTGTTGAATATAAACATTAAAGAAAAAAAGAACTTACAGTCAAGACGAGAACAGTTTTTTTTCTGCTAGATCGACAAAGTTAAGCAGTTATCAGTCCACTAAATACGTAAATGGATAACCACTTACGAATAGCAGGTACCCTTATGAGATTTAGGCCTGAGCGTCAGACTAAGCAAAACTTACAAATATCTTAAGGTATCTCTCTGGTTGCAGTGGTTTGGTCTAGTTTATTTCTATATGAACATCTGAACCAATGATGGGTTGTTTACTGTCAAAATTTGACTTACTGGTAAATGTTTTATAACAAACTTTTTAAAGAATGAAATAACAACCAAGATGAAGACGCTAGTCAAAGTAAATTAAAGAATAATAATGATAATTCTTCATCTCAGAGAAAGCTAAAATGTTTTGAATATTATAACAACCAAGATGAAGACACGTGTCAAATTAAATTAGGGAATAATACTGATAATTCCTCATCCCAGAGAAAGCCGGAATATTGTGACTATCATGACGACCAACATGAAGACATAAGGCAAAGTGCACTAGTGAATAATACTGATAATTCCGCATCCCAGTGAAAGCTAAAATATTGTGACTATTATAATGACTAAGATGAAGACATTAGTCAAAGCTCATTAGTGAATTATATTGATAATTCCTCATCACAGAGAAAGCTAAAATATTGTGACTATTAGAACAACCAAGATGAAGACACGCGTCAAATTAAACTAGTAAATAATAATGATAATTCCTTATCTCGGAAAAATGCAAAATGTTATGATTATAATAAGAATCACGGAATCGAATACAATCATGTTTCAATAGATTTATTTGATCGATTAATGTGACTCTATCAGTTACTAACACTCAGAGTCATTGGAAATAAAAATAATAAAAGGGTATTCCACATTCCCCAGGACTCATCATTTTGTATGCTGTTTAGTGTCATTCCATGGCCACATTTTTATGTAATGGTTAGCAAGCTTAGTATAAGGGAGAATTATTAATGTTTTTTTCTTTCTCAAGTGTTCCTCCATACTTGAGGGTTTATCCTAAACTAGGCTAACCTAAGTTAATGATTGAATGAGATAGAGATTTATAACTTACTTATATATATATATATATATATATATATATATATATATATATATATATATATATATATATATATATATTATACCGCATCAAACCAAAGACTTTAGAAATGGTACTTGATACCTTCTCGCTAAACACTCAGCAATATAAGGTACGTATTAAGGGTAAAGCGGAGGAATCCAAGGAAAGGAGTGGCAACCTCCCCTACACCTCAGTGTAGTAGCTATAGAAAAGGGAGTTTTCTGGTCGCCCTCGACTAATGTCGCCAACTTTACTTACTTCCATATATATATATATATATATATATTTGTGTGTGAGCGTGTGAGCGTGTGTGTGCGTGTGTGTGCGTGTGTGAGAGAGCATGTGTGTGCGCGTGTGTGTGTGTGTATTCGGGCAGCATTTCTTCGTTAATACATATTTGATTAAACATTATAGACTTCATCTGTCCACCCATTTTTCTATTTATCCTTTCGAGTCAACGCATCAGTTTTATGGTATCCGGTTGGAATTGATTACTAAACCTCCCATAATCAACTGGTTCCTTAATATATATTCCCGATCTTAGTCCATCATCAGCAGTGTGTATACTTTTAAAGCAATGTTAATCCAGTACTAATATACTTGAAGGTCTTTGGCTACTGCTGCTACATATGGAACAAAAAAACTCAACAATATACATCAGTATGGATAACAAATATCCAACCACTTAAAAAGTAATAATGTACATGCCACAGTGACATTTGCAAAACACACATTTTGCAATACACACACCCCTGATTATGGTCTAAGATCAGGCAAAAAGTATTGGGGAAGTAATTAATCATAGGAGGTTTATTGACCAACTTCCGCAGAATAACATAAAATCGATGTTGTGACTCGAAATGATAAAACAAATTGTGTAGACAAAGGCTTTCTATAATGTTTAATTATATATATATATATATATATATATATATATATATATTGATAAGAACATGGTGAAAAGTTTGGACGAGTTTTGATGAGAAACACTTGATTTCTCTTAGTAACAAAATATATAATTATTTAGGGATCTTTATTCTTCGTTCAACTTAAACAATAAAATTCTTTGCTCTGCAAAAAACTATTTGCCCTGCTTAAACAGTAAAACTCTTTGCCCGACTCAAACTATAAAATTCCTTGCCCTACCTAAACAATATAACTCTTTGCCCTCCGTAAACAATAAAACTCTGCGTTACCTAAATAATGAAATATCTTTGCCCTACTTAAACAAAAAAATCTTTGCCCTACCTAAATAATTAGACACTTTGTCCTATTTAAACAATAAAACTTTTTGCCCTACTTAAACAATAAGTTTTTTTCCCTACATAAACAATCAAACTCTTTGTCTTGCCTAAACAATAAAACTCTTTGCCCTACCTAAACAATTAAACTCTTTGCCCTACTTAAAAAATATGTCTCTTTGCTCAACTTAAACAATAAGATTTGCTCTCCCTTAACAATAAAACTCTTTGTCTTGCCTAGACAATAAGACTCTTTGCCCTGCCAAGACTCTTTGCGCTACCTAAACAATAAAACTCTTTGCCCTGCCTAAACAATAAGACTCTTTGCCCTACCTAAACAATAAAACTCTTTGCCCTACCGAAACAATAAAACTCTTCACTCTGCCAAAACAATAAAACTCTTTGCCCTACCTAAACAATAAAAACTCTTTGCCCTACCGAAACAATAAAACTCTTTGCTCTACGTAAACAATAAAACTCTTTGCCCTGCCGAAACAATAAAACTCTTTGCACTACCTAAACAATAAAACTCTTTGTCCTGCCTAAAAAATTAGACTCTTTACCCTACCTAAACAATAAAACTCTTTGCCCTACCGAAATAATAAACTCTTCACTCTGCCAAAACAATAAAACCCTTTGCCCTACCGAAACAATAAAACTCTTTGCCCTACCGAAACAATAAGTCTTCACTCTGCCAAAACAATAAAACTCTTTGCCCTACCGAAACAATAAAACTCTTCACTCTGCCAAAACAATAAAATACTTGACCCTACCTAAACTCTGTATTAACATTACACCTACAAGTTAAAGAACTATACAAAGACCTAACAGGATCCCATCGATTGATCAAATAGATTTGTTTAAAAATGTTCGTATTCAACTAGAATATCTGACACTATATAACTGGAAATTATTTGCATAATGCATCTTTACCTGAAGCAATGGTGTTTACGAAAGATTATCTTTAGTTACTTGAATCTATATTATTGTGTGCAAACAGCTCTTATTAAATAGAAATACTTATCTGAAGCCATATAATTGTTAGTATTAGATATAAATACTTGAAGAAATAGAACTGTGTACAAATTAATTGAATTAGATAGGAATACTTGATATCTAACAGTGTGCCAAAAACGCTTAAGAAAAATTTGAGGCACGTGGAGTACTCCTTTATTACAATTATTTCCAAACCCACTTAGCCATGAATGGTAGTAATTGTCAGTTTCACCTATCTGTAAAATACAGTTGGTTAAAAATATTAATATTCCATAAACCCGTGTACAAGACAACTATGAAGAAATACCAACCTAAAAAAATTTGAGTAGGAACATCCAACAAACGCGATTCTCTATCCTCTTGGTATAAGATAGCCATAGAACGTTTGACATTCCAGTAAAATCACTTTTTAAATACCACACAATAATGTGCATATATACGCAATCTTTTAACTTCCGAATAAAATCACCCCATTAGTTTTGAAATACCATTAAAGTCAATCGATCAATCAATTAGGGTCCTAAAGGATAAAACAACACTTAAAAATCTCAATAAAATCCACTAAATTTTATCGACAATATCATATTCATCATCATCATCATCATCATCGTGTCACGCCATCAGCACAGATATCCCTGGCGCTTTCTCGCCACCCCCTATCTTCCATTGCTTCCGGCATGTCTTCATGGCTATATCCCGTGTCGACACAGAGCTGCTATGGGTAGGTTCGAGCTGGTCGTTCTGCTTTTGCTCGTGCATGTGAAGGGCTCCACCGGAGTACATCACTTATGAGCTCGTCCCTGCTTCTCCAGCAGTGTCCCGGATGTCTAATTCGTCTAATTTTTATAGTTTTCATGATTGGTGGTAGGTGGCCGTACAGGTGCTGCTTTGTGAAGTGCGTCCTCCAAGTCTTGTTCAATATTGCTCGCAGCATTCTTGTGTATTTGCCGTCATTCTTTTTCTCCATACATTTAGTTTGCTTCCATGTAGTGCATCTATATAGCAGTATCGACACGACTGCTGCTTGGAAGAAACTGCGTTTCATTTTATCGGTCAGGTCTGACTTCCATATGCCCGATAGACTCTGAATTCAAACCCGTTAAACTCCACTGAAAAATTGACCTTGTGTCATATCCTGCCGAAGCGGAGGGGTTGGTAAATAGGATAGTCTATCAATAGCTGTCCATGCCTTTGCTAGTCACGTATTGATGTCCGTCTCGGTTGATGAGACACTGCTTCCTAGGTAGGTGGACTTGTGTAGTAGTTTCAGAGAGCTACCGTTTAGTGTGGAGATGTCGCCAGTTTGATTAAAGCACATATATTCCGTCTTGTGTGCATTGACATGGAGGACTATGCCTGCAGCTGCTCGTTCCAGTTATTCTAAAATCACCTTCATTCATCAATTTATTCACAAGCTTCACAACTTAAAAAAAAAAGTTAAGAATTTACCACGTTTATGCTTGCATTTAAAAGTGTCATTTATCGAATAGCCATATAACCAACTGCATCCGTACAGTCATATCATGTCTGCTTAAAAGATTATGAATTTAACCTTAATTATGTTAACATAGTTTCTCTGTTAACCGAGTCATTGGTCTAGTGGGTAGAGTGTTCGCCAATGGACCGGTAGAGGTGGGTTCAATCCCAGGTCGAGTTATACCAAAGACTTTTAAAATGGTACTTGATACCTCCTTACTTAACACTCAGCAATATAAGGTACGTATCAGGGGTAAAGTGGAACAATCCAGGGAAAGAAGTAGCGCCCCCTACACATCGGTGTAGTAGCTATTGAAAAGGGAGCCTCCTGGTAGCCCTCGACTACGGTCGCCAACTTTTTTACTTAGTTTCTTTGAAACTATCACATACAAACCAAAATACCATTTTCT
The DNA here is from genome assembly GCA_963585895.1 of Sepioteuthis lessoniana. NCBI lineage: Eukaryota > Metazoa > Mollusca > Cephalopoda > Myopsida > Loliginidae > Sepioteuthis > Sepioteuthis lessoniana. The sequence continues at coordinate 95,306,893 of OY757917.1, forward strand.
TGTTAAGAGACCCATTTATTATGACCCGAAGAGATTTTTGATAAAAAATATGAGTGGTAGATTTTGGTCCCCATTTGTGAAGCTTTTTCATTTCCCTGATGAGAATCGGAGTACCCCTTTATTGCCATCGCTCCCAGGTTCTCTCTGGCCTGGAGTGGTAGCACTTGATAAGGGTTCAATCTATGGGTTAACTAGAACTAAGTCGTGCTTTAGTCAAAATACTGATTTTGGCATTTAAACTGTGTATTTATGCTAAACTGAATTGTTTAAAATAGAAATGTTTTGACATTTAAACTGAATACTTATGCTAAACTGAATTGCTCGAAATAGAACTGTTTTGCCGTCTAAACTGTGTACTTATGCTAAACTGAATTATCTTAAATAAAACTGTTTTCACATTAAACTCTGTGTCTTGCCCAGTCGGCTGGGGCTATTGAATACACTGACTGCACCTCTGCAGAGGGGTAAAACCGAAACCGTACTTACGTTTAAAACTGCGCGCTCATGCTAAACTGAATCATTTGAAATGGAACTGTTTCTAACACTGAAATTGTCCTTACCCGAAACTGATTTGTTTATTATTTAACTGTTTTAACATTTAACCGAGAGTAAATAAAATCTGTACTTATACTAAACTGAATAAGCAAAATTAGAACTGTTTGACTAAACTGAATAGCTTGCAATAGAAATGTTTTTCACAAGTAAACTGTACTTAGATTTAAATTGCGTGCTTATGCTAAACTGAATTCTTTGAAATTGAACTGTTTTTGACATTGAAACTGTACTTACACAAAACTCAATTGTTATATATAGAATTGTTTTGACATTTTACTGTGTGAACAAAATCTGTTCTTAAGCAAAACTGAATTAGCTGAATTAGAACTGTTTGAATAAACTGAATAGTTTGAAATAGAAATGTTTTTAACAATTAAACTGTGTACTCATCCAAAAATTAATTGTTAGAAATAGAACTGATTATTTACATAAAAATAAATTTGGCGTTAAATAACATACTAAGATTGATATGACATAAAAAAACCAACCAACCAACCAACCAACCAGGTGAAAATTTTTTGTCATCTTTTCATCTGGTCTTTTTTCACGACCATATTTCTTCTAAACCAGCAATGCCAAATAATAAAACGTTGTTCAGTCGTTAAGTCGTTTTTTTTTCCATTTTGCACTGACATTTTTGCCTAAATTTATTTTTAAATAATTGATAACTGAATGAAAGTTCTTTATTTTTCGGTGTGAGCTAAAAAAATGGCTTTTACTATTCCTTCTTTTGATAAGGTAAGTTTATTCTTGCTTTACTCACACAAACTCTTCTGGAGGGGAAGTCTCTGTGGCGCTGCGGCTAATGAGCTGGGATGTGACATCTCAGTAAACAAGTTCGAACTCTGTTCATGCTATATCGTTCACTTTCGGGTCAATATTATTAGGAAATGTATGAAACACCTTATCTTTCAATGAATTAAGAAGTACCACAAATATTTATTTCTTACGGGCCGAAACTCTCGAATACGTCGATTGCATCTCTGCAGAGTGGTAAGACCCTCCTCCAAACAAGTGTCTTGGATATGATACTAAACCATCTCATGGTAAGGCTTCAGTTCAAGGACTTTTACGAATGTTAAGTACCCCTTCACTTCCGTTAATTCCAGATCTACTCTGATCTGGAGAGTTAGTACCGATTACGGTCCCATCTATGTGTCAAATAGAAATATTAAATCATTTACAATACTCGAAACCATTTAACTGGGAGGAAAAATGAATTCTGTCTCATGTAAAGATAATGTTGCCAAAAATATTCGTTTGAAAATCATCTACAAGGTGCATACGATAAGTTTCCAGATTTTTTCTTATGAGCACTTTTATTGATAGATCAAACATGAAACTCTTGTCCCCTTCGAAGTAATCTCCTCCAGCTGCAATACACTTGTTGTACCCTTCCAACAACTTCTGGAAGGCCCCATGGAAGTACTCTTGTGTGAGCGTGCCAATGACCTTCGTCACAGCCTCTTTCATCTCCTCAATTGTCTCATAACGACAGCTTCTGAGCTTAGGGAATAAGCAAATGTCACAGGGTGCAAGGTCTCGACTATAGGGAGGCTGAGGAACTGTCTTGATGTCCATCTTGGTCAAATAGTCTGAGACAAGGATGGAACTGTTGACTGGTGTATTGTCCCGGTGGAAATGCCACTTACCCGATTTCAAGAGTGCTGGCCTCTTCCGACCGAATCTCTTCCTGAACTTCCCTTAAAATCTCAACATAGTAACCCTAAGCCTAACCCTTTGGCCAATCAACTCTGGTGTATTGACTTCCTTACTCCTCCCACACCTTTCATCATCCCTCACAGACTCCCTGCCTTCCTTGAATCTCTTATGCCACTCAAAAACAGATGCTCGATTCACGCAAGATGCTTCAAAAGCAGTCTGAAGCATTCCATTCGTTTTTGTGGCATTTTTTTCCAAGTTTAAAAGGTAATTTTATTGGATATCGTTCTTTAAAAGCGTCAGATTGCATTTTTAAAATTCACCAGCTATGACAATCAGGCTTAAGAAGAGTGTATTCGAATTCCTGCTGAAGGTGTTCATTTGAACCTGAAATCATAAAAATTGGTCAGTCATCTCATAAGATGTATAGCAATAACATACTGAAAGAGTACAACAATTTTAAATGTCCATACGAAAAAAGTCTGGAAACTTATCGTATGCACCTCGTATATCTAAGATATATATGGAAGTAAATAATGGAGTAAAATCCGACAATATAGAGAAATAATTGATGACAAGATAAACTAAACTGAAGGAGAGATTTATAGAGAAAAAAAGTCGACACTATTGAGTTTCAGTTCTAATGAACCATCATTAAGATCGGAAAGCACGATATCTAGTGATGTTAAATCAACGAGGGTTGTTTAAAAATAAAAAAGATAGGGATAATATATATATATATATATATATATATATATATATATATTTACTAATCTAATATCTACCAGTATTCACGGTACCAGAAAAAAAAAAAAAAACCCTGGCCAGGAACAAGAGATAAAAGTATCTCGAATCACCGCCCAGGGAAAAAAAGAAAAAAATTTGGGTAAAAAAGAAAAGAAAAGGCCAACCTCATCCGACCACTTGAAAAAAATCAAGGGATACGCAGTCAGTGGTCAAAAGAAAACCAAAAAACCCTCCGAACTTAGGCTTCCTGATGATCCGTTAAGGTGAAACTTTAGTAGAAGATTTTATATATATATAGGGAAGAATGTGGCCGTTTTATCAATAGGTCATCGTTTGTATTTAAAATTATATCATCTTATTGTGTAGGAAAATTGTGTAGAACTTATATGTTTTATTTGTTCATTGAGAAAGTTTTTTAATCAAAAAGCGAAAGCAAAAGAAAAATATATATGTATAAAAATGAAAAAGATATTTAATTATAAATAGGTTTTAGCATCCAATGAAAAACAAATATATATATATATATATATATATATAAACAGGATTTCACATCAAATGATCTACATTGGTTGATATACCAAAAGTGATAATGAACCAAACAACCAACCAACCTATTCGTATATAGAGATGGCTGAAAATTTATATAGAGATGGCTGAAAAGATGGTGAAAATTTCACAAAACAGCCAAGAAGGTTTCTGTTTTTTTTTACTAAATATTTTAAAGTTAAAAAAACATAGTTTATGTCAAGTAATTTATTTTTTGTGACAAATACATAGAATAGCATACATATTTAATATCTTTTGGTCATTCTCCTTTTAGTCGGACAAGAACTTTTATGCACATAATACCTCCTTCAAAATTGATGTGGCTATTGATTTAACAATGGAGTCTTGATAAATCGTTTGAGACTGGATAAAAAGCCCTGAATTTCATGGCAGGTAGGTTACTTAAAGAGTTGGCTCTACCTAGACTTTTTCTTTACTATGTAGTCTAGTGAAAGTGAGCAGATGCTCCTTAAAATTCAAAATATTGTAATGAACCTTTTAAATTGCTTCTTAACAAAGTTAGGAAAAAGGATATTATCAAATAAGAGCATTCCTAAAAGAAATACAAATTTTACACCTCACTAATTAACAAGCATTTTTTTTAATTATGAAAATATGAACTAATTATTAAATTCAATTAATACGTGTCATTCATTACTATTTGTTAAATCGGTGCCTTTAGTCGGCTTTAGGTTCAGTGTCATGTCACATCCTATTTAGTTTCTCTGTTTAATGGCATATCAAACATGATGGGAAATTTAATGATAAAGCCATCCTTGGAGAACAAGCAGTGGTACTACGTAATCCATAGCTGGGAGGAATTAGAAAGTTTATATATTTCCCAAGGGTATTGGTTCGAAAATAAAAGCTATAGCTCGAACACGCTTACTACAATATTACTGTCCACCGCCTTAGCAACTCATCACGGGGATACGTCAACATTAGATTCATAGAATTTATATTGTTATATGTGGAATAGGAAGCGCATTTTCATGTTCTTATCCTTCCTTACGTGATAGGGCCGCAATGAAAAAAACTTTGCTTATGTATTTATTCGTTTGTCAGGAAAAAAAACTGCAGTTTAATTTCAATTACGACCAGAAATAAAATTTCCAAGATAACCACATCTTCTATTTCGTTTAAAAACATGATGCAAAAGTTTGTACACCTCCCTAACTTTTTGGTTGATCGATTGATTGATTAGTTGTTCTTAACGGCATGTAAACACTTCTAGGGTTAATTTATGCAAATATGCAAGTGAATCGCATTCAACATCATTTTTTGTGTAGTTTTTTTTTTCTGTTCGTTTTTGCATGCGGTTAAATCAAATAAGAATAATTACAAAATATTCCTATTCGACTCATAATAGGGATAATAAAAGTTTTAACCACCCCAGAAGAGAGTGGATATGGGAATAATGGAAAATTAATCTCCAGAACTGAAGCTTCAAAATATTATAATTTTAAGCCTCGCTGAAAGGATCGACGTCACTAACTTTATGTTGTACCTACTGGAGTTTTTGGTTTGGATTAAGTAATTATTGTTACTTAATGGCATATCAGAGCAGAAGTAGTATTTAACCCATAGCGGGAAGGACAAGGGGGTTCATACATTTTCCAAGGATATTTATCCGAAAGGGAACGTAATAGTGCTTCTGGAGATCGAACTCGCTTACTACGATTCCGCAGTCCATCACTTTAACCATTACGACACGAGGATACAACCTTCTTCACTAGATTTAGTTTAGTTTGGTTTCTTTTTTTAAAGGCATTTAAGCCATCATTGTAGAAGAACAGCAACGATACTATTTAATTCATAGCTGGAGAGATAAGTAGGCTAATTTTTTTCCAAGGGTATTAATACGAAATTAAGGGTAATTGCGCAATTCAAGTTCGAACTCGTTCAATTTGAAGACAGAATCCTCCATATTATGCATTACTCCACGTAAACTGTCCCTGTACAGGTTTCAGGAGTAATCTATCTATGTACTTTCAAGAAAAACAAAATTCCGTCACATTAGGATTATAAATTTATTTCTATCCTGCTAAGAGCATTGATATGAATCAATAACTCTTCAAAATTTAACAGGATTTCTTCAGATCCAACATGCTCCTTATCAGGAATATTTAAATATTCGAATTTTGAATAATTTAATAGTCCTAACGGAATTGTTCCCTACTCTGGATTTTCTAGATTGAAGAATAACTATATATATATATATATATATATATATATATATATAATATATATATATACAATATTCATTAAGATTTTGTATTAGCTAAGCCATTTTTTCAAGTAGAACGATCTAAAACAGCAAAGTAATATAAACGTGCGATTATAATCACAGGAAAGTCTACAATATAATATAGGCCCAATGGCCTGGAGCTGTAGAAAACAGTGACTGCAACTATGAAGAAGGGCAAAATGCCCCTGATCCAAACAAGTGTCCTAGATACGAGTCTAAACCATCTGTTGAATATCAGTCCTGCAGATTGGGGGGATATATTTTAAGGTAGCAACCTTTGTCGAGAGTGACCCGAAGGCTCCCATTTTCAATAGTTTCGGCACCGAGGTGAGGTGGAGGGCGTTAATCTTTCTCTGGATTGCTCCACTTTACCCTTGATCCTTACTTTATAATGCTGAGTGATAAGCAAGGCAGCATCAGGTACTTTTTTTAATCTTTGGTATGAATCGACCTCGGACTGAACCCCGATCTCCCGGACGATTGGCGAACACTCTACTCATTAGACTAATGGCCAGGAGTGTCCCATAATTGCCATTATTTACTGGATCACTCTGACTTGGCGTTGTAGTACCTGGTAGGGTCACATCTATGGCTCGAACAGAACAATTTAATTATTTAAGTGTGAGCAAATAAATTACAGATTCTAAATTCAATTTCTAGCGTTACTTCGACATACTTGCAACCATTTAACAGTGTGCTAATATAGTCATTATGTTTGCTAGCAATACTTGAAACCATTAAAATATATGCAAACAAATGAATACTGGCTCATTTAAATGTGTTCCTAATTCGCTTGAATATATATATATATATATATATATATATATATATATATATATATATATATGATATTTCGTGTCTTTGGTGAAATGGGAAATGCTTGAAACCCCTGTTTCCACCACTCTGACATATATCTCTAGTTCTTCCTTTCTTTTTTCCCCATCTTTCTTTCACATGATTGCCCAGTCAGTTGGGGCTGTAGAATACACAGACTGCATCTCTGCGGAGGGTTAAGACAACGCCCAAACAAGTGTCCTGCATAGGTCACTAAACAATATGATGGTGAGGTTCTAGTAATCCTGGGGCTTTGGGTAATGCGGATTATTCTTTCATTGCCATCGCTCCCAGGTCCACTCTGGCCCGGAGTGTAGCAGCGGACGTGGTCATATTTATGGATCAAATAGGAGTAAAATTTGTACTTATGATAAACTGAATTGTTTGAAATTTAACATTTAACTGAACTGTTTTGACATTTAACTGTTTTTAATCAAAATCTATATTTATACTAAACTGAATAGTTTGAAATTTAATTCGGAAATTTAATACCCGTAAACCAACCAACTAATCATTTCATGACCCTTACCTACTCATATTTTCATCCTTCTTTTTACTTATTATTTCTTCCTTTGGTGAACTTTGAAAAAATTTAAAAAAACAGCCATTTTTTTGGAAAAAAAATATCATTGTTAAATCTGTTGTTAGTATTCTGGTTTATCCCTAACACTTCCAAACTTCTGGACGATTTTTTTCTTTTTTCACTTTTAGAGATTCCATAAATGGAGGTCAATTCTTAAATGAAACTTGATTCGTTTGACAGTGATTGTCGTCTCCTTTTTGTCCACCCAGCCGTTGCCATTGCCCAGATATATAAAGTCACAGCAAATAACCCCAGCCGCCCTCACTCTGACATATGTCTCTACTTCTCCCTTTATTTCTTTGTTTCTTTTCTGTCTCACCTACTTATGAGCCTCCCCTTATTTTATTTTTATTGTTATTCCTATTTATTTAATTACTTTTTCCTCTAATGCTGATTTTCATAAAAAAAAACCGTCATTCTAAGAAGTCTTGTTTAAATAAAGACGAAACATCATTGCTAAATCCGTTGTCAGTGTTTGGTTTATCTAATTTCTTCTTATTTTTCTCATCTTCTCAAATATACCAACATCTACCATTTCTTCATATATATATATATATATATATATATATATATATATATATATATATATATATATATATATATTATATATATATATATATATATATATATATATATATATATAAAAGACACATTAGGTCAAGTGGTCGCGCAATTTTACTTTGACTTGTTAATTCGGTATCGCTGATACGTGGCATCAACCAGTGGCTCTGTGGTAGAGTTTCGGCTTCTGCATACTGTGGTTGTTGGTTCGATCTCCAGTAGTGGATATCGCGGTGTGCACTGCTGATAAGACTTAATCAGGTCGAAACAGCAGTTCAGTGCTCCGTGTGTCACATGTAGGTGTGTGCTGGGTTTTCTTATCATGGTGATTTCTAACTTAATATATATAACTGTAAACGCATTTAGCAGATAACATTTTAAAAAGAATTTGAGCTTTTATTTTTTAATTCAGTTAAAGGTTTTCTCGTATTGCTATATAACAGTCACAATTTAACATCAGTCATTTGTTCGCACACTGTTCTATTTACCCATAGATAGAACCCAATCAGATGCCTACCACTCCGGGTCAGAGTGGACCTTGGATCAATAGCAATGAAGTGGTAATCCGCAATCTTCAAATCTCCAAGACTGAAACATATATAAATATAATAATAATAATAAATAATAAATAATAATAAATATAAATATATATAATCTAAAACTTACAATGAATTATTGATTAAGATACAAGTTATTACAATGAGAAAAGTCTCGTTCTCTTGGTAGACTTCATGGCGTTAACAAATGGCTTAAAATAATCAACTGCGCAGTAAAAAGATAAAACACAATTTTTTGCAGGTTGCTCAAAAATATTGGTTTTGCAATAAAAACAGAAGAAGAACAAAAAAGAAACCCCAAAAACTTCTAAATATTTTGAAATTTCGAATGGGAACCCAAGGTTCTTTTGTTGGCATATACCTTCTAGAATTAAGCTATTTTTTTCTTAAAAAACATGTAATCTTCGAACTAAAATGCTCTACTCACGTTTTCATTTAATTAATCACTTTAAAGCTCCAATAGCCAGTTTACTGCTCCTATATAATACACCGACTGCATCTCTCCAAAGGGGTAAGACCCCACCTTACGAGTGTCCTTGATATGACATTAAGCTTTCTGATGGCGAGGTTTCAGCCTTGGAGAGCCACTGGTTCATGCCACGTATCAGCGATACCGAATTAACAAGTCAAAGTAAATTGCGCGACCACTTGACCTAATGTGTCTTTTTTATAGGTACGTATTCCCTACAGCAATTTACCATGACTTGTTAATTCGGTATCGCTTATACGTGGCATGAACCAGTGGTAGAGTTTCGGCTTCTGCATACTGTGGTTGTTGGTTCGATCTCCAGTGCAGGCGATCACGGTGTGCACTTCCGATGAGGCCTAATAAGGTCAAAACATCTGTTCAGTGCTCCGTATGTCACGTGTAGGTGTGTGGCGGATTTTCTTGTCATGGTGATTTCTAACTTAATACATCAATTCCTCCATTCATAATTATATAGATATGTGTGTGTGTGTGTGTGCAAACAGGATCCACCATTAAATAAGCAAGGGAAGTTTATATACCATAAGCCCAACCAACTCAAATTATATATATAATGTATATGAATAAAGAGGGTTTGGCATTGAATAATCTACAATGGTTGATATGCCATGAAACCAAACCAAACCAAACCAATCAAAGGTACTATTTATTCGTTGCTTGATTTTTCAACCTTATTTTCAAGGGGATTCCAAGTTACCGATAATCACTCTTCTTTCATTAGTCGAATTGACTACGTCAGTACAATGGTTTCGTTTGGTTTCTTTGATTAATTGCATTATTTCCTTTGCGATTTATTTGATACCTAAGCCATCCTAGTAGAAGAACATCTGTGTCATTCAATAGCTCCGTAGTGAGGTTATAAGGAGTTCATACGTTTCCCAGATGTATTTGTCCGAAAGTGAATGTAAATATTCGACTGGAGTTTGAACTCCCTAACTACGATGTCATTGTGCTGTTCGTAAGCAGCTTCACCGCGGGGATTCCCCTTGAATACTTCATAGCTTTTACAGCAAACATTGATTGACAAGATCGATTTATTGATTTGCTGTCCATTTAATTGATGAATACAGATTGAATGATAGAAGGAGCAAAAGGTAGAGACAACAAGTGGATTGGATTCGATTCGATCGATCAGGTTTCGTCAACCAGAACAAAAAAAAAAGGTGCTACAAATTAATTTAAATTCCCATAGCAAGCATTCGGAAACAGTAACGTGCATAAAATCAATCAAACATTTTCATAATTTCATTATGTATCGATAGATTGATGAACACAATTTCTCCAATAAAGTAATCGATTATTCAATGATAAAATTTTCTCTTGAATATACAATAATTTAGTGTAGTTTGGCAGAAGGCCATAGAAAGAAAAAAAAGCAAAGAATAGAGAAATTACGTTACTTCTCGCATTTACTATGGTTAGCTAAATGATTTGTAATATTTTGGTCCGTGCTAGTTTTAGGTTCTTATACGTGGTGCATTCAATAAGGTTCCAGACTTTTTGTACAGGAATTTAAAATTGTCGTTGACTCTTGAAAATTAACTATGTTATTGCTATACATCTTATGAGATGACTGACCAATTTTTATGATTTCAAGTTCAAATGAACTGCTACACCCTACTAAAGCCTAATTGTCACACATGGTGAATTTCGAAAATGCTATCTGGACGTGAGGACACTTTAGAAGAACGATATCCAATAAAATTATGTTTTAAACTTGGAAAAAATGCCGGCCACAAAAACGTATGGAATGCTTCAGACTGCTTTTCGACCATCTTGCATGAATCGAGCATCAGTTTTTGAGTGGCATAAGAGATTCAAGGAAGGCAAGGAGTCTGTGAGGGATGATGAGAGGTGTGGGAGAAGTAAGGAAGTCAATACACCAGAGTTGATTGGCCAAAGGGTTAGGCCTAGGGTTAGGGTTACTATGATGAGGTTTTAAGGGAGTTCAGGAAGAGATTCGGTCGGAAGAGGCCAGCATTCTTCAAATCGGGTCAGTGGCATTTCCACCAGGACAATGCACCAGTCCTCAATTCCTTGTCACAGACTATTTGACCAAGATGGACATCAAGACAGTTCCTCAGCCTCCCTACAGTCGAGACCTTGCTCCCTGTGACTTTTGGCTATTCCCTAAGCTCAGAGGCTGTCGTTATGAGACAATTGAGGTGAGGAAAGAGGCTGTGACGAAGGTCGTTTACATGCTCACACAAGAGGACTTCCATGGGTCCTTCCAGAAGTTGTTGAAACAGTTCAAGTGTATTGCAGCCGGGGGAGATTACTTCGAAGGGGACAAGCGTTTCATGTGTTTACTATCAATAAAAGTGGCCATATGAAAAAAAAAAGTCTGGAAACTTATCGTATGCAACTCGTATCTAGTGACTGAATCAGTTCAAACTGTGAAATGGTACCTGATGTTGTTGGTAGAGTCGTGATAGCAGGTGAGCTGACAACTTGTATATTTTCCAGTCCATGACTGATTTGAAAGCAGCAGAAATAATTCAGTAACATTGTCTAATTCGGAGACCTATGCTGCAGAAATCATATCAGTGAGATAAACTCCCGGGCAGTCCCGCTGGTAAGAAACTCAGGATCATTCTTAAACTCAACAAGGAAGAAACTCAGAGAAAAGGACCACTGGAAAGGAAGTTAATGACAACGCATAAGACCTTAAACTGGAAAGATAATAAAGACTGGTTATTTGAGTCAAGAAGAGAAAGAGGAAGAGAACTCATAAGCATTGATTTTTGCGTAGATGCACTAATGTAAGGACACAGAAAATACATTAAAAAGCCGAAAATTTAATGGCAACAAAGAGCAATGGTAGCATGAGGCCTAACAGAAAACAGCATAAAACAGAAAACAGAAATAGGAAGAATACCAAACATATGTGGGTTGTCTATGTGGTGTAATGCTTAAAAGCGATGGACTGCGGAATTGTTGTAATCGATTTCAAACTCCAGTACCGTTATTACATTCACTCTCTGAAAAATACCATTGGGAAAGATATGAAACCCCTTATCTTTCTAGCTATGGGTTAAATAGTACCACTATTTTCCTTCTAAAAGGATGGTTTTGGCATTAGATATCCCGAAAAGGTTGATATGGTATAAACAAAGAAATCAAACCAAACCAGTTGTATGAATACTCAAAGCGATACTCTGACGAGATTGCACACGAAAAACTTATGAAGAACGGGAAGAAATAAATTGAGTTTCTTAGAATAGCAGCACAAGACAATGCAATAGGAACCAATTATGTGTAAGCGAAACTTAATAAAAAGCAATAGAATAGCAAGTATAGGATATCTTAAAACAGATATGAAATGTTTAATTACGTAATGAACGAATGCAGCAAAGTAGCAGAAAAGGAATTCAAGACAAGCCTCGACTAGGTAAGGAAATAATGCACTCGACTCGTTAGGGAAGATAATGCACTGGGAACTGTGCAAAGAATTGAAATTTGACCATTCTATCAAATGGTATATACCACAAAGTGGAATTTACTCGAACTAATATGACTCATATAATTGTCTGGGATTTTGAAATACAAACGGGTCATCAAATCCCGGTCAGTAGATCGACCAGAATACTGAGAAGAGTCCTGGATACTAGAGGAGACTTGCTATCACTCAAAGTCCAGGGAAAGATCACCAGCCTATCATTATAATGAAACTGGAAATCAAGGAAGAATCGAGACGATCCAAACGACCCCATTAAGATCGGCAGAATACTGAGACGTGTCCTGAAGACTTGAGGAGACTTACTGTCACACAGAATCAATGGAAAGATCACCAGCTAACGCCGGTAAAATAATAATGCAAATAAACATTAGAAACAAAAGGGCTTTTTGCTGCAGAGTAATTGATTATTCAACTGATTATTCAGGAGTAGAAGTACCAGCAACTAGAAATATCTGCAAACTGATAACAACCTGTATCGATGGTTGGTTTGTTGGTTGGGTTTTTTATGCCCTATCAACCTTCGTAGGTTATTTAACGCCAAATCCATTTTATGTAAATAATCAGTTCTATTTCAAACAATTCAGTTTAGGATGAGTACACAGTTTACTTGTCAAAAACTTTTTTATTTCAAGCTATTCAGTCCAGTCAAACAGTTCTAATTCATCTAATTCGGTTTAGTATAAGTAGATATTTTCTTTACACACAATTAAATGTCAAAATAGTTCTATATTAAACAATTCAGTTTTGTGTAAGTACAGTTTCAATGTTAAAAACAGTTCCATTTCAAACAATTAAGTTTAGCATAAGCACCCAGTTTAAATGTAAGTAGAGTTTAATTATCAAAAACATTTATATTTCAAGCTATTCCATTTAGTCAAACAGTTCTTATACAAACAATTCATTTTAGCATGAGTATGCAGTTAGTTCTATTTAACCCATAGATAGGGCCCCTATCAGGTGCTACCATTCCGGGCCAGAGTTGACCTGGAAGCAATGGCAGTGAAGGGGTGTTTCGCATTCTTCAAAGCTTCAGCATCACTGGAACCTCACCATCAGATTGCTTAGTGTCATACCTAGGAATCTCATTGGCAGGTGTCTTACCCTTCTGTAGAGGGGCAGTCGGTGTATTCTACAGCCCCAGCTGACTGGGCAAACCTGTATCTAGTTTTTACTTGTAGTGTATATATCAACAAAAGCTACTAGACAAGCATCTTTTATGCGATATTTACAGAAATCTGGCTTCCTTTCAATTTGGCTTACATAAAATTTTTTTTTCTTTTTAGTAATTTTCTGCATACTGAAATAATTTACATTAAAATTACACAACATCATTTTCTTAAATCACTTTCCTTTCAGAAACATTATTTTGCTTATTTGAATGTGTCGAAACAACACATAAAACAACCCTTTTAGAGAGAGAGAGAGAGAGAAAGAGAGAGAGAGAGAGAGAGAGAGAGAGAGAGAGCGAGCGAGAGAGAGATGGACGAACGTTGACGTTATACCTTTGCAAATCATACAGATATGGTGTGTTTTCAAAAGTTTCCGAGGATAAATTTTTACTTTTTTAACATCTAAAAGGTAAATGAAGACGAGTTCAAAGCTAATCATTTTATTCGATGAAATAATTGTACTCGGCTGTCTAAATAAATTTAAGAGGCGTACCCAGCGTAATGGTTATCGTCGTAGAAAATTGAATTGGCTACCCGTGTTAAAATCGTGAACGAGAATGTTTCTCTTTCATTTTGCGTTAATGGTTTGAATCTATATCTTATCCTCTAGCTACAGATGTTGGTGAATAGTAAGACAGATTAGGTTCTTTAGCATTGGTTAGGCAATCAATCTAAAAGAAAAAAACAAACAAACTCTAAATTCAAACCAGCTTTACTTTTCTAAAGACTTAGCCTAGTTTCACATTCCGTTCATAGTGAATATGTTTGGTTTGGTTTGGTTTGGTTTTCTGGTATATCAACCCTTTTGGGTTATTTAATGACAAATCCTGTTTTACATGTATATTAAATATATGATCTGTTAACACATTTTGTAGGTACACACAATTAAAAGATCAAAAACTTCTATTTCTAACAATTCCATTCAGCATAAGTCAACAAAGTTAAATGGTTCAAACTATAAATATCTATAACTAACAATTAAATTAAATATCAGTCATTTGTTTATACTCAGTTAAATGATCAAACAGTTCTATTTATAATAATTCAAGTTTCCAGAAGCTATTTGTTTTCACTCAGAATGAACATCAAACAGTTCTATTTGAATTATATATAGGAGATTATCAGAAGCTACCACACTAGGCCAAAGTGGACTTGGGAGTGATGTCAATGAAGGGATACTCCGCATTCCCCAAAGATCCAGCATTACAGGAGCCTGACTATCAGATTGTTTAATGTTATATCTAGGACACTTATTGGCGAGGTTCTCGCAGACGGTGTATTCAACAGTCGCAACCGACTGAGCTTTGAATAGTTTTTGGCAAATTCATGAATTTTAGATATGTACATTGGATATAAACGAGTCAGTGAGTTTTATCATTTAAACAAATACAGCACCATTGTAGAGATTTTTGAAGAGTCAATTTTAACTATAACATGAGACAAATCGTCTACTATCAGTTTTAAATGAATGAAATATCAAGTTTTCTTGATCAATCTCTTAGGAAAAAATGTATGAAAGTAATGTTTCTTGCTATCATTATGGAATGATACAATGAGCAATTTTTATCTTCTTTCAGATTACAAGAATTACTTGTAATAGTTTTCGGTATTTAGTCCCATAATAGTCTCAATTAAAGAACACATTCGACATGTTTTAATCTGAATAAAATACGTACGCTGAAAATGTGCAATATGGTATTGCTTGTGGTAAGTCATTAATAACATGACACCGTCAGTACCTTTTGTAGACAGTCTTGTTCTTTCGTGGCGAGAAGAGGGTCTTTTACGGTAACGTTAAAGGCAGTCGTAAGTCGAGGAAATAGAACAGCTCAGTAAACGAGTGGCGGTCTTTATCCAAAGAAATAATATTGAATGTATTTTATCCAAAGAATCACCTCTAATGTCTACTGCAATAAACTTCGTCTTTGAAAACAGCTTTGGGCAAGAAAAAGGTTCTTCTTTAGTCTGGAGTAAGAGAGACATAGTCCATCACGATAATGCCCGTCCTAACGTAGTTCAATCGAAAAGAAATCTCTTAGAGGAGTTCGGTTGGGGAAAAATGCTTCATTCTTCATATTCTTCTGACCTTGTTACTTCTGATTATCACTTGGTAAAGGGATTACATCATCATTTGGATGGTCATAGGTTGGCATCAAAAGAAGGGGTTGAACCCGATTTGAACTCATATATTGTAACAGAACCTAAAGATACTTACAAGAATGTTTAAACTTGTTTACACATAGAATGAGGTTCTCGACAACAATGAAGATTATATTGATGATTAAATACGTTTTCGGCATAGGTTATCTCGTTTAAAATATTTACTCTGAAATCAGATATTACGTACGTTCCAATTTGGAATTAAGTAAAATGAAAAATGCCTATATATTCAAAAATTAGGACTATTCAAGATTGATTCATCCTTTATTACTAGGTAAAATAAATCATTCAGCGAAAGTACAAATAAAAAGATTGAGTTTAACGACATATCAACTCTCTAGGGTTATTTTATGCGTAGAGGTTAGGGAATTGCACTCATTGTATGTTTATTTATACCTTTTTTACATAATTCTTTCCTCATTTTTGCACATATTTATGGAAGTATTTCTATTTAATCAAAAGAGATTCCACACTTTAACAAGGTTTCTATCATCCCTATCTAATACTAATTAAGATTGCCCATTTGGCTGCGGCTGAAGAATTCATCGACTGCACCTCTACAAAGGAATAAGACCCCCCTCAACAAGTGTCCTAGATATGACACTAAACAATCTGATGGTGAGGTTCCAGTGATGCTGGGGTTTTAGGAAATGCGGCTAACCTCTTCATTGCCATCGCTCCCAGTTCCATTCTGGTCTGTAGTGGTAGCACCTGATAGGGTCCTATCTATGGGCCAAATAGAACTAAACTGTGTACTTAAGTTAGACTGAATTGCTTGTAATAGAACTGTTTTGACTTTTAAACTGCGTAATTATGCTAAACTGAACTCTTTGAAATGGAACTTTTTTGTATCCTAAACCGAAATGTTTGAAATTGAACCGTTTTGACATGTGTAAATAAACATTATATTTATACTAAACTGAATTGTTTGAAATTAGAACTTTTTGACTAAACTGAATAGCTTGAAATATAAATGTTTTTCACAATTAAAATGTGTACTTATGCTGAACTGAATTGTTTTAGATAAAACTGTTTATTTCTATAAAAATAGATTTAGCATTAAATAGCCTACAAAGATTGATATGCCATAAAACATAAACAAACAAATAAAATAATATGTATATGGTTTCAAGCAATTACACCAATGTAAAAATACTAATTGTTATATTGTTTCAATTATCTAATAAAAGTCATATGTAAATAATCATTGCTTCAAGTGAGACCTTAACATGCTGTACACCTTGCTGTTTGAGTGGGCCTCGTAGCCACAACAATGAGACAATAATCTCATCTACAGACAAAAACCTCTTCTGTTTCAACAAGTATTGGGAAAACCAAAAACTGCAAATCGATAGGGAGAGGCTCCCGAGTAAATAAAATTTGGCTAAAAAGCAATTTTTGCTGGTCACTGAGCAGAATAGTGAGTTCAATTCTTGCTAGGTGCCCCATGTTTGTGTGCTGCTGCCAAATCTAAGCTACTCCTATGTTCAGATAATAATTTTTTATAGGCACTATACATATCTTAATGGTTACTAGTTGATCACTCATATGGTTTGATGTCAGTGGAAAGTTTCCAAATTTAGGGATTTTATTTTTGGCGGAGACAACTTTTTATTTCTGATTTCTATGACTACATTTTGAGCATCAAGAATGCAAAACAAAATGACTGATGCATTAAATTAAGCAACAGAAAAAGATGAAAGATTAACTATTTCATAATGAAGTAATATAGTGTGGTTTGTGGCGACTGCTATGTTGATGCAGGCGATTCGTCAGCTGGAATAGGAAACAACTCGACTTTTACTGATAGGATCGGACGTTGTTTTAATCTCTTCGTTCAGTCGCTGGGAGTCATAGACGCAGAAAAAATTTACATTTTACATCACGAAGCTTGGCTCTTCGTTTTCTAAGAAAAAGAACTCTTCTAGTATTTACCCCAGTCACCAAAAGCGAAAAATACCAAATCATGAAATTCTTCATATATATATATATATATATATATATATATATATAGTCAACCACCGACAGACTGTTTCGTTGTATCACGACTCTCCAGTGAGGCGAGACACGGGAAACGCTACAAGCCAGGGTCGAAACCTAACTCAACGTCAGGCTGATTTAATATCCCTAACCCAAGCCTCTGACTCAACATCATTTCGGGAATTTAAGCATATGTATTAACTTTCGTTTGTTTACATATTGCGCTATCGGATACCGAAATGTGATGGGTGAATTATTGTCTAAATTTAACAAAAATGAAAATAACACAGATGAATCACTTAATCAGATGCATTTACTAAAATTACATGAAAACAGCTTTACATACTAGGGATTAATTTATTTTAAAAATCGCCTTTAGCTTCAACAGCAGCCTCCAGACGACTTTGGAATCTCTTTCAAGCCTATCCTACTGTCTCTTTGTTTAAATTGGTAAACGGTGTCTTTAAGTTCACCTTCGTTTCACCTTTACTGTTTGTGTTAGTTTTATTTATGTACCATAGCCAGATCCGTCAATGTGTGAAATGGACATAGCATACCGATGTGAAATATACATATATACATAGAACATAAGAATCTCGAAACACGAAAAACACTTACGACTTCTCAGTTCAGGTACGAAACTTTTTTATTACCTTTGAGTTGAAAGGTTTTTCGACGTAAGGAGAGAAACGCACAATCTTTCTTTTTTTTTTTCATCTGCCCCCACCATCTCGTGCGACACCTGCCCAAGGCCTCTACGAGCAAGCGAAAGCCAACCATTCTCGTCCGGTGTCTAGTCTCAACTCTACTGACTTTTTCAAAATCTCCCAAAATCCTCTGCGTACTTCCGGTGCGTGACGTCATTCGCACTGTGTAGCCCCATTTCCCATCTCGGGTTATTGTGACATCTCTGAGTGACACGTCCGCTCCGCCAGCGCACGCGCGTGAACACCTGTTTTAATTTTGCACCTAACCCATGTGCTGAGACAAAAGATTTTAAGCCTAACTAAACCCAAAGGCATTAACCGAAACCTTTCGGCCATTATATTACATTTATTTATTTATTTTTTGGTCCTTTGCTCAACCGCACTGTACACATTATAATCAAGGAGATTAAAATCTGAGGTATAGGGCAGCAGATCTTCGGAGTGATGTGGTCGCAAACATTTTCTCTCGGCAAAGACTGGGTCCTCTTGCTAATGCGAGATAGCGTAGAGTCCTATTGTCAGATCAAGAATCTTAAAGCAGCCACCCTTTCGGTCCAGGCCTGCGCTACCTCCTTAAGGAACTTTATGTAGGCCTTCTTGTCGAGTCTGACGCTATGTAGGAGTAGTAATTTTTGTAGTGTTTTTAATTAAAACCTGAACTACTTTGTTTTTTTCTGCTTTTCATTAAATAGGATAACATAAGAAAACGTTTGACGTAATCGTAAGTATAAATCTCCCCAAATTAGAGGTACACCTTATGATATATCAATATAAAACGTACATAAAAACTACATAAAAAGTACTTGAAACTACAAGAAAAGTACATAAAAGGTGCATAAAAGTATATAAAAAGTACACAAAAGTACATAAAACGTACATAAAAAAAGACATAAAAAGTACACAAAAGGTAAATAAAAGTACATAAAGAACGTTCGTAAAAAGTAGATAAGAAGTACATTAAAAAGTACATAAAAGTTCTCAAAAAGTACACCAAAGTAGATAAAAATTACTTAAAACAGTACATAAAAAGTACATAAAAAATTACATGAAAAGTAAATAAAAGGTAAATAAAAGTATATAAAAATACATAAAACGTAGATAAGACGTACATTAAAAAGTACATAAAAAGTTCTTAAAAAGTACGTGTTGTGGGAACCTTACCCATCTTACTATAATGGTCTCTTCTAACCGTCAGTAGCACAAAGATTTCGTTGCCAGAAGGGCGGATCACCATCGGTTTTATACGAACAGTACGAGACTTCTTACCTCTTCTATGTAACTCTATCTTTCTTGTGTAATATAATCTGTTATCGATTATCCGTGTTTGTGTTTTCATTAGTTACCCTTTCAGGGGTCACAACAGTACATAAAAGTACTTAAAAATTAACTGAGCACAATTACCGTTATTATTTGTCGATAACGCACGCTATTGTATATGACAAGCAGTCTAATCATTGGACTCGAAAATTCTGGAGAAAAAAATATCCCACATAATACGCCGTGACTTTTATCGTTTCCAACAGTTAAATCTAACTTAAATTTAACATTTTTAACTTCTCATTGTTTCGTAGAGACGAAAAAAAGATTTTATATGGTTTACATAAATTTATGAATACAAAATTTTCATTGTTCTGAGGAAAGATGGCAAGTTCATGAAAAAAGGCAAAAAGCTTACGACGAAAATAAGCAAAATAGTAAGATAAACACAATTATAAGCAAATACACATTTCAACATAAATATTTCTGTAAAGTCGGAAAACAGATGATGTTTCTTTGGCTGTTTGGGTATTGCTGTATATCAACCTATGTCGGTTATCTTATGCCAACTCCTACACACGTATACACACACACACACACACACATATATATATATATATATATATATATATATATACAACACACACACACACACACATATATATATATATATATATGTGTGTGTATATTAAACATATATGTTTTACAAACGAATAGTTTGTAGATAATTTTTAAACGATCCAGCTTTTATCTGTTTGCACACAGTTAAATGGTTTCAAGTATTGCAATCTAACATTAAGTGTTTTATTTGGACACTGATAAAAGGTTTTAAAGATTTTACGATTTAATGCTGGTAATTTTTTTTCAAGATTATCTCTTCGTTTGTACTCAGTGAAATGCTTCCAAGTATTGCAATGTAATAATAACTTAATCTAGCAGTCATTTGTTTGCAGTCATCAAAACTGTTTCAAGTATAGAAAAGGATCAAATAATTCTATTTGACCCATAGATTTCACCTTAAAACTACTTTCACTTCGAGTAAAAGTGGACTTGGGACTAATGCCAATAAAACGGTACTTCTCATTTCCCTAAAGCTCCTAGACTGGAGCCACATCATCTATTTTAGTTTAATATCGTGGAGGTCTGATCTTTCTATAGAGGTGCGTTGGACTGCGGAATCGTAGTAAGCGAGTTCGTACTCCACTCGCGCTATTACGTTCACTTTCAGGCAAATACCCTCGGGAAAGGTAAGAACCCCCTTATCCTCCCCGTTATGGGTTAAATAGTACCACTACTGTTCTTCCAGGAGAATGGCTTTGGCATTAAATAACCTACAAAGATTGATATGCAATTAAATAAAGAAACCAAACCATCTATAGAGTTGCAGTCGGCATTATCTAAAGTCCCAGTCGACAAAGTCGAGGTATGTAATAGGGTCTACTAATTTCAGATGTTCCTAATAAATGTGTAGATGGTACCATTTTGTTAAAAAAACGCATATACTTTGTTTTATAAGTACACGTGGAGACCAATGCTTCTTCCTGCCAGTTCTCCAGGCTATAAAACAGAGATTTGGTTTGAGCAGGTGCATTTAAAAATAATATTGAATACGTGGGATTTGTCAACCTGCATTGCTTTTTGTTTAACACATATTTTTTTGTCTCTCTTTACTTGAAATTTCTCAACTGTTTTGTTTTCATTTATCATCGTTATTATCAACTTAAAAACCGGTGTATTCGTTTTATGCGAGGTCTCAAAATAGAAGGTGAAATAAGTCATTTCTAAGTATTTTAGTATCTTTGTAATAGATAGTCACTTTTAATTTTTGTTGATTTATATTCTCTGCTATAAAAGAAAAAAAAAGACTGTACATTCATAAAACATTTTAAATACTACTGCAGAAGATATATCAAAATAAATTACACAGCCAAGACAACAATTTTATTTTAATATCACGATAGATTTGTTTACCTCTTAGCGATACAACATTTTCTATCGTTTTAGCCATTGGTTACCTTAACTTTACAGGGAAATGAACACTTAAATAAGAATTGAATGATATTCATTGTTTTTTTCCTCGGAAACCTTTCGATTTAATCAATAGAATATAATTATTTATTTATTCAGGTTTTATATCAGCTATCAGCATGTATTTATGATATACAGATTTGTAAAATGGTAATTATCAAAAATCTAAGACGTGCAAAGTTTTCATTAAAGCTTGCTATAATCATTTAAATTTAAAAGTGTTATGTTTCCATTGCTTGACCAAGGGAATGTGGTTCATTTTTTATTCTAGGAATTTAAGATAATCTTTAAAAACTCTTAAAATTAATAAATATTTCGAAAGAATATTTAATTTTATTATTTTCAAAAACTGAAGGTTTAGTATTCATTCAAATTTTCAAATTTCAAAAGAAATAGATTTCTATTTTTTTTTGTTTTTTTTTCGGGCTAGAATGACATAAAAATGAAATAGATTACGTCTTACGATGATACCTGATCTCGCCAGTAGTTAATAAGCGGTTTTAGTTTCGTATAAAACAAATACACGGCTCTTTCTTTAACATAGAACCTTTAAACTTGCGGGGAAAATGTTAAACCAGGCTCAGATTTGACCTAAAGCCGTAAGTATGGCTCAACGAATAAAATTTGAACTCTCTATTATGTTATCATTGATAGGTAAACCTAGTTAGTTAAACCTTGTATTACAACACGATGTCTTTAATTTAGAACACATAGCTTAGTTTATCACAAGGAAAGGTGTATGGAGCATTTATTAGAACCGAGCTTTCAAGTAAAAGTCTGCTAGAATATCTCGTGAAAAATTACACCACCGGAGGCATCCATTTGTGCATATGGGGATGAGAGCAAACAGTCTACTTTTTGTAAATATGACTAACTGACTAAGCGCGGAGAGACGGATAATTTAACAATAGATGGTGGACAGTGGGACATAAGAGGATAATTCAAAATGATCTAAGTCTCTCCCATGAAAAAGAGAATAATTGATTGGTTGGTTGGTTGGTTATTGAACATAATTAGTTGATTGGTTTGTTGGTTAGTTAATTTTATGGCGTATCAACTAGTGTTGGTATTTCATACAAAATCTTTTTAAAACATGTGTAAACACATAGTTTGTTGGTAACATTTTAAAACTAACCAGAGCTCATTTGTTTCAACAAATGGTTATATATATATCTAAGTGAAAATTTTTTTGGTAATCTTGATTTTTAACTGAGTAAGAAAACATTTGTTTGTGCATATATATTGTTATCGCTATGTTTTTTAAAGTATTGCTATGTAACACTCTTAATACAATGCATTTGTTTGGACAGTGAAGAGAATTCAAGTGTTGCTCACATTTTAGTTTAATTTGCACATAGTCAAATGGATGGTTTCAAATGTTCTTATCTCACACGAATAATTCTATTTAGTATTAATCATTTGTTTGCTCACAGTTAAATAGGTTCTGACATTTCCATCTAAGACTAATAGTTTTATTTGTAAAGTAAAGTTGGCGACCGTAGTCAAGGGTGACCAGATGGCTCCCTTTTCAATAGCTGCTACTCAGAGGTGTAGGGGAGGGCACTACTCATTTCCCTGGATTGCTCCACTTTACTCTTGATACGTACCTTATTTTGCTGAGTGTTAAATAAGGAGGTATCAAGTACCATTTTTAAAGTCTTTGGTATGACACGACCTGGGATTGAACCCATGTCTCCTGAATCATTGAAGAACACTCTACCCACTAGGCCAATGAGCCGGTCTTATTTGTAGACAGGTAAATTATTCCAAGTATTGTTATGTAACACAATTCAATTTTAACATTAGTTATTAGTTTGCACGCAGTTAAATGGTCAAACTGATCCACTGACACAGAGAGTGGACGCTATCAGATACTACCACTGGAGAGCATACAGGATATGGGAGTAATGGCAATGAAAGGGTACTCCACATTCCCCAGAGCTCCAGGACAGGTGCCTTACCATCAGGTTTTAGTTACATGTCTAAGAAATTAGTTTGGGGGAAGGTCTAACCACTCTGCAGAGATGCCTATTCTTCAACCCCACCAGACTGGACTATATAGTTGTGAAAACACACTACCACTTCTTAAACAAACTCGAAAAACTTATTCAGATATACTTCTTAATTTCTGTGCAGATGAGACCCTAAAGAAAGTGAGAGGCATGTGACAAATCTAAAAATGAATGAAATAGACGCTTAAGCAATCAAAAAGAATGGACAAAAAGACATGACATCTGAAGAAATTCATGAGTACATTATACTGATACATTATCCCTCCAGTTATGACAAATTGTAGGGCATTCTTTAACCTTGATAAGACAACCACACAAGAAGATGGAACACATTAATTTAAAGCCTTTTGTTCTACCAAAAACTTGCCCATGTATTGAATCATATCGTGCACAGGAGTAAGTATATATATATATATATATATATATATATATATATATATATATATATATATATATATATATATATATACATATATATATATATATATATATATATATATATGTATATTTACTAATCTAATATCTACCAGCATTCACGGTATCAGAAAAAAAGAAAAAAAAAACCGCCAGCAACAAGAGATAAAAATATCTCGAATCACCGCCCGGGGGAAAAAAGTAAAAATATTATAGGAAAAAAAGAAAGAAAAGTCCAACCCCGTCAAACCCCTTCAAATAATCAAGAGATATGCAGTCAATTGGTCAAAAGAAAACTAAAACCTTCCGTGAACACTGCAATGCTACAATTACAAGAGTGCTCAACACGAGTGGAGCCAATTATAAAATTAACTTAAACCGCGAGTCGGAAATCTCCTACTAAAGTTTCCCCTTAACGGATCATCAGGATATCTAACACCGACTTAAAGAAATATATATATATATATATATATATATATATATATATATATATGTGTGGGGAATTCAATAAGTTTCCAGACGTTTTTGTACAGGCATCTAAAATTGTCATCGACACTTGATAATTCATTATGTTATTGCTATACATCTTATGAGGTGAATGACTTATTTTTATGATTTCAGGTTCAAATGAACAGCTACAGCAGGAATTTGAATACACCCTACTAAAGCCCGATTGTCACAGCTGGTTAATTTCAAACATGCAATCTGGACGCGGGGACGAACGATATGCAATAAAATTTTAAACTTGGAAAAATGCCATTCAATGAAAGCTGGATCTAATGCTATGACCCAGAGACCAAAAGACAGAGTTCCCAGTGGAAGCATGCTGGCTCTCCCAGACCCAAGAAGGCCAGACAGAGCAAATCCACCGACAAACTTTTGATGATCCCTTTTTTTTTGACAGCACTGGCATGATCTACATGCACTGGGTTCCCGCTGGACAGACAGTCAACAAGGAATACTATGTTGAGGTTTTAAGGGAGTTCAGGAAGAGATTCTGTCGGAAGAGGCCAGCACTCGTCAAATCGGGTCAGTGGCATTTCCACCAGGAAAATGCACTAGTCCACAACTCCATCCTTGTCACAGACTATTTGACCAAGATGGGCATCGATACAGTTCCTCAGCCTCGCTATAGTCGACACCTTGCTCCCTGTTACCTTTGGTTATTCCCTAAGCTCAGAGGCTGTCGTTATGAGAGAATTGAGGAGATGAAAGAGGCTGTGACGAAGGTCATTGACATGCTCACACAAGAGGACTTCCATGGGGCCTTCCTGAAGTTGTTGGAACGGTACAACAAGTGCATTGCAACCGGAGGAGATTACTTGGAAGGAGAGTAGACTTTTACGTGTGTACTATCAACAAAAGTGCACATACGATAAAAGTCTGGAAACTTATTTAATGATCCTCGTATATATATAAATATATATATATATATATATATATATATATATATGTACTTTTGTGTGTGTTTGTGTGTATATATAAGTATGTATATAGATGTCTACTGCAGCAAAAGGCCTTAAAAATGCCGTAATTTAATCCCCTTTAATATTGAAAAATAAGATAAGTTCCAGTAATAATATTGAGCATAGATTTTAGTCTGATCACATCTGTTTATTCCTCTATTTCATATCTATCAATCTATCTACTATTGTTCATTAAATCTATGTTGGTGTATCGATTTCTTTGTCTTTCTTTCTTTCTTTCTTTCTGGTATTATTTATTCTTTTGTTCACCTTTGATTCTTCGTTTTCACTTTTTTCTCTGTTTTCTGTGATACTTTCACACACACACACACACACACACACACACATATATATATATATATATATTAATATATATACAGCCCGAGTTGGCAAAGAATATATATATATATATATATATATATATATATATATATATACTCTTTGACTACTCGGCCTGTAGAAAAAGGTGACTGAAACCCCGCTGTAAGATGAATCAGTGCAACTGTTCCTTTTGCTATGTAAAATCTGCTAGTATATAATATTGCTGATGCTAAAAAAGTTTAGATGTAGTAAAATCCAGAGTGGTATTTTCTAGGGATATATACTATCGCTATTATTATTTGTAATAGCGATAATGCCATTCAGTCACATACATAGGAACATTCGCCGATGGATGCAAACCTACAACACCACAAGACAAAATTAACCATCTAATAAATATGGACGACATCAAACCCTTTGCCAAAATGAAAAAGGATCGGAAAAAAATCGTACAGGCAGAGATAATATACAGTCTAAATATATAGGGATAGAAATTTGCATAGAAAAATGTGCCTTACTAGTAATGAAAAAAGGGAAAACGACAAATGACGGAAAGAATGGAACTAGAAACTCAAGAAAATATCAGAACGCTCGGAAGCGGACACAATCAAACAAGCGGGGATGAAAGAAAAAAAAATGAACATCTCTAGAGAACGAGAAAACTACACAAAAATAAGCTTTAAAGCAAGATATCTTCATTGTAAGATACTCGGGACCATTCTAGAAGTGGACAAGGGAAAAGTATGAAAAATGTACCAGAGAAGAAGAAAACGAATGACGGTGCGTAAGGCCTTACATCTGAGACAGAATATACGTATGAAGAAAAGAAGAAGAAAGAAGATTCGTCAGAATTCAAGATAGCGTTTATAGATTGATAAGACGACTCGAAGCTTACATAAAAAAGCAAAGAAATACTAATTACTGCGACTAGAGACAACACAAACAACCCAAGAACCAAAAGAATAACAGTTACTAAAAAAGCAAAAATTGGAAGAAAAACAAAGCAATGGATATTTCAAACGACAAACAAATGAAATCTAGGACATAGGTAAGAAAGGGAAAACGTTAAAAGAGAAACTGAATCTTTTCTAATTGCAACACGAAACAATAAAGTAAATACAAACTATGTTAAAGCAAAAACAGATAAGACACAACAAAATAGCAAATTTGAATATTTGATGATAGAGACGAAGCAATTTATCACATAAGCGAATGTTGTAAATTAGAGCAAAGAGAATCTAAGATCAGAGACGACTACTTAATGATCTTCTTGGAATTGTGCAAGAAATCTAAATGTGACCAGACGCAAAAGTGGTACATGCATTACACGGAATTTATCCTGGGAAATGAAACGCAGAAATTCTCTAGGGTTTGAGATACGAACAGGTCACCTAATCACTGCTAGACTACCAGACTTTGTGATAGTCTATAAAAAAGAGAACCTGCTGAATAGTAGACTTCGCTTTCCCGACAGACCACTGAGTAAAAATATGAAAGAAAACAAAAAGAGAGACCTTACAAGATAACTAATAAAACCTATGAAACATGAAGGTGACAGTGATACCAATTTTAATTGGAATACTTGTAACAATCCCCCCAAAGAATTGGTAAAGAGATTGAAAGACATGGATTAAAGAGGAAAAGGGGACATCATCCATACTACAACTGCTAGAATGCTGATAAGAGTCTTGGAGACACGGGGAGACTTGCTGTCACTCCAACTCCAATGGAAACGAATGCTGGTGTGAAAAACTCAAAATAGTAAAATAATACTGTCTTTCAGACATCAACGAAAGACCATCGGCCAAGACTGTTAGAAAAACCTCACAATAATAGTAATAATAATGGATTACCTAATCTCGGCCAGAAGATCAGACCTTATAATAATTAGCAAAAAAAAAAAAAAAAAGAAAATCTGCAAAATTGTAGACTTTGCTGTCCCGGCAGACCACAGAATAAAACTGAAGGAATGTGAAAAGAGAGATAAGTACGTTGACCTTGCTAGAGAATTGAAAAAAAAACTATGAAACATGAAGGTGACAATTATACCAATTGTGATTGGTGCTTTTGGAACTATAACTAAAGGATTATTAAAGGGCCAGGAAGATTTGGAAATTGTCGGCCGAGCGGAGACCACCCAAACAACAGCATTGTTGAAAACGGCCAGAATACTGAGAAGAGTCCTGGAGACTTGAGGAGACTTTCTGTCACTCAATCTCCAGTGAAATACCATCAGCTAACGCTGATGTGAAAAACTCTAATAAGTAAACAACAATAATAAAAATAATAGTCTCTTCTACTAGCAGCAAAAATCAACACCAAAAGAATCAAATACATGAAAGCAAAAATCTTATTATGCAACAGATTTAAAGATATGGCTTATGAGTTGAAAATAACAAAATGATTAATTACATAAGCGAAAGCAGCTAACTAGCCCAAACGTAGTACAAGACTAGACACGACTCGGTATGGAAGGTAATCCACATCGAATTGTTTAAGAAACAGAAGTTAGATCTTACTACCTAAAAGTAAAAGAGCAAAACAGAATCTGTCCAGAAGAATAAGACGCAGACAATTCTTTAAGATTTGAGATACAAACATATCACCTAATCTCGTCGAGAAAACCAGATTGAGAGATAATTAACGAAAAAAAAAAGGAAAAAGGACTTGCCGTCTACTGGTGTTTGCCATCCGGGAAGACCACGCAATGAAGTCCATTGAAAGCCAAAAGAGAGACAAGTAGATATTCTTCGCCAGAGAACAAAGAAAGTTATGAAACATGAGAATGACGGTATAACCATCTGAAAGTGGCACGCTCGAAATGGTCTGGAAGAGGTTTTGGAAAGGGGATGAAAGAGTCGAAAATCGGGGAATAAATTAACACCATCCAGGCTATTGTTAATATCGTTTAGAATATTGAGATGAGTTCAGGAGACATGAAGAGATTTACTATGCCTCAGACTCCAAGGAAAGACTGTCAATTAACGCTGGTGGGAAAACTAACAAGGAATGAAATATAATAATCGAAGAGTCTGTTGATCGCTGCTAATGAACGAGTATTGAATACGAATTAAATAGTTTATAATGTATATATAACGAAAAATCAGAAAACGTAACACATAATATATAAACAGTTATAAAAAGCTCGGAAAGAATATAAAGCAGCATAACAAGTTTTGTCAACATTTTTATCTTCTTCATAGTTTAAATTTTAACTCCATTGAAAAAGAGTTGCAACTAGTGTCAGAGTGATCCGTGATCTTGATGTCAAATGCTCACGTGACCTGCTTGAGGGAGGAATGCTGGTCTTTGTTACCCGGTTTTCAAGTAGTCACGTGACTTGCAGCATTCTGCTTTAGCTCTTATTGGGACCGGAGAGGCCCAATCTTATTCGATTAATCATACCAAGCCTTAAAACCTATGTAATCACGTTCAGACCAAATTCTTAAAATTACTGTTTGAGCAAGCATGCAATCCTTTTTTTTTTATCTTAAAGGTGGTTGAATCCGGTGGCTGCGGTGAAATATGTCAAGAGAAATTATTAATGAACATTATTTCTACGAATATATTAGTACAAATGAAATCATATATACTAAATAAAAAGATTATCATTAAATAGCCCACAATATTTGATATGCCATTAGAAAAAATATACAAATAACCATCCAGCCAATAAACTAAATTTCTCTCTCTCTCTCTCTCTCTCTCTCTCTCTATCTATCTATCTATCTATATTTCTGCAGGTATAATTGAGAGTATGTGCGCATTTGTGTGTCTGAGAGAGAGAGAGCGAGAGAGAGAGAGAGAGAGAGTACATGCATATCTACATCATCGTACGTCATTGGTTCACTGTCTGCTATTTTTTTGTGAACTTCTGCCAAAAATCATCTGGGGAGTCCACGTGGCATTGGGGTTAACCTACACTACTGCAACATAATTGTAAACGAGTTCGAACCCCAGTCGCGCTATTACGTTCCCTTTCGAACAAATAGTTTTGTGAGATTTATGAATCATCCCCGCAGTTTAAGCTTACATAGTATCACTGCTGTTCTTCAACAGAGATGGATTCGGCATTAAATTACCCACAAAGGTTGATAACTCATTAAAAAAAAAACCAAGCCAAACGAAGCTATCTATTATCTAAAAAATTATCCCCCGTGTTTAGAAACCTTCCAATAAATCATGTATAGAAATCATTGTAAAATGAAAGATTGAATAAATCCTACCCAGGAACAAAAGACAGAAATGTTATTCATGGAAAAAATAGATTAAATACAACATTTTCAGGAAGTCATTGACATGCAATTACTTTCTTTAGGGCTCAATGTATTATATTGATTATCCAAGTTGCCGACATATATGACTTCCAGAAAACAAACAAGAACAGAAGATTGCGGTGACTACCAATAGTTATTACCACGAAACAAAAAATGAAATCTAGTAAGTCTTTATCATTCTGCCGTGCAATAGAAGACTTGGAAGCATAGTTAAATGAACTGGCAGTGAACCATAATAGTCTCATATGTCAAAAGGTTACAATGTCAAAAATACGTTTATATAAAAGACCACCAAAGATCGTGATGTCAAGGCACAGTCAGATATCGACAGTCGATGATAGACCAGAGGGTCAGTTGTTAGTTGGTTGGTAGGCGTTTTATAGCATTTTGTGGGTTAATACCGAATCAATCCCAGGTCGTGTCATACCAAATACTGTAAAAATAGTACTTGATACCTCCTTGCTTAACACTCAGCAATATAAGGTACGTATCAAGTGTAAAGTGGAGCAATCCAGAGAAAGGAGTAGCGCCCTTCCCTACACCTAGCTGTAGTAGCTATTGAAAAGGGAGCCTTCTAGTCGCCCTCAACTACAGCCGCCAACATATACATGATTTACTCCACACTAAAGGGTGGTCCTCTGAAACTAGTAGACAAGTTCAGCTACCTCGGAAGCAGTGTCTCACCAACCGAGAATGGTATCAACACGCGACTTGCAAAGACATGGACTGCTATCGATAGACTATCGGTCATACAGAAGTTGGACATGATCGATAAAATAAAACGCATTTTTTTCCAAGCAGCGATTGTGTCGATACCGCTATATGGATGCACCACATGGACGCTAACTAAATGTATGCAGAAAAAAGATTGATGGCAATTACAAAAGAATGCTGCGAGCTATAATGAACAAGTCCTAGAGGAAACTCCCTACAAAAACGCAGTTATACGGCTACCTATCAGTCATCACGAAAACTATCCAAATTAGACGAACCAGAAATGCAGGACTCTGCTGGAAAAGTGAGGAGATCCGTGCTGGCAGCACAATATGATGGTGATGGTGGTAATCAAATAGTGTTGTATAGCCATGAACAACTATACATACACACATATATATATATGCATGCAGAATCATAACGACGGCATAATAAAGACGAGCGACACAGTTCTTTAGAAAAATATACCTCTCACTTTATTTGAAAGGGTTCGAAAGGGTTAGTAAAGGTTTTACTGCGTGAGAGGTGAGTTGGAGGCAGAACTGAACTGCAACAGATTGACCTCCACTTTTATGGCCATAACAGCGTTTCTTTCCCATTCTCCTAGGCTGCGCAACCAGAGGCCTGGGGGTCCAGCCTCTCTGGGCGCTGGTTCTCTCTAATGCATTTTATCTCCAACTTGTCTGAACTCCAACTCCAACAGCTCAATCGGGGACCTGAGGGCCTACTCTGCTGGGTGCTTGTTTTCTCGACCGCATCTTATGTACAACTGATTGAACTTCCTGTGCACTGAGTTATATAATAGTTCCACACCTACCTTCTTCTTGTGGGCATCATAAATCGCACTCATTCAACCCCTCGATGGTCAAGGTTATATTCTGATATTCTTCGACCGGATGCACCTGTTATTTACGCAGATGCATTTCCTATTTTGACTGCCTGGCCGGGTCGGAGGTCAATATACGACAATAGTTTGTTGGTGACTTTTTTAGACGAGTTTTTCGACCGCATTTGTTTGGTAGGGAATCTCCGGGCCGTAATGAGTGAAATGTTGAACTGCGGTCTCGAAATAAGCAAATTTAATCCCCAGTCGCCCAACTACATTCATGTTTAGACTTATACTCTAAGGAAAGGAATGAACCTTCTATTCTCTTCCAACTGCGGGTAAAATAGTATCACAGCTGGTCTTAGAAAAGGATGATTTTTTTATTAAATAAACCAAGAAGGTCGATATACCATTAAACAAAAAAAAATCATAGCAATCATTTATTTGCACACAGTTGAATTGTTTCAAGTATTCCTATCAAACACTAATAATTCTAAATAATATGAATCATTTATTTTCACACCATTAAATTGTTTCAAGTATTCCTATCAAACATTAATAATTCTAAATAATATGAATCATTTATTTGCACTCAGTGGACATGTTTCAATGATTGCACATTAACACTTATAATTATATTTAACGTCAATCATTTGTTTGCATACACCTGTAGTATTTCAAGTTTTTCTTTTTAACAGAAATAATTATATTAAATTTTAATCATTTATTTGCACCAAGTGTAATTTTTTTAACTATTGCAATATAGCAGTATTAGTTATTTTTAATATTCATCATCTGTTTGTACGCAATGATATGGTTTCATTTTTTTTTAAATCTAAAATTAATAATTATATTTATTTTTAATAATTTATTTACACACAGTTTAATGGGTTCAAGTTTTACAATCAAACTTTGGTAATTCCATTCGATAATTATCTTCTGTTTGCACACAGGGAATCAATTTCAGGTATTGGTATCAAGCATTAATAATTCTATTTAATGCCAATTATTTGTTGGTACAGAGTGGTAGGTTTTCAAGTATTACTATCAAACATTCATCATCATCATCATCATCATGTCGTGCCACCAGCATGGATATCCCTGACCCTCTCTTGCCACTTCTCCCGATCAGTTATCGCCTCTGGCAGGTCTTCTGGGCTACATCCCGTATCCTCACAGAGCTACTGTATGTATGTTCGAGTTGGCCGTTCTGCATTTGCTCGGCCATACGTGGGGGTCCATAGGAGTACATCACTGATGAGCTCGTCCCTACTTCTCCAGCAATCTGCAGACGTTTGAATAGTTAAAAGTATTGCTGTTAAACATTTGTAATTCTATTTATTAAGTATTCCTTTTGATAAAAAAATGTTTCCCCTCACTTGTGTGGTTTCAAATGACAACAACAACAACTACTACAACTCAACAAAAAAAAAAAAAAATGAGAATATGCAAAATTGACGGCTTTGGTGTCCCGGCAGGCCACAGAATAAATCTGAAGGAATGTGAAAAACAGGCTAAGTATCTCGATCTTGCTAGAAAAATGAAAAAGCTGTGAAACATGAAAGTAACGATTGTGCCAATTGTGATTGGTGCTTTTGGCACAATAACTAAAGGATTATTAAGAGGCCTGGAGGACTTGGAAGTTGGCAGACGGGTAGAGATTATCAAAATGACAGCATTGCTGAAAATAGCCAGAATCCTGAGACGAGTCCTGGAGACTTGAGGAGACTAGTTGTCACTGAAACTCCAGTGAAAAACTATTAGCTAACACTGATGTAAAAACTCTAAAGGAGTAAAAATAATAAAATTAATTATAAGAAGAGATCTATGATTCGCTAAGACGTGGATTTTCCCTGAGAAAGAGACAGGGAGCGGAAAATGAACCAGAGGTTCAGTAGAGCTACTATATATTAACATATTCCCAAAGACAGCAAAACGAGACGGAAAAATCTATTTATGGCATGAATGACAACATAAAAGCATATATGGTTCAGAAAAACTAGATAATAGACATTCTAGTACAATATATTCAATGTACAAGATACCTGGCGAAGTAATAAAGTTTATCGAAAATACCATGGGAAACTGGAGAGTCGAACTGACAGCTGGAGGAAAAGGCCTGAGGTAAAATTCCTGAGAGGAATATTCCAGGGAGATGCACTATCACCTTTACTGTTTGTAATAACAATGATGTTACTCAATCATATAATTAGGAAATGCAAGGGTGGATACAAGATTCATAAATCGCAAGAAAAAAATCAACCACCTCGAGTACATGGACGACCCTTGTGAGAGAAATAAAGTGATATATATATAAATATATATATATATATATATAATTTTATAAACAAATTCACTGTTTCGTCTCCCTTGCAACAGTATATAACACTATGAACACAAATAATTTTTGACGGTCAAATGGTTTCAAGTATTCCCATCTAACATTAATAATTCTATTTAAAAAATAATCACTTGTTTGTTCACATCTATATAGTTTCATATATTCCTATCAAATCCAAATATTGGTAAATAGACGAATTCATCGTATTGTAGAGGGTAACCAGTTGGATTGTAAAATCAAAGTAACCGAGTTAACACTCCAGTTTTCACTTTCAGACTACTTTTCATTGTAAAGGCATGGACCCTGCTTCCCCCTTCTTAGAGTTAGATTCTACCATTTACTGTTTTTCTAAAAGGAAGGTTTTGGCATTAAATAATCCCCGAATGTCGATATGTCTCCCAAAAAGAAAACTCTAATTTGTAAATAGTATCTAAGCCATAGATCGGATCCTGACAGGCACTACTGATCCGAGTCAGATCGGACCCAGGATAAATGGCAATAGAGGAATACGCCACACTCCTCAGAACTCCAGAACAGGAGCCTCGCCATCAAAAGCAGTTTTGAAGCATACCTAGGACCCAGTAAGAAAAAAGCGTTTCAATTAGAGAGTTTTCTGTGTCATTAGACACGAAGTGAGTCTCCATCCGTGTCGAAGTACAGCAGTAATACTATTCAACCTAGAGCTTGAGGCGCCCATTTCTGACCGTTCAGCATACATTTTTAATTAATTCCATGATTTCAAAACAATCAAATGCTATTATAAATTTTAATACCTTTATAAATGCAAACAAGTCATGCAGCCATAATTTGTTTCTTTCTTTCTTTGTTTCTTTGTTTTGTTTTTGTTTTCGTTATGCTTTTTTTATGAATTGGTCTGTAGACGTTTGAATTGATTGTCTTGTCTTGGGCGCATTTTTATCAAAATTACTTTTTGGCAAAATCCAATAATTATGTAAAATGCTTTTATTTCTGATAATGATATAATGCAAAGGACACGCACTTATCTTTTATTATTAAAGAAAAGCTAAAAACATTTATTCGTAATATCGCAATGATAAGAAAAAGAATTATTCTTCTTTTAAAAAATCATTTGACACTTTTAAAGGAAAAGAAAATGCAGTATAACATTTAAAAAAAAATAGAATTAAAACCTATCCCTTTTGAAGAAAAATATTACATAGAAGTTCAAAAGGAATAAGACTGAAATAAGAAATAAACTTACTTTTGTTATCTTAGCTCATTGTCTCGGTTGGCTTGATTGGGTTTGATGGCATATCAGACATTGTAGGTTATTTAATACAAAATACTCTTTTTATATATATTACATATATCTGTTATGGTTTGGTTGAAGTTTATGGCATATCAACTGTTGTGGGTTATTCAAGGCCAAATCCACTTTATATATACATATATATATATAATTTGGTTTGGTTAGTTTTTATGGCATATCAACC
>OY757917.1:95342458-95414958 GCA_963585895.1 Sepioteuthis lessoniana
CCCAAATCTTCAGGGCTGCAGCCTCACCATCTGATGGCTTGGTATCATATCTAGGAGACTTGTTGGGGTGAGTCTTACCTCTCTGTAGAGATCCAGTCGGTGTATTATACATCTCCAGCCGACTGGGCTGTATGCTGATTGTGATTGATTGAACGGTTTATTTTTACGCTATGCCAACTCGTATATCGTTGTTTTATGTCTAGAGGTTCGAGAATCACGTTGATTGTGTGTTCATATTTGGTGAAAAAAAATTGTAAGATTAAATAAACATATT
Organism: Sepioteuthis lessoniana; assembly: GCA_963585895.1. NCBI lineage: Eukaryota > Metazoa > Mollusca > Cephalopoda > Myopsida > Loliginidae > Sepioteuthis > Sepioteuthis lessoniana. The sequence goes on from OY757917.1 coordinate 95,342,733, forward strand.
AAATATTTGATTCATTTGGTAAAATTTTAAGTTTGCTACGAACTTTAAATGTAAGTGTAGTTCCTCGCAAAGGTCTAGCGTGTGCACAGGTGGCGACTAGTTTAACACCTCACGTCAAAATAACGCAGGGAGAGACGGGATATGAATAATAAATAAATCAAGGCTCGTCAACCGGCGAGGAGAAATAAGGTTTTGTGACATATGTGGTGAATTTAAAGAGTATGATGCAATAGGTAATTAAATCAGAGAATATATAAAGATGAGATAATTTGAAAATTAATGCTTTTGAGTTTGAAATCCCAAGAGAGAAGTTGATTTTTTTCGGCAATTGGGAGATACGGGTGTATGTATGGGTGCGGGTTGCAAGGAAAACGATCTGCTCATGGACCCTTGGACATCTTTCTTTCTCCGCGTATTCGCGTCGGATTGGTAAAAATGTAAAGAGTCTAAATGAAGACTTTACGTATCCCGAATAAAAGAGTTACGTATTATCATTGAATTTTGAATATTCGAGATTATTTCAATATCGTCACAATTTACATTTTTTGTAGTCGTTTCTTAACTTGTTTTCACGGTTCAGTCGAATTCGTTTAATTTTTGAAAAGATTTATTCGACCCACAGATAGAATCATAACGGGCACTATGACCCCGTGTTTGAGTAGACTTGGAAGTAATGGTGATAATGCAGTATTTCGCACTCGCCAGAGCCAGAGAAATGTAGCCTCTCCATTAGATTTAGTTCAGTATCCTACCCAGTACACCCTTTTTTAGGAGGGGGACTCTAACCACTCCACACATAATACAGTCACTGTATTCTAATCCCTGACAATAGGGCAAATCTATTCTAAGGGGTATGGCAAGAATATGATAGGATCCTTATAAAATTCAGTTCGAATTTACACTTTTATAAAACTTCAGTTGTCATGGGATATAGATTTAATTTCTTTAAGGGATTAGTTAAATGATTAAAATGGATTTATTTCTAAGATTTGAAAAAAAACCATTACATGGTTATTGCTGTAATAGAATTCAGGTAAAAACAGTCACCGGTCAAAAAGTCACTGAAAAGCGTTACAGAAACAGTTACATGAAAAGAAAAGAACCTTAAGCCAAATGTATTCCATAGATAAATCTCACCACAATTCAGAATGTATTTCTGTACGAAACTTAACCCTAACTGGATGTTTTTCTTTAACTTTTTCCCAGCCATAATTGTGATTTTTTCCTTGCACCAATTTGAACTTTTACTATGACTCTTTCTACCATAAAATTGTGCCTTTTTAGCCAAATTTGAGTATTTCGTTTCAAAATGGTGAATTTTACCAATGATTTTTCCTAGTAAAAATTGGGACTTTTTCCCAGCCGAAATTGTGACATTTTTCAGTTCCCTTTTTTTTTTTTTACTGGCCAACATCGTGATATTTTTGTGTTATTTTTTTCCAATGGCTTTATTTTCGGTCGCACCATGATACATCCAGTAGATAATACAGTTTTGAAGTTCTAGAAATCTATTTTGAAGCAGAATTTTAGTTATACTCAGATAGTTATTATCGAAGACTCAGTACTAAAGATGTCCGTTTCATTGATTTCCACCGACAGTCCTAAAATGATTGTTCTCAAGAGGCTACACTTTCTTCACTTTCACTTGGTTTTCCAGACGAGAACTTATTATTGACAGGATCTGTCCTTTGAAACTTTTTCATCCACTTAGATATGAAATTCCTGTGCTATATTTTTGCCTGAAGTGGATCCTTAACCATTTTTGGACAGCGGTGATAGATTTTATCTCAAATGACCAAAGAACAAATTTTAATTCCTCTGCGGGAAATCTATTGGTCAATGAAAAAAAAAACAAATAACAAAAACAATAAAAGAAAACCAACAAACTTTGAAAAAGATGAATTCATCTTAAATGATACATCATCGTCATCAACTTCATCATCATCAAGGGGTGCTGACACTAAAGTTTCCCCGGACTCTCTTGGCATCCGTCCAATCAGTAATCGTAGGGTAGTTTTCAACAAGTTTTTATTTTACCAATCATTTGATTAAAGTTAAGGAGATTTAACCATAGAGTCGTTCTAACATGACTACTTTTGGGAGAATAGCCTTTATTTTTATCCTAGTGATAAGATTTCCGTCTAACTGTTAATATATATATATATATATAGAATACTTAGTCCAGTTAAACCGGAGTTAGGAGTAATTCCATCAGGACAAGAAAATATTCGTGAATATTTAGATCTTCCTGGTAAAGAGCTCAATGTATCAATTATACAGAGCAATATTTTCATTAAGAAAATATATATATATATATATAGAGAGAGAGAGAGATAATAATAGTTTTGGTTGTCATTAATTTACTTTGTGGGTTTGTGACGAACCAAGTACAATATTATTTGGAGAGTGCTCAATATGTGTGATAGAGTTATCATAAAATAATAACAAATAAATAAATAAATATTAGATTCTATGTATTTAATGCCATGGAAGTTTGTTTGAAACCTTATGTTTCATAAAGTTTTACAAATAACAATCATCGGGATGATAAAGAAAGAAAATGAAGAAATCGAAAAAAATCGAAAAATACAGTCAAAAACCGTTAGAATTGTGTACAAATCATGTGTGATTGTGAGTGTGTGTGTGGGGGTTAATGTTGCTTATTATTGTGTGTGGACGTATAAAACTAATATATATTTATCATATATATATATATATATATATATATATATATATATATATATATGTGTGTGTGTGTGTGTGTGTGTGTATGTGTGTGTGTGTGTGTTAATGCTCACGCTTTTTTCTTTTTGCTAATGACTTAAAGTTTCTTGTGTTTTAAAAAGCACCTGAAAGACGAAAGATTAGACTAATCTTTGTTTAATGGCATACTACCTTTTGTCAGTTGTTTAGAAGACCAGGAAAGGTACTATTTGAACCATTGCTGGGGGATAAAAGTGTACAGACATTTCCATGAGTATTAGTCCAAAAAAGAACGGAAAAGAGCGTGACTGGAGTTCTAACGCACTTACTCCGTTCTCCAGTCTCGCCACAAAGCCCCAGCTATTTCCTCGAGAATAGATTAAACTCATGTTTTTGTTTTAATATGTATGTGTGTATTTAAACTTGAATTCGTTTCTGACAGTATGTCTTGGTTTGGCTTATTTTCTTTGTTTAATGGGATATAACCCACCGTGGGTTATTTAATGCCATAGCCGTTATTGTAGAACATTAGTGATAAAATTTAACCCGTAGCTAGAAAGTTGGTCACCTAAGTCGAGGGCAACTAAAAGTCTCCCTTTTCAATAGCTACTACACACATGTGTTGGGGAGGGTTCTACTTCTTTCCCTGGATTGCCCCACTTTACCCTTGATATGTACCTAATATATCTGAGTTTTAAGCTAGGATGTATCAAGTACCATTTTTAAAGTTTTTGATATGACGCAACCTGTGATTGAACCCAGGTCTCCCAGATTATTGGTGAACACTCTAGCAATTAGGACAATGAGCCGTTTCGCCAATGGTCCGGAAAACCGGGGTTCAATCCCAGGTCGAATCGTACCAAAAATTGAAAAAATGGTACTTGAAACCTCCTTGCCTAACACTCAAGAGTGTTCGCCAATGGCACGGGAGACTTGGTTCAAACTAAGGTCACTTCATACCAAAGAATTTTAAAATGGTACTTGATACCTCCTTGCTTAACACTCAGCAATATAAGGTACGTATCAAAGGTAAAGTGGAGCAATCAAGGGAAAGGAGTAGTGCCCTCCCCTACACCTAGGTGAAGAAGCTATTGAAGAGGGAAGTTTCGGGTCACCCTCGACTACAGTCGCCAACTTTACTTTTATCAAGGGTAAAGTTGAACAACCCAAGGAAAGGAGTAGCGCCCTCCCCTACACCTTGGTGTAGTAGCTATTGAAAAAGGAGCCTTCGGGTCACCCACGACTCTGGTCGCTCACTTTACTTCCCTATAATATTAGTTCAAAAATAATTTAAAAGCCTAACTGGTGTTTGAAATCACTTTCTACAACATCGCAATTGAGCACGTTAGCCACTATGCAACTGGGAATACATCCATAGGAGACAAAGATAAGATAAAGAGGTGACGATGATTTTATGTCATGAAAAGAAAAGTCTGATAGATGGTCAGAGAAAATCTCACTCACTTTATAATGAATGTAAAAACATTTCTGCAGATCCGTTTAAGTGTCAATATATTGTAGATTGAATTAAAACATTGGTTTTCTGGGAGGTTTTATGAGCAATTCTTATAGACCGACTCTTTGGTCCTAGGAGATATGTTTAATCCTTTTCCTTCACACCAAATTCCAATTGTAGCATTAGTATGAATTCACTCACCCTTCCGCACGGGCAGGATGTGATACAAGGTCAATTTTTAAGCAGGGTTTAATAGGTTTAAAGTCAAAGTTTTTCTTCTCTAAAACGAGGCTAAATAACTCAGTCTTCCCTACTGGTTATCCATAGCTGAGTGGGGAGAATAATTGGATTCATACCTTTCTCAAGGGTATTAGTGCTAAGTCTTTTAATGTTCATAGATTTTACCTTAAAATTGAAAAACAAAAAAAAACAAAAACAAACTTAAATCACTTAGGCATAAAACCCACAACCTTCTCAGCAAAAACAATAAAACAAATAGTAAAGAACAACTCCAAAAGCACATATTCCCTATCCAACGCAGGTGTTTACAAAATACGCTGCAAAAATTACAATAAATTTTACACAGGAGGAACAAGCAGATATTTAAACAAAAGAATCAATGAATATTAAAATGACTTTTAAACTGGTAACCCAACTGAATTTTTAGTTTCTCATAACATTTTAACTAACCACATTTTTTTACTTTTAAAATTCTGCCATGCAAGACAAAAATAAAAAAAAGAATTATGAAGCATTTTTCATTGCACACCATAACACAATACCATAACAACAAGGTTTTTTTTTTTTTCAAAATTTCACCATCTATAGGAAAGATAAATCAAAAGAATTCAAAATTGACACAAAAAGTTACCTACCCTTTCTCTAAACTTTCAAAGCAATAAAACGTCACTAATCCGTTTCTCAAACCACAAAACGCCATTGACTTTTCAAAAAAATCTCATCACATGATATGACGCAATTTGAACATATCAACTAGTATTAATCTGTATTTTTTTTTTTTTTACATAGCATGATCTACAACCCCTGATAGAGACTTCAAATTGAATCAAAAATTATTTATCCTTATTATTTCTCATACTAAAGTAATTTCGATGAAAAAAAACTTTTGCATTCAAAAAAGATTGAAGTCGAAACGTGTTGGCAAATAAACAAACCATCAAAGATATAATCATCCTATTTACCTTTTTTCCGTATATATATATATATATCTAGAGAGAGAGAGAGAGAGAGGTGTGGAAGTTGAATTTTTAAAACCAATAGTTGCCAATTTTTAAATCATCGCTTCATATCACCGGAGATGATTAGTGATTACTTGTTCTTGTTCTTTTTTGTTTTGACGTTGTTCCTGTTGTTTTGTTTTGTTTTTTTTTAGTTTCTGTGAGTAAGCTACTTTTGCAGAGATGCTATGTGCAACTACAACCATATCTCACGCTGCATTTGAAATCATTTTGTGTATCCACTTGCATAAAAATACCTGTGTTAACAAAAAGTAACTTCTGCAGACAGACACACACTCATACACGCACAAGCATATTGAAACACACACACACACACACACACACACACACACACACACACACACATATATATATATATATATATATATATATATAAGTAATGGGTTAACCAAAACCCCGGGAAGACAAAGCGCAAAATGACGTTGTCTGTGAATCAGATCAACTGGACAGGGATAACTTAAGTATTATAAGACACAAGAGACATGAGGAACTCTACAAAATTTGTCAGACTAATAAGCATTCCAATTACTTGGAAGTGCTGGTAATGACTTAGCCAATAAAACATATTTACTTGGCTCACTTTCCAACAAAATGTAGTAATAAACATTTTCAAAAAGAAGCCGCTCTTTTTTCCAGCTGCTCAGTCAAAGAAATTCTTTATATATTCAAATAGAAACACAATACATATATAAATTTTAAGTTATAAATGTATATATATATATATATATTTATATATATATATAAATATATATATATATATGAAATTACATGTATATATATATATATATATATATATGAAATTAAACTATATACACATATATATATCTATCTATCAATACATATATATATATATATATATATATATATATATATATATATATATATATATATATATACAAGACTTCTTTATATAGGCTATGTGGTTTATTTTCCATTTAGATTTAATGATTCATCCAAATCAAACAAGAAAGTACATAATAATGCAGTTCTTTTACGTAAACTACGAACTTACTTATGCCTTCTGGACACAATGTTGATAAGAGCTCACTTAAATTATTCTAGATATGTTTAAATTTAGAGTCTTTCGACGAGTTTTTATACAAATATAAAATAAGAATTTCAAATTATATCTTCTATTTTCATAAATGCAGAAACGTATATATATATATATATATGTGTGTGTGTGTGTGTGTGTGTGTGTGTGTGTCTGTGTGTGTGTGTGTGTGTGAGAGAGAGATTGAAATCAACGGCAGAATTTTTTTATATAAAAAATATTTTCAGAGACCTATACATAAAAGTCCACAGCAATATCAGGACATTACAAAAACAAAAAAAATATATTATTAACACAAGGGATGAATATTTTGACTCAGAATTTCTCTGGTGAGCTATTAATCGACATGTATAGATTTATCTCTGAGGACCTACCAGAAGCGATGAACAATAGGGAGGAGTGATGAGAGAGCGTCAGATAAATCCGTGCTGGTGGCATAACAAGACGATGACTTTATATATATATATACATATATATATATATATATATATATATATATATATATATATATATATATATATTGCACTCCTGACGAGGCCTTTCTTGATATCTAGGAAGCCTCGTTCTTATTATGTAGGAATTATTTTCATATTATATATATATATATATATATATATATATATATATATATATATATATATATATATATCTTTAATTTTTGATACCAAAAAAATTTTATCTCTTAATTGAAGGATCAGAAACCTACATATTTTAAGAATCTTTTCCTCCAAGATGCTAAGAATGAATATGTAAAATAGATTTTATAACTTATCGAAATCGTACATGATTAATTTACTTTTGATTCAATTTTTGAGCCCAAAAGATTGTTATAAATTTGGGAGAAAATTAGCTATTTTTCAGTTTTCGATAGAATATGTGATAGTCGTTCTATTTGCTTTCTCATCTTTTGTCAATAATTTTTAGAGTGAATTTTCTTTTTCTTAATTACCCAGTTGGATGGAGCTCTAGAATACACCGACTGCACATCTGCAGAGGGTTAACCCCCACCTCGATGAATGAACTGCATATGGCAATAAATATTCTGATGGTGAGGTTCCAGTAATGCTGGGGTTTTGGGGAATGTGGAGCAACCCTTCATTGCCATTTTTCCCAGGTCCACTATGGGCAGGAATACTAGCACCTGATAGGGTCCTATCTATGGGTTAAATAGGACCAACTGCGTACTTATGCTAAACTTAACTGTTCGAAGTAGAACTGTTTTTGACATTAAAACTCTACTTACACTAAATTTAATTGTTTAATATAGAACTGTTGACATTTTACTGTGAGAACAAAATCTGTACTTATACTAAACTGAATTAGCTGAATTAGAACTGTTTGAATAAATTGAATTGCTTGAAATAGAAATGTTCTTAACAATTAAAATATGTACTCATGCTAAACTGCTTTGTTTGAAATAGAACTGACAATTATACATAAAATGGATTTGGCGTTGAATTATCTACAAAAGTTGATATGTCATAAAACCCAAATAACCAACGAACCAACTTATTCTTAAGTACTCGAAACTTCTCTTTCTTAAATCGTATTTCTGTTTCTTTTGTTTACATCTGCATTGGAAATAATTGTACCAATATAAATGATCAGCGCCTTCTTTTGTATAGAAAGAGATATTTGTGTCATAAATATTACTTTTATGCAACATAATAACATAGAGATTAAAAAAAAAAACATTTACACATAAAATATTGTGTCTAGTTGAAAGAAAATAAAACTGCAACATTGAATTTGGTTAGTTATTTGGTTGGTTGGTTGCGTTTTATGGTATCGTAACATAGCCATACATGAACATGTGAAACGTACATAGAATGTTCATAACATATATACATAGAACATAGGAATCCAGAAACACAAAAACACTTACGGCTTCTTAGTTCAGGTACGAAACTTTTAATTACCTTTGAGATAAAAGGTTTTTCGACATAAGGAGAGAGATACACATTCTTTCTATTCTTGCTTTTCCCTCTGTCCCCACTCAACACGTCGCGAGGCCTCCGCAAGTTAGCGAAAGTCACGTTTCTTCTTCGGACCGCAAGACTCAACTCAACTGACTTTTTTCAAAATCCCCCAAATCCTCCGCGCGCGCTTCCGGTGCATGACGTCGTTCACATCCCCTGGTCCTGGCATTTTTATTTTGACATCTGTGAACAACACATCCTCCCCGCGAGCGCGTTTTCACCTGCGCTCAAGTTTGCACCTAACACATGTGCTGAGCCGAAAGGTTCTCAGCTTAACTAAACCAAAAGGCAAGATATATAAAACGAAATCCCTCGGCCATTATATTACAGTATATCAACCTTTGTAGGTCATTTAATGCCAAATCCATTTTCTACAAATAATCAGTTCTATTTCAAAAAATTCAGTTTAACATAAGTACACAATTTAGTTGTCAAAAACATATCTATTTAAAGCTATTAAGTTTCGTCAAACAGTTCTAATTGAAACAATTTAGTTCAGTATATATATATATATATATATATATATATATATATATTTACACACAGCTAAATGTCAAAACGGTTCTATTTCGAACAATTCAGTTGAATATATGATCACAGTTTCAATGTCACAAACAGTCCCATTTCAAACAATTCAGTTTAGAATATGTACACAGTTTACATGTCAAAACAGTTCTATTTTAAATAATTCAGTTTAGTATTAGTACACAGTTTATTTCTAGTGAATCCATAGATAGGACCCCACCAGGTGATACCATTAACTGGCAGCGATAGCAATAAAGAGGTGCTCTACATTCCCTAAAGCTCCAGCATCACTGAAACCTCATCATCAGTTTGTCTACTGCCATATCCCGAAAACCTGTTGGAAGGGGCCTTAGCCCTCTATAAAGGTGCAATCGGTATATTCTACAGCTTCAACAAGTTGGGTAAGCTATTTTAAATGTATTAATTATTTTCTCTTTTACTCAAATATTGAAATACATTAACGCACTAATAAATATATTCTTTCTTATTAAGAGATGAGTCTTTGTAACTTTTATCTTCAGAAAACCCTTTAACTCAATTAAAGTAATAAAATTCGTCAAATTCGTTTGTTATTTTTGCACTTTAATTTCGCAAACGCGCTTTGGTTGTTTCATATTTTGTCATCTGTTCCGCAACGCAAGAATCTGTTTGGAACTGCAACAAAAGCAGTGCCATACGCAATTCACCACTCAAGAAATTTTGAAACATCAATACAGATGGCCATTCAAGTTCCAATACAAAGATGTCACTGTGTTTGACTCTCAATCTGAGGAAAGTGCAGAGGATTCGCAAAGGGTTGGATGAGTCCAGTAGTTATATGAACATTGTGCAGCTTTGAAGCTTCACTCTGATCATTTTGTTGTGAGATGGACTCCTGAATTTTTTTGCTGAGATCGATTTCATGGTTAACAAATACACCAGCAAGACAATCACATGATTACTGTGATTTGCGAGAATCTTAGTTTCTTATCAGGTTGGTAGTACAGAACGATATTCAACATTTCCTATGCAGGTAGGGGGTATTCTCGTAGTGAGTTAAAGCGACCGACTGCAGAATCGTAGTAGGCGAGTTCGTACACAAGTCGCGGTATTACATTCACTTTCGGGCAAATACCCTTGGGAAAGGTATGAAACTCCTTATCCTCCTAGCCATGGGTTAAATATTACCACTACTGTTCTTCTAGAAGAACGGCTTTGGCAGTAAATAACCTACAAAGGTTGATATGCCATTAAACAAAGAAACCAAACCAAACCATTTCCCATGCAAGAAAAAAAGACAATTTTTTCACAGGCCAATAAAAACAAGAGAAAAAACCCACCCATCTCATCCAACAGAGAATTCCTTGTTTTTTCTCAAATAAGAAAAGAGTCTGCCTAGATCAGATGAAGAATTCAAAGAACTACCGTTTGCTTGCTCTATCCCCACAAGATGTACCAATATTGATGAAAACCAAACCTGCCGGTTAAATCAGGTTGCCTGGGTGGTTGCTACGGATTTGGTGACGTATGCCTCGATTCCTCTTTCCACATGGCCTCACGCTAAACACGGAGGCCTACACAATGCTTGGAAAGGGTAATTATTGGAAGGTCAAACGTCTGGCAACAGGACTCTGATCAACCCACACAAGTTGGAAATATCATTGTTAGCTGTTAGAATATTTCTCTGATACCCTGTCTTTAAGCGTCCAAAATCCCTAGATCGCGATCATCTTGATTATTTTCTTTTTCTCTATGCCTTGATTCCTGTTTCCATATGGCCTCACAGTCAACTGGAAGGCCTACCCAATGCTTGGAGATGCTAGCAGAGGCCTGGACCGAGAGGTAAATTGCTGGAAGATCAAACGTCTGACAACAGGACTCTGCTCAACCCACGCAATGCCCACTAGCGTTTGAACGCCAAAATCCCTAAATTGCGATCATCTTGATTATTTTCTTTTGGGTGAAGTTGAGTGAGAGACCAACAAAACCCTGTGCAACATCAAAGATCAGCTGAACGCAAGGAAAAGGAAAATATTTACTAATTTAACCAAGAAGACGTTCGAAAAAGCTGGCAGGAGATTTCGAAGTAATCTGAAAGCCGTGGTTGAAGCCAATGGGGATTCTTTGATTAAATTTAATCTATTGTCATCATCATCATCGTGTTGTGCCATCAGCACGAATATCCCTGACCCTCTCTCGTCAGCCCTCCATATCGTTCATTGCTTTTGGCAGGTCCTCAGGGCTACACCCCGTATCATCACAGAGCTGCTGTATGTAGATTTGAGCTGGTTGCCCTGATTTTCCTCGGCCATGTGTAGGGGTCCATAGGAGTATATCATTAATGAGCTCGTCCCTACTTCTCCAGTAATCTATAGTATTTCGAGTTATTTAAATGTAGTTTTGGTAAATATATCTGTTAAAAGAAGGAGTTAGATATACTTTAATTTTTTCGTAGTTTAGATGAGAGTTAGCCCATCACATAACACACTATATATATATATATATATATATATATATATGGATGCGCTGTTGAAGTAGCAGATTGGGTTCTCTTTACTTTGGCCCAGAAAAGAGCATTCATCTCTATCTCCTTTCCTTGGCTACTTGTAAAAAGCTTGGCTGATTTATCGACCCTCGATACGGCAACCGGTCTTGTGTTAGAACTCTAAATTTAGCCCCTAGGCAACAGACTATGGCTACCGTGAACGTGAAAAAATTGTATGCTCGCATTACTGTCTTTAAGAATGTATTATACTTTAAATTTGTTTCAATATATATATATATATATATATATATATATATATATATATATATCATGTATTATTCAGTACTGTTAAACTGGAATCGGGAATAATTCCGCTAGGACAAAAAATCATTGGACTATGAACGTTTAAATTTTCCTGGTAAAGAGCTCAATGTAACAAACATTACAGAGCAATATATATATATATATATATATATATATATATATATATAAGAGAAGAAATGGCGTATATCCGATGATATGTAAACAGAAAATATACAAACGACGTCATTTATATATATGAGATAATCATTGTATCATTTTCAGAGTTATGAAATCGATAGTAAACGTTTCAAGTAAAAAAATGTTTTAAATGAATTTAAAATGACGTACATCTCTTACAATTTTTAAAATTTTTTTCCCGACTAAGGATTTTACTATTTTATCATTTTTAGTCTTGCATTATCAAATGAATATTATTATGTATTGCAAAATTTTCCAAATTTGTAAATCTGTAACTAATGATAAAGAGAAAAATTGATGAACAAGGTCATCCAAAAATAATTTAATGTAAAAGAAAGTCAACGTTATAACCTTTTGGTTCTAATGAAGCATCGTCAGGATTTGGAAGGGATCATATCTAGTGATGTTAAGTATCCAATCTATGTTTAATGAAATACAAAACAAGGAGAAAATATTTTATATACAGAGAAAGGACTGACATTCTAATCAATAAATCAGTATTCCTGTTTGAAAATATGTCACCTGATTGTTTTAGACAATGCTGTAGAGCAAATAGAATCATCAAGAGAGATATTGAATTAGAAGAAGAAAAAAGAAGAATAAAAGAAAGAAAAAAAGAAAAACGGATGACTGAGAGATAAGGAGATAAAAAAGAAATATGGGGGTATGTGAGGAAAGAGAAGATGGAGGAAAAAGAGAACGAGCAAACACAACACACGTGAGTGACCATTTGTTAAAATAATATAGGAAAGAAGATTTCGTCCATTTCGAAGAAGTTGTCGTAAAGGTTAGTAACGTTGTTCTCTACTAAATTATCATTTTAAAAAATGCATATATGATTTTTAGTGAATTTTGTTAGAGTAAAAATCTTTGGTGTATACTATTATGTGTCTTAAATAAAAGAACAATTTACTCTTAGCCTGAATATGAAACTCGAAAGAAAAGATGCACTGTTGGAACGTGAAATTATATTTTTAGTAAAAAGGTAGAACTATAACACATGTTAGGGCCAATTTCAGAAGAAAGGGGAAAACAAACAAACAAAAGTAAGGAACTGATAAACAAAAAAAAAGAAAGGAAGAAATGGAAAAGAAAAAAACCTTTTTGATTAATACATTAGTCTTGGATTAAGTTAAAACTTAACGGAAAAGAGGAAAGGATTTTTTTACGAATGCCATGGGAAGCAGGATGGTAGACATAAAGGCATGCAAATAAACCCTCTGACGACCTCACGCAATGCCTAACCTGGTCCTGGGCGTATGAATCTCGCGGCTCAATGGTCAGGATCGTCAGTTTGATCGGGGAACTACTGCTGCTCATCTTTAAGGTTAGCTTCTATTGATGAGAATAAAAACAGCCATCAAAAGATAATCATGACCCACTCTCAAACCTCATGTATAAACCGCATCGCTCTTCGCACGGGTAAAAGAAATGACGCGTCCTGCTGAGGTTGGAGCCCTGGCCTCAATGTTAGAAAAATCAGCTACAGAGGTCAAACAACAAAAAATACTAAAATGCAAACAAACAATACTAATAGCGACATTCAACGTTAGGACATTTAAATAGAATAGGTCAACTACCGGAGCTGACTGCATCGGCCGTAGAACATAAGATAGACATAATATGCATATAATAACACAGATACACGCATAGCGAGGATATTAAATAGCACGATACTGGCAATGAATGGATACAAGCCACTGTATCGGCATGGAGAACTCTGTCAATGCCACGGTAGGGGGAGTAGGAATAATTATAGGACCAAGAGCTTTAAAATCCCTTAATAGCCTTGAGAGAATACAAACTTGGGTGATGCTATCTACTTTTAATGGCAACCTCAGAGCATCAATCATCTCCTGCTAAAGCCCTACTAATGTTAGTGAAGAAACTGAACTCATCGAATTCTCCGATGAGCTATCCTCTCTAGTGTGGAGCATTCTGAACACAACGTTGGCGGAGACATGAATGCCCAAATCAGGAAAAACGGAAACAACAAATACAGCCTTCACAACATGTCAAACAGGAATGGGCAGCATCGAACAGATTTCATGAAAGAAAATAGATTAACATACCTGAATACAAATTTTCAAAAGAGGAAGGGAAAATTATGGACCGACACATACGCAAACAATACTAAAGCACAGATAGACTACGTTTTTATAAACAAGAAATGGAAAAAAAGCGCAATGAGTTGCGAGGCATGCTCCTCTTTCGAAAGTGTGTCCTCTAATCACCGAATTGACATGGCAAAAAAAGAAAGAACGCCATACGAACAATAACTACAATACACTATGACTGTGCTCTTCTTAACAACAAGGATATTAGAGATAAATATGTGCTAGCATTAAGAAATAAATTCGATGCACTACAGGAAAAAACAGAAATACTTACCCCGAATGACGAATATGAGAATTTTGTCAACACACACCTAGAAGCAGCAGCGAAATACATATCAACAAAACCTAGAACTAACTCTAGAGTCTCCTGGGATCCATTAGCGTTTAGAGAAAAACATGCAGACGTGAAAACTGCCTCCAAATGCAATAGGAAGAACCCTACAATTACAAATGCCCTTAAACTAAAAAAAGGCACAAAATGAATTAGCAAACATATACCTAAAAGAACAGACAGAATACTTACAAAATCAGATAGATAAGATTAGAGACTTAGCGGAAGATAAAGAATCTAGGATAGCCTGGCAAACGATTAACGAAGTGAGCAAAAGGAAGAGGTAAACTGAAAGCCACAAACCAACAAGAAGGAATAAAACAGTGGAAACACCATTTTGAGAATCTACTAAGAAACCCATCGTAAGTTACACATAAACCAATCACGAGAGTTATTAGCAAGCGATTAGTCATTAAGCCACAGGGCTAGATGAAATTCCCCCAGAGGTATGGAAAACCCGACAATTTGACGACATACTGCTCCGACACTGTAATACTGTTTATTATCAAAATCTGATAGACAGAGGGATGAAGGGGTGAATTCTCCCTTTCCCTAAAAAGGGCGACCTCGGATTAGCCAAGAACTACCGTAGCAGCCAGAATATACTATGCCCTGCTAGGAAACCGCATAGAACCAAAAATTGACAACATTCTTAAGAAAAACCAAAATGGCTTCCGATGAAATAGATCCACGCCCTCACAAATATTGACTATTCGTAGAATCCTTGAAAACGTACGTACAAAAAAAGAGGGAAGATGGAACAAATTCTACTAGCATACGGCATACCTAAAGAAACCGTCGCAGCTATAATGATTCTCTATAGAAACACCAAAGTGAAAGTACGTTCTCCGGATGGAGACACGGACTACTTCGACATCGTAGCTGGAGTTCTGCAAGGATATACACTCTCCCCCACCTCTTTATCATCTGTCTAGACTACGTACTCAGAACATCGATTGATAAAATCAAAGAAAACGGTTTCGAGCTTACAAAGAAAAGAAGCAGAAGGTAATTCATAGAAACATCAGTTGACATGGGTTTGATTTGTCATCATCAGCATAACGTGCTGCTAGCATGGATATCCCTGTCCCTCTCTCGCTAATCTCCCTATCGTTCATCGCTTCTTGTTGGTCATCAGGGCTACATCCCGTATCCTCATAGCGCTGCTGTATGTAGGTTCGAGCTGGTCGTCCTGCTTTTGCTCGGCCATATGAGGGGGTCCATAGGAGAACATCACTTATGAGCTCGTCCCTGTGTCTCCAGCAATGCTCTGCATGTCTTATTCGTCAAACTTTGATAGTTTAAGTGATGGGAAGTAGGTGGCCGTACAGTTGGGGCTTTGTGGAGTGTTGCCTCTAGGACTTGTTCAATATTGCTCTCAGCATTCTTGTATAGTTGCCGTCAAGCTTTTTCTCCATACGTTTAGTTAGCATCCATGTAGGGCATCCCTATAATAAACCATCAACTGTCATTGGTTTATAAACAACATGATAACAAACGCTTGTTAAGGAGAAAGAATATTCTTAATTAAACCCAAATGACCTTGTGCAAGATCTTGCTTGTGGTGGAAGAGTTGTTTAAATACACAGAAACATACACAAGCTCATATATATATATATATATATATATATATATATATATACATGTGTGTGTGTGTGTGTGTGTGTGTGCGTGTGTGTGAGTTTCACCTTTCTGATAATTACTTCGACAGTGGAGCAATTATTTCTCCACACCCACGGACTTGCATCAAACTATGATAAGTTTTAGAAGATTTTATACTCTCTTTGGTGCATTGCTTAGTCGGCTGGGTCTGTAGAATACACTGACTGCTTCGCTACAGAGGGGTAAGACGACGTCCAACAAGTATCCTTGATATGACACTAAATAATCTGATCATTAGGTTCCAGTAATGCTGGGGAATGCGGAATACCTTGTTATTGCCATCGTTCCCAGCTCCACTCTGGTCCAGAGTGGAAACATCTGATAAGGTCTTATGTATGGGTCAAATAGAAATAAATTGTGTAACTGTGCAAAACTGAATTGTTTGAAATAGTACTGTTTTTGACATTGAAATTATATTTCTGCTAAACTGAATTGTTCGAAATGGAACTGATTTTTTCATTGGAACAGCATACTTATACTGAAAGAATTCTTTGAAATGGAACTGTTTTTTGACATTAAAACTGTGTTCTTATATATTAACTGAATTGTTTAAAATATAACTGCTTTGGACATTTAACTGTGTGTAAACAAAGACTATACTCTTACTAAAACTGAATTGTTTGAAATAGAAGTGTTTATATGAATAAAATGGATTTGGCATTAATAAACAACAATAATTGATGTGCCATGAAACCAAACCAAAACAAACCAATGTCTGGAGCAATTGTTAGCCAAATAGGTACGTAGGTCACTCATTCTGTAGCTTCTTTTGATCCACATGTATATACTCTTGTTGTCCTCAGTCGAGTGTGCCTTTCATGAGTCATGCCGATGAATATATATTTCCCAACTCATCCGCACGAAGAAATTGCAGCACAAAGTCTTTTTTACGCAAAGTTTAATAGATTTGAATTCACAGTTTTCCTTCTCTTTGACTGGTTGTTATACCAATGTTATCCTATTTACCAACCCCTCCGCTCGGGCTGGATATGACACAAGGTCAATTTTTAAGCGGAGTTTCACAGGTTTGAATTCAGAGTTTTCCTTCTCCTCGACTAGTTGCCCAACCAAGGCCAAAGAACTCAGTCTGTCCTACTATTTACCCATAGCTAGAGGGAGAATAATTGGAGTCATACCTTTCCCCAGTGTATTAGTGCTATGTGAAATGCAATCAGTCTCGTCCAGGATTTGAACTCGTGTCGCCGTGTTCATTTCCTACGACGATAAAAATTACACCACGGGCTATACCAATGTTATAGAACCTAGTCTCCCGTACCGTTTACCTGAAGAAATAGGAATAATGGCTGGATACGTACCTTTCTTAACGGTATTGGTGCTATATGAAATGCTTAGATCCGCAGCCAATATTTCACCTTGATTTATCATCTCCATGTCCAACGACTCCAACGTCTCCTTGCTGATGTATATATATATATATATATCTTTGCTTGTCGGGGAACATTCTTGTCTACCTATGAGGGAATACATGGCATAACGTCACTTATTCCATCAGCAGTGTTCCAGCATGTCTCATTCATCTTACTTGGATAGTTGGTGAGATGAGAAGGAAGGCGCCGAACAGCTCAGCTTCCAGGAATTGTTCAAAACAATGTTATTTCTTAAGTATTTTTTCTGCACATTGTCTTGGAGGTGCATGCATAGAGTAGTAACGTCATGACCATGGTAAAGTAAATATAATTATTTCAAACTAACTCTCAGATAACCACGTTAATATTTGAAATAAGCTGCAGTTCCAGATATATCTTTTTAAAAGAAAAAAAAAAACTTTTTAATTCAACATGGCATCGGATTCTTTACTGAATAACAAACGTAATAACTGTTGTTACCAAACAAATATAACTGAATTATGTATAACTTTCATCGTGCTTATTTTATCCTAGCTGAAAACAAAATAATGTACTGAGTATTCTCTCCCAACGGGTGGAACAGAGTCAATATCTTTCACGCATTTTATCAGAAGACACCTCTGGAATTTCTTCTTGGGTAATAAGATCATGTCACTGCGCTAATTAGGCGAAATCGCTTACCTGTCCTTCCCTTCTCCCTCGGTTAGCACCGACATATTTTCTAGTAGTGTTATACTCATTAGTATAATAGAAAAAACTCCAGCCAGATATGCTTTCCTCATCATTATGATAATCATTAACAACAACAGGAACAACAAAGAAACAACAATTAAAAACAAACAAACGAACTAAAACTAAAGAAATTATTCTGATAGCTGTAAGGTTAATCCAAAACGTACCATAAGACGTTCCTTCTAAGTGAATAGCAATGGCTATCAGCACCATCCTACCCACTATTGATTCTTCTATCACAGAGGAATCTGTAGCCCACAGTATCTATAATTAGCATTTATCTAACGACGTACCTTCCGTCTACTGATAACTTTTCAGATTTCCGACACTTTCCAAAACAAATTCAATTTACTCTAATAATTTGCTTGGGTTGGGTTAGTGTTATGATCATAAACAAGAACCTAGGTGCCTGCCAGAAAGCCATGCTTAGAATTTTAGTGTTAGGTTGAATTGTGAATGGGCGTGGCGTAATGGTAATCGTCTCCGGGAACGAACTCGGGTAACCAAGTTCAAATTCTGGATTAAATTGTTTGCGTTTCACTTGCCCCTCGGAAAGATATGAATCCGTATTATACTCAATATAACTATGTATTAATAGATGGTCAGACTCAGTCCACTAGGATTCGTATTGTAAACGGTCTAGGAGAAGAGGAAACTCTGAATTTAAACCAGCAACAATCCACTAAAATTTGACCCAGTGTTATATCCTTCCATTTTAGTTTATCATTTAGTGAGTATGTATGTAAGTGAGAGAGAGAGAGAGAGAGAGAGAGAGAGACGGACAGAGAGGGAGAGAGTGTGTGTGTGGGTGTGTGTGTGTGTCATTGTGTTTAGAGAGGAAAAAGGTGAGCAAAGACTCAAAATAACAGCAAATCATTGTAGAAAAAAAGCGAAAAGAGATTGATTGATTTTAATTGGACATAAACATATCTTGAATTATTTTGCGCCGAGTTGTTTATGTAGTTGTTACCGAAGAGCATTTTTGCACAGTTAAATATCAAGTGTTTCTATCAAATACAAATACTTTTATGCTTCGTTTGATTATTTCTGCCAATTGTTTTTTCTGCTCACGGTTATATAGCTTCAAGTAAGTAATGTTAATCCTTAGGAGATAATTACAACTACCAAATAAATTCAAAGTACTCCATACTACCCAGATCTCAAAACCTGAAGCTTTAACATCAAACTGACATCCTTAAGTTACTCTTATTTTGGGGGTGCAGTTTCGACCCATTATGCAAAGGATGGAATCAAAGTATTCTGAGCCCCTCAAACAGACAGAATGGTAGATGCTACAACTTGAGAGGACCAGGGAGCGATGGCACTGAAGGGGTACACGACATCCCTCAAATCTCTTGTATTATTGAAGACTCATCATTAGATGGTTTAGTGTCGTTGGAGAACTCTTACTCTTCTGCAGAGAAGCAGTCTGGGTATTCTACAGCCCCAGCTGAGTGGGCAAAGTTAGAGATGCAATTGGTCACCGAAGTATTTGGTAAAAGGTGAATTTAAAAGAATCACTTAAAAAATTAGGTAAATTTTGTCCATCTTCATGATTGGAATATATATATATATATACGTACTCACACAGACACAGAAACACACACACACACACACACACACACACACACACACACACACACGTATATATATATATATATAGTGCAATTAAATGGAGACTCAAACTCGGTTAAGCCGTCATAATAAATTTATTTCGGCGGAGAACATTGTTGGTATATTCTCCGTCTCATCGGATGACTCACACATATATATATATATATATATATATATATATCAGTGTATATATATGCACACATATATATCTGTGTATATATGTAAATATGAATATATGATCGTTGGAAACTTCTTATAATCTATGGTATAGTTGCACCCATATCCATGATGATAAACAACAATTTCGAAAGTACATACCCTCTGGTTACCTCATCAGACATTTAGAACAACTGTTTGAGAGACTTTTACAATTGTTTCAACTTCTCCTTTGAAAACAAGAAAAGGTTAATAAATAAGCACAAGTATAAATCCTTGTCTGTCATCTTTAAAAGGATAAGCTTAAAAGAAAATAGGCTGACAAAAACAAATACACTATATATATATATATATATATATATATAGTGTGTGTGTGTATGTATTTTCTTTAGCCATATACTTTTGTATATTTATGAATACACGGCTATCCGAATAACTATATACTTATAAGTATGATATGAAGGGTCATAAGCTTTATCTGAAGCTTTTATATTTTTTAATGAAAGTTTTAGTGACTGACATGAGGAGGTCGTAAATATCATTCATTTGTTTTCGTTTTTATCCTGCTCAACTGGCCAGTTACTAAAATTATCAATATTATTTCAATATATATATATATATAAGTATTATTTGGTCCAGTTAAACCGGAGTTGGGAGTAATTCCATCAGGACAAGAAAACTATTCAAGAGTGAACATATAAACTTTCCTGGTAAAGAGCTCAAAGTAACTGACATTGCAGAGCAATAATTTCATTAAGAAAAAACAACAAACCGGTCACATTAGGATTATAAATTTATTTCTATCCTGTATATATATATATCCTTTGACATTCCGCTGGTCTTATCAAATCTGTCGCGTAAAAACTTATTCTTGTTATTTTTCTAGTCGCCCGGCGGTCGATCAAAAATCGCAATGAAACGTGTCTCTTCAACTATAGAAAAAGGAAAACTGATTCTTTTTACAACCCCAAAGTATGCTATTGAAGATTCACAAGTTACTTAGAATGACCCACCATGACATTAGTGAATTCTTCGGTCTCTTGCCTTGCGCCTGATGACCGTCGAAATGTCTGGTTAAAGAAAAGGGAATCGTATCCTCAAAATATACTGCAGTATTCAAAAGAAGATCAGACAAAATAAATTTAGAATGACCAGCCCCTCTCATTTTGGACGTCCGGTCATTGCAAATATTCGCATAATTAACGCTTCCAGAGTGGAGCCAAAGTCTCTCAGTAGTCCAGAATAAAGATGCTCACAGATTTTTAGAAATTCATTTGGAAATAATTAATTTTAACTAAATGACATATTTGCTCCCTGCTTACGGAAAGTAAAAACAAACATTTGAAAGAAAGAAAAAAGAACACAAACTTCTGTCAACCACGTTACGAGAAACAAATCATACAAGTAAGTAATATTCATATTTTCCTCTCTTATTTCTTACCTTCTAGAATGTTTGAACTAGACGTAAAATTAGTGACTATCATTGACCAAAAATAGAGTCGGTCAAGTAAAACGATTTGGGGGTGAATAAATTTTCCCTCACTCTCGATGACCGGTCAAGTGATTTAATTTTCAAATCTCAAAGGTTATATATGTATAAACATTATGGGGCACCTAAAGATTTTGGTCGGTTATTTATTTAGTTTAGCTTGTCTGGCTGATTGTAGTAGGTTTTGGGTTCGAAATCTGACTCCATTGGTTTTCTTCTTTCCTCAATTAATTCGTTGGCGCCTTCTGTGTCTGTAGAAGGCTGCAAAGGAATTCCTGAAGGAAGTAAGAAAATAGACCAAGATATCTTTCAAATTTTAACTTTATTCCTGGGTTCAACAACCATTCTGTGGGTGATGATATTTCTACCTGAATCCAATTGAAAGGGTCATGTATCTCAGATAAGTTGCTGAAATATACTAATCGTCTCCGCTGGTTCACGAGTCAACATTCAGTGTTGTTATATCCAGTGGTGTTTTGTTATGATGGTTTTTTTCTGCGTGTCAGCTCGCTAGCAGCAGAGATGATGTTAGGCTACTAAGCCTAATTAGCTATGTGTTCTCAACTTGCGATATTTAACGTACATCCCACGAAGGGGACGAGTGTGGGACAAGGCCTCTTTTTGGGTGGGTCAGGACGAAGGGCCGTACCCCAAACATTCCTGGCGGCACAAAAGATTCCTCAGGCCCCGTCGGTATTCGCTTAGGGGAGCTTCAGGCGATTGGCGATAACCCCGCTCCCGGTAGGGTCAGAGCTTGGGGAGACGGCCACCTGAAGATACTGGTCAGGTCACACTTTGACCAGCTTATTGACTGTCCGGCGCGAATACTAGACAGACGGCTGAAAAGTCTAAGCACGAAATTCTCAGCTTGCGGCCTCGTGAAAGAGCGTCTGTTCTGTCTGAAGGTTGAATTTCTCCTTTTCGTAGGGACGGTTCCTTTTTTCCCGCATGCGTCGCCCCAAGTTCCTGTCGGGCTTCTTCGAATACTGATCTTTTTGAATTTATTTTATCTTATTTATTTCGTTTTCTTTTTCTAATAACTACAATATATATATATATATATATATATATGCAATTTTTAAAAAATGGGGGGGGGTACGGACGTATTGAATTTTGTTATTATAAAGGCTTACAGCGGTGTTCATTGGTAATTAATATCTAATAATATCCGTTTTTATTACATGGTATTCTTTAAGAAATAATTAAATTCTGGTATCATTAGTTTACTAAAATAAATAACATTATATATATATATATATATAAAAAAGAAAGAACGTTTTTTTTCGTCTACTTTTTGCTCAACTTTTTTTTTAAGTTTAATGATTTAACTCCCCTCTACGGTAGCAACATGAGGTTACTCCAAATCAATTTTTGAACGGAAGCCCTCCACGCCCAAATAGATCACCAACAAAATTGCAAAATATATATCTCGACTCTGTTAATAATCAACTTTTTAAGAGTCACCTCAGGCATCCATTTTGGTAATAGGTGGATGCTGCCTAGAGGAACGTCTCTGTGAAGCCAAATAATTATTATAAGTATTCACCTTGTCGGTACTATGCGGGTTTATATCGAGTAGATAAGTTCATATTTCTGTGTCATGGCTCTGAAGGTGTCAAAAAGAGACCCAAGGTCAATTTTTAAACGAAGTACAGCTATTTCGAATTCAGTTTACCTTCAGCTAGATACGTTGTCTGAATAAGTCTAAACAGCGTATTCTGTCCTATTATATACTCTGACCTTGAAGATGGAATGTCAGAGGGATCTACGCCTTCTGCTGTGTCAATGGCGAGAATTAAAACGGTCTCATCCAGTTACATGTATGTATGCCGGTTCCTTTGCTTAAAGGTACATCAACTTTTTTGGGTTATTTAATACCAAAGCCATCGCCGAGAACAACATTATGTTACCATTTAAACCATAGCTGAGAGAATAAGGGTGTTCCAACCTTTTCTCAAGGGAATTAGTCCGAAGTATGTGGGGGAGGGACGTGTGTATTATATTTCATCTATTTTTGATGGTCATTTATGTTCGTATTAATTTATGTTATGTTCAAATTAAAAAAAAGAAAGAAACAACCGTTCATACCCATTTTAAAAAAAATCTACAGCTCAAATTTGAGCAATTATTATAGTTATATTCCGGTTCTTTCCACGAGCATAAAAATTATTTTAATAGGAGGGAGAACCAGCTTTTAAAATATTTTAAACATTTTTTAATGCACAACGAATAAACTGCACGTTTTCTGTCTCTAAAAAAGCTAAAAACAAACATAGATAGATAGATAGATAGATAGATAGAAAGCTTCACTTAGCTTTGCAGCGTTTTATCTGTCAATTTGTTGATAGATAGATAGATAGATAGATAGATAGATAGATAGATACGAATATCATAATAGAGATAATTTTATATTATTGCCTCGATATGCGGACTGCATTTTACCCCTCGAAGTCATGTATTAATATTAATTGCTTCAA
Source organism: Sepioteuthis lessoniana (assembly GCA_963585895.1). NCBI lineage: Eukaryota > Metazoa > Mollusca > Cephalopoda > Myopsida > Loliginidae > Sepioteuthis > Sepioteuthis lessoniana. The sequence continues at coordinate 95,366,619 of OY757917.1, forward strand.
TAGGTTGTCAGAAAAGGAAGCGAGCCCTCTTTAATCATGCAAACATTTCATTAGTGAATATGAACTGTAGGGATATTGGTTGGGTTAATACTGGCAATCCATTTGAATCGTCTTACAATTTCAATTAGACATGCCCAGAGCCAACGGGGTTTTCGGAACAAAAGAAATTCCATTAACTGGCACCAAAGCATACGTTTAACAAAAAAAAAACAAAAAAACAATCACCTTTCAGGTCCACTTTATTTTAAGAAATGTGTAATAATCATTCGTTTTGATATTTCAGATTAATATGGGTAATTTTGTATATTTTTATCCCTTACAGTATTCGGACTATTGCCGGTATCTTCATTATTATATTCACAACGATTCTGCCAATACGTCCTTCGGCCTTCTTCAGGTGTTTTATGTCGAATTCGGGAGCTTTCATAGAACCTCGAGCTGAAACCTTTAATTATTTAATTTGTTTATTGTTCTAATTCCATGAGATATATTAGAGATTTCCTTTTGATAAATCAATTTAAGCCATAAATGAGGACGTAATCGGAATACTTGATGCTATATAACCGTATTTTTTTTTGTATTAAGACCAGCTATTTGAAGCTATAATTTATTAATGAGGAATATTTTTGTATGTTACTGGGAACTATACAGTCCTGAGAGAGTATCGGTAGCGTAGCGGCTATCGTTTTGAACTGTGACATCGTAGTAAGCGAGTTCGAACTCTAGTTGCATTATCATGTTCACTTTTGACCTAAAGCCCTTAAGAAAGATATGAACACACATCCCTGTCTAGCAATGGGTTAAATGATACAATCCTCTTCTTCTTTAAGTTTAGGTTTGGCATAAAATAACCAACCAATGTTTTTATTCCATTGTTGGATATTGACTGGAAGATCCCTTTGACATGCCACATAAGTTGCATAGGTAGAGAAAAAAGATATCCACCTTTTTCCTTAAGTAAACAGGACACAGATTCCCCGGCGAAAATCCCACGTTAATTGCGTTGGAGGTGTGCTAGAAAGGTTGGACGCTGGAAGCAGAAAACAACAGGAAGTACTCTTGTTTTCTAAAGTAAACAGGACGCAGGTGTTGGAGAACGACGGAAATGGCGCGTAAGTTGCGTCTTGTCGATTAGTGTGAAGGGTAACCACGAGGATGGCATGGGTATTCGGGAAACAATATAAACCATGGAAGACTTCAACCCAGCCAGAACAAAGCAGAAAGGCAGTGACGTTTCACACAAAAACTGCACCGTCACTTCTTTTATGTGTGTATTTCAACTGTCTCAACAGCGTTGTTTTCTTTCTTTGCTATACAATTAGAAAACATATTGTTTGGATACAAATGATTATTATTATATGAGATAAGATAAGATAAGAATACTTAATATATAAGTGTGCGTGAAAAGTCTCTGAGATAATCACAAAAAATGTAAATAGGAACATACCATGATTCCCTAAACTTAAATTATAAAATAACACTTAACAGGTTTACTTGCCGTTAAAATCAATCAATCTACCAATCCATCCATGAATTATTTTCCATCCTCGAATTTACTCCTCATAACATTTTCTAAATGTATGAGCCCTGATAAATAATGAATATCACTTGTAGGTCTACACATAGAGCAATAAGGAGTAAATTACTCTGGCATATTATTCTTAAAGTTATGAATTTCAATCCTTGATGACTTTGCCAGTTTTCTAATCTTGTGTCGTGCAAAATCAACTTATTTAATACAATATGAATACGTTGCTTACGACCAGTGATTAGGAAAAATTGTCCTTACGAATTGATGTTACTGTTGCAATTTCGATCAACTTTGAGTGCCACAGTAAAATAAATCCTAGTAAAAGTCAACTTACTTTTCTACTTGATTAAAGAACGTACTAATGTTACACAATAGATGCGTCAAATCTATTATTGTCGGGTGGGGTAGCATTCGAATTAAGTTTTACCCGTCATAACGGTGGAAAACTACTGCGCATAAAGTTAAATTGATACTCTATTAACCTGAGGTGATATGGAAACTTGACTCTGATTGGGTGATTTCAATCATGTGACTTAAGCAGTTCTTCCTGTTAAGAATAAGTCAGTTCGTCTGAAAGACTCGATCGACTCGAGTTGTATTTTATTTACCCAAAACTGGAGGGACAATAGTTGGCTACATGCCTTTCCTAGAGGTATTTTACAATGTGAAATAACTTATATATATATATGTATATATATATATATATATATATATATATATGTAAGTTGGCCTACCATAGTCGTGGGTGACCTGAAAGCTCCTTTTCTAATAGCTACTACACCGAGGTGTAGAGGAGAACATTACTCCATTCTCTGGATTGTTCCACTTACCCTTGACCCTTATCTTATAATGATGTGTGTTAAGCAAGGAAGCATCAAGTACTATTTTTGAGTCTTTAGTATGAGTCCATCTGGGATTGAACCATCTCTGCTCTACTGGCTCCCTCGTAAGAGTCATTTTGTGATGTAAAATACTTATCATGAAATAAATCAACATCACGTGCATATCAAAATATGTCACCGTAATTTATCCCAACAGCGAACTAAGAATGGTAAGATTGAACAACGAATGGACATGAAGAGATACAGCTTCATGATGGCAACATGATTGAGAACAGGGTGACTTAAACAGAACTGGATGTGTCCCGAGGTACAGTGTCTAACGTATTGGACAGCAAGATTGTAGTAAGCAGGTTCGAACTCCAGTCATTCTATTACGTTCCCTTTCGGATTGATACCATCTATTATTCCAATAATTCTACTACCATATTTACCAACCCCTCCGCTCAGGCAGGATATGACACAAGGTCAATTTTTAAAGTGGAGTTTAACAGCTTTGAATTCAGAGTTTTCCTTCTCCTAGATAAGTTGACTCACCAAGGCTGAAGAACCTAGTCTGTCCTACTATTTACCCATAGCTGGAGGGAAAATAATTGGATTCATACCTTTCCCAAGGGTATTAGTGCTATGTGAAATGCAATCAGTCTGGTTCAGGATTTGAACTCGTATCGCCGTGTCCATTTCCTGCGATGATAACCATTACACCACGGGTACCTCCAATAATTCTACTACTGTTCTTCTGCAAAGATATTTTTAGCATTAAATAACCCACGGAGTTCAATATGTAATTAAAAAAAAGAAAACAGACCAAAGCTCAGATAGAACGACTCAGATGGACATTTCGTTTCGTAAAGGATGAACGAAGTAAGAAGATGGCTGCATAGCGATGCGCAGTCGTCAGGATAAAATATTTATGTAACACGCATTGCTTATAAAGTTTATAAGTCTGACAACTTGTAATTTATGTGACAGAAGATTTGTTTGTTGGTTATAATTTTTATTGGTTGGCAGTTGTCGTTGGTCGGTGAATTTGGGGTTGATGTATCCGACTCTTTTGTTTTTCTTCTTACCCCATTTACCTTGCCGACTGCTTTCTCTGTCGAAGGTTTTAAGAGAATTTAAGAATGAAGGAAGGAAAGAGAATAAGATACCGTTCAACTCAAACTTAATTTTTGGCTTTAACGACTTATCTATTGGCGGGAATTCTTCCTGGAACCGGAAAGTATAGTCGCATTTCCAAGACACAGTGTTTGAATAAATCAAGAGTCATTTTCCATGAGTTTGTGAAGTTGAGGTTGATGGTATGTCCAGTAGATGTTTTCAATAGAGGCAGCTGCAAACAAGATACGCGACCTTCCACCAAGTCCGAGAATTGAGCTAGAAACCAAGAGGAGGAAGTCCGTCCAGTATCAGGGGTATGGGTGAAGTGGTAGAATTTTTTCTTTTGTACCTAGAAGACTCTTTCTTAAGGCATGCAGAGTTCTTGCTTCTTGTCAGAGGCTTCTGGGAACTGCTACACTGTTTAAAGTTTTTTTTTTCTATTTTAATTATTTTTTTAATCCTCATAAATTAAAGGACAGCTAGGGATATTGATATGAAAGAATCATTTATGCAAATGAGGCCGTTGAGCATATTTGTATATCATTTGCAAATTAGTTTTGAAAACTTTCCAAAATTTGGATCTGATTTTGCAATATGAGTATACTGCTAAACAACATATTTTCCTTGTCTCTATTAGTTTAACTAAACCGAATTTTTATCCTTTATCTAACTGTATGAAGTAGACAGGTAAGATTCTCGCACCAGAAACTGGATTTGTTAAACATTACTCTTTTCTTTTTCACTTTCCGCTGGAAGGGCAATTTTTTTTCATAAACTTTAAAATCTTTTTTCCGATCACCGGAAAATAAAAACGTTAATAGATCGTGTTATGTCTACACTCGTACAATGAACAATGGCCGCCTGGTGAGTGGAGCACTGCAATAACTTCTCGACAAAGTTCATTAAATTATGAGTCTTTGGAAAAATATATTTCGGTGTGAAAATAGTCGGATAAAGTGGGCTCTACAGAGATAGCGAGAAAAAAAGTTCACCGAAAGGGTCATCTCTGAATTTAAAACTAAAATTTACAGTCCTTAAGACACCTGTCATTGTTCTTTTCTTTGCAACACGTGACGTTAATAGTTCCAATAATAAATAACCCTGACTTTTATATCGATTACATCGATTGGTAGATCCAAGTCATCTGCCCTGTGCATGAAGAGAAACAAGGTAATTTTTTTAAAGTGGTGTTCCATTGTTAGCATTAAGAGTTTTGCTTCAACTAGACGGGTTGCCATACCAAGACGAAAGAACTCAGCCAGCCTTATTATTTACCTATAACTACGTAAAGTATCACAGGTAGATCTTTGCCTTCCACCATGGCATTAAGGATAAGAAACACACCTTCTATGTAATGCACGGATTCTATGTAAAAAACTGGTTAAAGATTGTTGGTTATGTTTTATGGCATATCAACCATTACACACACACACACATACGCGCACACACACACACACACACACATATATATATATAGTAATAATATTCTCCGCCGAAATAAATTCATTATGACGACTCAACCGAGTTGAATCTCCATTAAATTGTACTATATATATATATATATATATATATATATATAATTCATGGCATATAGACTGCCTGATGATTGTTGTTTTGCCAAAAACTCCATGAAACCCAGGGTCGCAGTCTATATTTCATGAATTAAATATATATATATATATATATATATATATATATATATACTTATTTATTATTATTATATAAAAGCTCTATCTTAGATATTGAGCACTCTTAATATTATATTGCACTTGGTTTGACACATACCCACAAAGTGATTTAGTGACAACCAACACTCTCTTAATATATATATATGCGTGCGTGTGTGTGTGTGTGTGTGTCTGTGTGTTCGTGAAGGTCTGTCTGTGATTAGTAATCGAATAGTTTGTATAGAATATTTTAAATAATTAAGACCGTATTTGTTTTCTATCAGTCAAATGGTTCAAGAATTGCTATCGAACGCAACTAAGTAGTATTACTCATTCGTTTGTACATATTGAACTGGTTTCACATATTGATATCTATCACCAATAGTTTTATTTGTATACAGTAACACAGTAATATTTCAGTTTAACATAAATCATTTGTTTAATCACAGTTAAATGGTTAAACAGTTCTATTTGACCCATAAATGTGACCCTTACACGTACTTCTACTCCTGCGTGTAGTAATGGCAATGAGGACTTAATGCACATTCCCTAAAACTCCGGGAACTGATACTCATCATCAGATAGATGTTATCTATAGATAAGTGTATGGTTGCAAGAAACTACGGACGTGAGAATTAGATTTAATTTCGTTTATCTTAAACAAACAGAAATCGATAGATTTGAAAAGATATGGGCTCCCTTCTTCCACCACATAAGGATCAGGAAGTTAGTGGGGGTCTATTATTCTTGACTAGCTGGCCGGATTTTTTGCTTGCAGCATGGGATACTATGAGAGGTATTGGTCTTGTGATGGAAATACCGGGTAATTTGTTGTGTTGATTGTGGTGTGGGTCGATAGGGCGTCAACGGTCCGAAATATGAAGCGTGACGATTCTCTCTGATAGCAGTCACCGGTGTTGATTGCTTCGGTGACATTTTGATGACCGTTTTATAGTCATGTTTTGGATTTAATCGGCTCCGAAAATCTTATTGGGGAAGGAGTTCATGACAGATAGAAAAAAAGGTCATTTTTAATTGCGAATGTATTTCTTCAATTCAACTGGATGGATTATCGGAGCCTATCTGCGCCGCGATGTGTTTTATTCATTTTATCATAAGCCATTGTTCGGAAAACATCTGGCTAAAGTTACTTTTTTTCATGGGAAAGATGTGCTCGTGGTGTTTTTATTTGTTTATTTATTCATTTACTTTGCAGGTATGAGGGTTTAAAATGCATGTGTTAATCTGAAGACATGTCTGTATATAACACACAGTTTAATACCGTAGCTATAGTACAATTCTGTGCGCTTCGTTTAGGGAATCCTGACTGGTACTTACATTCTGAGTTAGAGTTGGCCTGTGAATAATTGCAATGAAGGATTGCTCCCCATTACCAAGATCTTCAGAATTGAAGCCGCACTATAGATAGAGTTTAGTATCATATCCACGGTACTTGCTGTTTGGAAGTGTCAACTCTCTGCAGAGATAGCGTCAGTGTATTCTACAGCTCCAGCCGACCAGGCTTTAATTAATTTTTAAAAAAATTCTTTCCTTGGAATAAGTCATAAACATCATCCTAGCTAAAATATATAGCAATTTGACGTGAAACAATCTTAATATTATCATAACGTACCTGTACAATGTCATAAATTTATTCTGAAGTTTATCTGCCAGATAAATATATTTCTAAAACTGTGCGTAAATGCTGAAAGATTCATATTAATTGAGGTAGCAGATACCAGGCACTTTGTTAGTTTGAAAATTTTATTCTCCGTACAGCCATTTAACACGTCAAACATATTAACTGTTTCTCGAAAAATCCAATTTATACAAAAAAGCTTGAAATTCCTTGAATCTCTAATTTTTTACATAGTTTTTCTAATTTTTTTTCATCATACAACGTGTGAAAGCACGTGCGATACCATGTCCTCATCAGCCGCCAACCAGGGGTGATAACACAGTTTCGGTAGCTCAAGGCGGTACTGCCACTCCTGGCGCTACCAAGCAGCTTTTGCCACCGGACAGGGTATCAAGAGAATTATATATATATATATATATATGCCAGATCAATTAAGAGCAGAGACTACAGTGGACGTTAATCCTCATTTTTAGTATGCAGTTTGTGATTTAAAAAGAAATAAAAAATTAAAAATAACGCGTTTACTTTTGGCAGTTGATGTCATAATAGAATAATTGAGGATTTCAACTAATTATTTTTGTAGTGAATTCTTTTTTTTTAGTTAAACTTGGAATTTAAAGCGGAGTTGCGTGATTTCATTTGAGATCTAGGTCAAGGCTAGAGATGGCATTTGTTAATAGCTTAATAATTGGGTATGTTAAGAATGCAATAGTAACTATGTGCAAAGAAAAATGAGCTCAGGCTGGTTTAAAGGTGTTATCTACAAATCATATTTGATATATATGTATTAACAGGGTATGGCTTTAAATAACGTACAAGGGTTGATGTGCCAGGAAAACCAAACAAACCAAACCAATAAGAACTGATTATTTGTATAAAAATGAATTTGGCATTAAATAATCTACAAAGGTTGATATGCCATAAAATCCAACCAACCAACCATAAGAAGTAGTTTAGCATCATACCAATTACACTTCTTTTATAGGGGTTAACCTTGTAAAAGAAGTGTAAATGGTTGGTTGGTTGGATTTTATGGCATATCAACCTTTGTAGATTATTTAATGCCAAATCCGTTTTTATACAATTAATCAGTTCTATTTCAAACAATTCAGTTTAGCATTTGTAGACCGTTCAATTGACAAAAACATTTATATTTTAAGCTATTCAGTTTAGTCAAACAGTTCTAATTCAAACAATTCAGTTTAATATTAGTATAGTTTTTGTTTACACGCAGTTTTCATTTAAACATTTCAGTTTAGAATAAGTACGCAGTTTACATGTCAAAACAATTCTATTTTGAGCAATTCAGTTTAGCATAAGAGCACAGTTTTGTTCTATTTGACATAGGACCCTATAAGGTGCTACCACTCCAGGCCAGAGTGGACCTGAGAGCGATGGCAATGAAGGTATGGGTATTTTTATTAGCCCCGAAAAGCCCGGTTTATTCCAACGTTTTGTAAAAGAATAAACCGTACTTCAACAGCAGTAGGGAATTGGGTGGCAGCTTTTGAAGAAAGGAGACGAACGACTTTTAGTGCAACAAAATTTATATCCAACAACAACAACAACAACAATAAACAGGTTTTTACACCAAATGGAACAAACAACGAATATGTAAGAGTTCAAGAAAGAGTTCAAGTTTCCGATAGATGGTAGGGTTTTGTAAGGTTTATAAGGTTTAGTTGTAAGGTTGTTATAAGGTAAAGTTATAAGGTAAAGGTGTAAGATAAAGTCAGGTTAGGTTTGTTATGCGAAGGTTTGGTGAGGTTTGCAGATAAAATGCCTGCTGGAACTTAGCTGTGTGTCCTGTTCCTTTTAACTCAGCACGTGCGTTCGTCGCTCTTGGGTCCTGGCCGGTGGAAGGTACCAACTACATTTGCCGTCAAGGGCTGCTACGAATGGACCTGTTGCTAACAGTGGTGAGAGTGACAAAAAGAGGAAGCATCTTCAGTCGTACCTCTATTTTCATAGTGGACACCATGTGACACCAAGGGGCTGCATATATTCGGTGAAACAGGATCACCAGTTCCTTAACAAAATTTCTACAAAGGTATACTCCCCATTCACCAAAGCTCCAGCATTACTGGAACTTAATAAGATTGTTTAGTGTCATATCAAGGACACTCATTGGGGGACCTTAGATACAGTCAGTGTATTCTACGGCCCCAGACAACTAGGCAATATATTGAGGCCTCAATTCATGAACCCTAGAAGTTGAGGGGTACCCCTGTAAAATAATTGAGGATTTCAATTTATGATCATATTTACCAACCCCTCCACTAAGGCAGGATATGACACAAGGTCAATTTTTAAGCGGTATTTAACAGGTTCGAATATTTGGATTCATACCTTTCCCAAGGGTATTAGTGATGTGTGAAATGTAATCAGTCACGTCCAGGATTTGAACTCGTGTCGCCGTGTCCATATCCTGCGACGATAACCATTACACCACGATTCAAGTAGTTAATTCTTTTTATTTTTTAGTTAAACTGGTTATTTAAAGCCGAGTTGCCGGACTTCATTTGTGATCTAAGTCAAGGTTGGAGTGGGCATTTGTTTATAGGTTAAGTCTTGGGGATGTTAAGTATTTAATGCTAAGCGCTTATTTGCAAATTCGAACATGAACAATTGTTTAAAATCAGTTGATATTAATTATTCAAAGATAAACAATTGTGAATAATCAGCTGACATTTGGGACTTTGTATCACTTTAGGATTACTTAATTAATAATTTTAGGGATAGATATATATGATCGGATTCAAGGAGAGTCGGGGCAGACACACATGAGACGATGTAAAGGTCTCTAGGAAGACCCGAAGGGGAGGTGAACGGGGGACGAGGAAGGTAGGAATGACGCACACGCAAACAGTCAGCGAGCAGAAAGAGAATAACAGGTGTCTGTCTGTCTGTCTGTCTTTGTGTCTGTCTCTCTCGCTTACGTCTCTCCCCTGTCTATCTTGATAACTTCTTTATGGAGGTGCCCGTGGTGTAATGGTTATCGTCGTAGGAAATGGACACAGAGACACGAGTTCAAATCCTGGACGTGACTGATTGTATTTCACATAGCACTAATACCCTTGGGAAAGGTATGAATCCAATTATTCTCCATCAAGCTATGGGTAAATAGTAGGGCAGACTAGGTTCTTCAGCCTTGGTGAGGCAACTAGTGTAGGAGAAGGAAAACCCTGAATTCAAACCTGTTAAACTCCGCTTAAAAACTGACCTTGTGTTATATCCTGCCCGAGCAGAGGGGTTGGGTAAATAGGATCTTGATAACTTCTTATGTTAAAATTTCTTCCTTTCAATCTCTAGTTTCGGTGGACTTCTATGTCCGGTCCGGTAGCAAATAAATTTCGTATTTGCAAAACCAAGGAAGCGTTTTTTGTTTGACTTCTTTTTACAACGGTCAGGTTAAACGGTAGTTTTAAGAGGTGATCGTTACAACCCCTTAAAGAATGCCGTAACTCTACGTTTTTACTTGTGGTAGATTTGTTGTAAGAATGACGGAAACCTCTGTTCATATGTGGGCGTTTAAGTTTCGATCAATTTATTTTTCCACTTAACATTTCTTTCTGTTTTATTTATCGCTGTTGCCAAAGTTCCCTAAAGCAGAATCTAAGATTTTTAATTATCAAATTTTCAATATTCTAAAGAAATTGCTTTTTTTAATAATTCGAGTTTTGAGGATGTTGTAAATAGCGGAGGAAAAATATGAATGCACATGTAAATGTGTGTGTGTTTGAGTGTTTGTGTATGTGTGTGTATGGGGGTGGTCTTTGCATACAAGGATTTAATACATTTTTCCAAATATGTAGTCTCGTTTCAGAATAGTTTAATAGTTTAAATAGAGAGAAACACGCATTTAAACTTGTATTTCAGTATTCATAGAGCAACAGAGAAACATGAAAGGTAAAAAGAAAAAAAAGTTTCTCTGGTTTCTACCATGTTTGAGTTCAAATCCTGGACGAGACTGATTGCATTTCACATAGCACTAATACCCTTGGGGAAGGTATGAATCCAATAATTCTCCCTCCAGCTATGGGTAAATAGTAGGGCAGACTATGTTCTTCAGCCTTTGTCAGGCAACTAGTCTAGGAGAAGGAAAACTCTGAATTCAAACCTGTTAAACTCCGCTTAAAATTGACATTGTGTCATATCCTGCGGAGAGGGTGGTAAATATGATAATGTTTATCCCATGGTTTTGTTTACCCCTGCTCAATGGTCCATTGCAACATGCACAAGATGCTCATATAGTCGTTATCGTCGAAGGAAATGGACACGGCGACATGAATTCAAATCCTGGACGAGAATGATTGCAATTCACATAGCACTAATACCCTTGGGGAAGGTATGAATCCAATTATTCTCCCTCCAGCTATGGGTAAATCGTAGGACAGACTTGGTTCTTCAGCCTTGGTTAGGCAACTAGTCTAGGAGAAGGAAAACTCTGAATTCAAACCTGTTAAACTCCGCTTAAAAATTGACCTTGTGTCGTATCCTGGTCGAGCGGAGGGGTTGGTAAATAGTACCATGTATGAAAATACATGAAATATATGTATTTATATATATGTCGTTAAAAAATTCTAAGGCTTATTGACAAAGATGAGCATAGCTGAGCATTTTCGTTGTAGCAACTTAAGTCCACTACTTATTAAACTAAAAAAAATTGAACTATTTTTTTAAAAAATGGTGTATATATATATATATATATATATATATATATATATATATTTGTGTAATAATCATCGTCGTAGGAAACGGACAGGGCGACACGAGTTCAAATCCTGGACGAGATTCATTGCATTTCACATCGCACTAATGCCCTTGGGAAAGGTATGAATCCAATTATTCTCACTCAGCTATGGATAAATAGTAGGGCAGACTGGGTTCTTCAGCCTTGCTAAGCCAACTTGTCAAGGAGAAGGAAAACTCTGAATTCAAACCTGTTAAACTCCGCTTAAAAACTGACCCTGTGTCATCTCCTGCCCGAGCGGAGGGGTTGGTAAATATATATATATATATATATATATATATATATATATATATTCACCAGATTTCACCCTACCTGGCTGACTTTATTTTACGTGAGAATAATATTAGACAACAAAATGGATAATTTTTTTTACGAAAAACTTTGTCCTTTATTTCAATACATATGGATGAGTTTTTATGCTATTTTTCTTATTTAGATATTCTATTTCTGTTGGTCAAGTCTGGATGAATTTTGATATACTTGATGGTGATTGTGGCCCCATTACTGTCTACTTAAATCTATTGATGAAAACTTATACTGCTGACGTTGGCTGTAGCCTCCCCACAATGTACTTAAGCCAATACACTGTTTATTCCAAGAATGAATTACAGTCCAAGCTAATAACCTTCCGTTGGCATCACTTTGATACATATCTCTATTTCTCACTCTGTCTCCTCTTGTTCTATTTCTCTCTCTCTTTCTTTTCTGTCTCACCTTCTTATGACCTCTTCTTCCCTTTATTTATTTTTAATTATCTATATCCTCTTAGGCTGAACTCTAGAAAAACCCAGTCATTCTGAAGAAGTCTTTCTGAAATAAAGGTTAGGTTAGGTTTCTTTGTTTTAATAGCATATCAACCTTTGCAGGCTATTCAGTGCCAAATCCATCCTTCTAGAACAGTAGTGGTACTATTTAACCCATAGCTGAAAGAATAAGGGGATTCTATACCTTTCCCAAGGGTATTTGTCTGAAATTGAACGTAATAGCGCGACTGGAGTTCGAACTCGCTTACTACGATTCCTCAATCCATCGGTTTAACCATTACACCACAAAGAACAAAGACACCCCCTTATGAAATAAAGACGAAATATCAATTGAAATACGTTGTCAGTGTTTAGTTTAGACACTTTTCCATTTATTTTTTCTTCACTTGCTTGGATTTACAAAATCCATCATTTCTCATATATATATATATATATATATATATATATATATATATATATATATATATATATATATATATATATATATATATATATCCTTTCTTTAAGAAGAAATATTGCTCTGTATAAAAAAATTACATTGAGCTCTCCACCAGGAAAATTTAAATGTTCAGCTCCTGAATGATTTTCTTGTCCTGAAGGAATTACTCCCAATTCTGGTTTAACTGGACCGAATAATGCATACACGCACACACATATATATATATATATATATATATATATATATATATATATATATATATATATATATATATATATATATATATATGATAAAAGAGAAAATGAATGAATACAATTCTGAACTATGAATTTATCATTATATTTTCTGAAATTGGTTGAAAAGTTTTCCTGTAAACAAAGCAAGGATAATCTTAACCAGTGTGAAGATTTCTTTTTTATAGATATCATTAAGATTGATGCAATTACAGTAATTGTTAGCAAAAAGTAAAGGGTCACATTTTCGGTGATGAAAATCTTTTGTTAATAATGTGGGAAAATAAATTTAGGAAGAAAATATGAGTATATGTATTTAATAGTAATCCTAGAATAAAGTTTACATTAAAACTAATGTAAACAATAGATAAGCGGTGTAGAAATTAAATGCATTCTTGAAAGAAAATGATGTAAGTTTTCATTTTAAAAAATCAATCGAAAGTTATTTAAATAAATCATAATTCATTATTTACTGCTTGTTGAGTAAGCGTAGACAAATCAATACTAACAGCGAACTGAGTTAGGGTAGACAAATACACCTTTACTGAAGAAATATTTATTTCTTCATTTATTTATAATATTTACATAGACTCGATATTAACTTTTAAAAAAATCGTGATTTATCTATGAATCTAACTGGTTAAGAAATTGTATTTTTTGTTTGTTTTTTTTGGGGGGAAGATTTCTAAAATTGTTTTAGGTTTTGATCATTCATATTTTTCAGCGCAAGTCAAATATTTCGAAATGTAAAAACTAGCGGTTATGCACCGGTGGTTAATTAAAGCAAAAATTCAGATGGAAAACTTACGGCTTCTCAAGTCAAATTTTCCCTCACAGTTATTTATCTTTATTTAGTATGCAAATCATTTATCTCTTCACACACACACACACACACACAGACACACACACACACACACACACACATATATATATATATATATATATATATATATATACATGGGTCCTTCAATAAGTTTCCTGACTTTTTGTACAGGCCTATGAAATTGTTGTAGACTCTGAAAATTCAGTTTGTTATTGCTATACACCTTATGATATGACTGACCAATTTTTATGATTTTAGATTCAAATCAACAGCTACAGCAGCAATTGGAATACACCCTACTAAAGCCTGATTGTCACAGCTGCTGAATTTCATAAATGCAATCTGGACGTGAGGACACTTTAGAAAAATGGTATGCAATAGAATTCTGTTTTAAACTTGCAAAAAATGCTGCAATAGAAACGTATGGAATGCTTCAGACTGCTTTTGGAGCATCTTGCATGAATAGAACATGAGTTTTTGAGTGGCATAAGAGATTCAAGAAAGGCAGAGAGTCTGTGAGGGATGATGAGAGCTGTGTGAGGAGTAAGGAAGTCAATACACCAGAATTGATTGGTCAAAGGGTTAGGGGTAGGGTTACTATGTTGAGGTTTTAAGGGAGTTCAGGAAGAGATTCATAGGGAAGAGGCCAGCACTATTCAAATCGGGTCAGTGGCATTTCCACTAAGACAATGAACAAGTCCATAAATCCTTCCTTGTCACAGACTATTTGACCAAGATGAACATCAAGACAGTTCCTCAGCCTCCTTATAGTCCAGACCTTGCTCTCTGTGACTTTTGCTTATTCCCTAAGCTCAGAGGCTGTCGTTATTAGACAGTTGAGGAGATGAAAGAGACTGTGACGAAGGTCATTGACACGCTCACACAAGAGGACACTGTGACGAAGGTCATTGACACGCTCACACAAGAGGACTTCGATAGGGCCTTCCAGAAATTGTTGGAACGGTAAAACAAGTGCATTGCAGCCGGAGGAGATTACTTCGAAGGGGACTAGAGTTTCATGTGTGTACTATCAATAAAAGTGATCATACGAAAAAAGTCTTGAAACTTATTTAATTATCCTATTATCATAAATAAGTACACTCCTAGCTATTACATAAAGTTATAAAATATTTAAACCAAAAAGTACAAAAATCTTGTTATTATTAATTGATGTGAAACCAAAAATGAAATTAGGTAAATATTTTACTACACATTTTTGAAAAGTACTCATGCTGGTTATTGTTACAGAGTATTTCTGCCTTAAAGATTGGCAATGAATAATACCTAATTATAAACTGTAGTGGCTGTACAATGAACTTCTAGAAATCATTAAATCCTGATATCTTTTGATTAGAAATAAATAACTTTTTTGCTTTCTAAAATAAAAATTCGTTTAAATACTATCTATTTATGGACAATACTATATACATATAAGAGACATAGATAGATAGATGTTGGATGACAGATAAAAATTTATTGATTTTTGCCTCAAAGGAAACAAGTTTTAAGTCTAACCTGATTTGAATCAATTAACAATAATTTATAATACGAGGACAGTCGTTAATGAACACTGAAATGGAAATATACTCGCATATGGTGGTGACGGGGTGGTTATCAACCTGAGACTCCGCCTAGGGCTGTTTACATTCACTTCCTACAAATCTTTTAACGGCCTGAATCCAGGAGTGCGTTTCCCAAGGATTCTGGCCATACAGGGATTTGACACTACACACTGATTATGAATTAACCCCCAGCTTCTAAATTGTCTATGTGTGTTGAACATTGAAGATTATTAGAAGCCATTGAAAGTCTTTGGAGTTAAAAATATTTCATTTTTGGTCGAACACAGCGGGGATAGCGAATTATGTGAGACTCATGAATAACTGAAATATTTTGTTTTGAGTTACGGTTAACGTCTTAGGAAAAAGAATTGGTGATCCAAGTTCGAATTTTGGGCTAGTCTGACTTGCGTTTTAGTTCACCCTAATAGCCTTCGTAAAATATAAATCAATATTTTCTCAGCGCATCTCACGGCAAATTGTTGGGCAGACTGAGATCTTAAGCCTTGGAACTACAATATGTTACTGAGATTCGCCTCTCGTGGTGAGGAGGTTAAATACTGGCTTGACCAAAATTTGATTGGTTTCTTAAAACTCTAATCATACTTGAAAACTAATCACCACATGCATTTATGTCTCTAAGTGGAGCTCATACCGTAATGATTATCTTCGTACTAAATAGACTCGATGACAGGCATTTAAATCCTTCACGAGGATGTTTGAATTTCACATATTACTTATATATTTTGGAAAAGCATGAATCCAAGTATTCATCTTCCAATTATGTAAATAATAGGAAAGACCAGAGATGGCCACCAGTCTGGGAGAAGTAAATTCTAAATTCAAAACAGCAGTAATCTACTTTGAAACTAATATTGTATTTCATATTGGGATTGGGTAAAAGCATACGGGTTCAGATTAATGCTTGTCAAATTTATTACATAGTGGAGAAAAAAGTCCATATATTTTTAAAAGAAAAAGAAGGATGAGCAAAGTAATTCTCAAAGAACGGTAGTGGTATTATTTTTCCTTAGATAGAGGAGGTTAATGCTTTCCTTAAAGAGTATTCGACCGAATGTGGTCGTTAGAGATCGACTGGAGTTCGAACTCACTGACTACAGCGTTGCAGTCCATCACGGTAGCCACTGCACTAATCGTTAATTAACTCTGATATTTAATGAAGTGGCTCATATCGTTACGCTTAAAATAATTTTTACGATTTTTTATCAATAGCTATCAATATTTCTGATTGGTTTGGTTTGGTTGTTAATGGCATATCAACCTTTGTGGGTTATTTAATGCCAAAGCCATTCTCATAGAAGAACAGTAGTAGTACTATTTAACCCAGAGCTGGGAGGATAAGGGGGTTCATACCTTTCCCAGGGGTATTTGTCCGAAAGTGAACGTAATAGCGCGACTGGAGTACGAACTCGCTTACTATGACTTCGCAGTCCATCGCTTTAACCATTACACCACGAGGACACCGCCTCAATATTTCTGAGATCAAGCTTTGTTACTACGATTTGCACATTGTGAAAAGTTATGCTTACAAGGTTTCTGCCACTGTACTCTTTTCCTTGGGAGGATATGGGGGTTCATATCTTTCCCAAGGGTATTTGTCCGAAAGTGAACGTAATAGCGCGATTGGAGTTCGAACTCGCTTATTACGATTCCGCAGTCCACCGTTTTAACCATTACACCACGAGGACACCCCAACTTTTTGGAGCACCTGTTGCACTCATATCTTAACCTACTGAATAGTACCCTGGGGAAAGCTATGAATCCACCATTCCACCACCCAGCTGTAGGTTAAATTGTACTTCTACTATTCTTTAAAAAGAATAGCTATGGTATTAGATAACATACAGAGGTTGATAGATGAGGATCATTAAATAAGTTTCCAGACTTTTTTCGTATAGGCACTTTTTATTGATAGTACACACATGAAACTCTAGCCCACTTCGAAGTAATCTCCTCCGGCTGCAATGCAATTGTTATAATGTTCTAATAACTTCTGGTAGTCCCTATGGAAGTCCTCTTGTGTGAGCGTGTCAATGATCTTCGTCACAGTCCCTTTCATCTCCTCAATTGTCTAATAACCACAGACTATGAGCTTAGAGAATAAGCAAAAGTCACAGAGAGCAAGGTCTTGACTATAAGGAGGCTGAGAAACTGTCTTGATGTTCATCTTGGTCAAATAGTTTGTGACAAGGATGGAGTTGTGGACTGGTTCATTGTCCTGGTGGAAATGCCACTGACCCGATTTGAAGAGTGCTGGCCTCCTCCGACGGAATCTCTTCCTGATCTCCCTTAAAACCTCAACATAGTAACCCTAGCCCTAAACCTTTGGCCAATCAACTCTGTTGTATTGACTTTCTCACTCTTCCCACACCTCTCATCATCCCTCATATACTCCGTGCTTTCCTTGAATCTCTTATGCCACTCAAAAACTGATGTTCTATTCATGCAAGATGCTCCAAAAGCAGTCTGAAGCATTGTATACGTTTCTGTGGTAGGCATTTTTTCCAAGTTTAAAGTAGAATTTTATTGCATACCATTTTTCTAAAGTGTCCTCACGTCCAGATTGCATTTATGAAATTCACCAGCTGTGACAATCAGGCTTTAGTAGGATGTATTCCAATTGCTACTGTAGCTGTTGATTTAAACGCGAAATCATAAAAATTGGTCATTCATCTCATTAGATGTATAGCAATAAGATAGTGAATTTCCAAGCGTCTACGACAATTTCAAATGCCTGTATAAAAAAGGCTGGAAACTTATTGAATGCACCACGTACCATTAAGCAAAGAAACCAAACCAAAACATGTGTGGGGCCCCTCGAGACGATCGTATATTTGCTGCAGTAACGGTCCTGCTAAATATCATATTAAAACCTTTATTTTTTCTTCTGGTACAAGATGATACTTTTAGAGAGCCTTGTGTCGATGAACCCTGATAATAGTTATGGTGTGTGTTAAATAAGATTTATAGCAAATGCAGCTTTCAATATTTAGTAGGCTTTTGTCTATTTTACTAATTTTACTTTTTAACAAAATTGCCCAACTTGAAGATATTTTGTGAAGAATAAACTTATAGCAATAACAGTCTGCGAATCGAGCTTCATAACTATTTTTCCAGAGAAAAGCGCCTTCTTAATATATAATCTGTATAGGGCTACATTTATGATACATGCAGAAAGGAATTCATTACATCAGAACATTCCGGCGAAAATGGCTTGTTAAAGTTTTCTCCACAGTGTCATTTTTCCTGGTATTCTCTTAAATCAAAAATATTGCTCAGCCTCATATGTTGTGCACTCACAATAAAATGCATTAAAGGAAGACAGCAACGGTTAACGATTATTCTTATGACTGTTCAATGGGATGGTGTTTTAGCTTTGTTTAGTCTGACAAAATACTTTATTTGATTATAACGCTTTTTCTCTCTCCAGATATCTATCTATCTATCTAACTATTTTAGTCCTTTCATACTTAAATCTATTTATCTATCTTAGTCACGTCATACTTATTGATCAATATGATCCACCTATCACACAAGGTATATTGATCTAGATAAGTTCATCATAATTTACTCATATCTACGAGGTACATACGATAAGTTTCAAGATTTTTTTTCGTATGGGCATTTAAAATTGATGTAGATTCTTGGAAGTTCAGTTTATTATTGCTATACATCATATGAGATGACTGACCAATTTTTTATGATTTCAGCTTCAAATGAACGGCTACAGCAGCAATTGGAATACACCCTACTGCAATCTGACACTTTAAAGAGCGATATGCAATAAACTGCTGTTTTAAACTTGCAAAACATGCTGCAATAGAAACGTATGGATTGCTTCAGACTGCTTTTCAACTATCTTGCATGAATCGAGCATCAGTTTTTGAGTGGCATAAGAGATTCAAGGAAGGCAGGGCGTCTGTGAGGGAGGATGAGAGCTGCGGGAAGACAAAGGAAGTCAATACAACAGAGTTGATTGGCCAAAAGATTAGGGTTAGGGGTACTATGTTGAGGTTTTAAGGGATATCAGGAAGAGACTCCATCGGAGGAGGCCAGTACTCTTCAAATCGATTCAGTGACATTTCCAGCAGTCCACAACTCCATACTTGTCATAGACTATTTGACCAAGATAGGCATCAAGACAGTTCCTCAGCCTCCCTATAGTCCAGACCTTTCTCCATGTGACTTTTGGTTGTTCCCTAAGCTCAGAGGCTGTCGTTATGAGACAACTGAGGATATGAAAGAGGCTGTGACGAAGGTCATTGACACACTCACACACGAAAACTTCCATAGGGTATTCCATAAGTTGTTCGAACGGTACAACACGTGCATGGCAGCCGGAGGAGATTACTTCGAAGAAGACTAGAGTTTCACGTGTGTACTCTCAATAAAAGTGCCCATATGAAAATGTCTGGAAACTTATCATATGTACCTCGTATCTATCTATCTATCTATCTATCTATGTCACTCTGTTCATATCAGTTTGTCTGGCAGTCTATTCAACGATCCCATTCTATCTATCTTCTTTCTTCTCGTATATATCCACTTACTAAAAGTAATTACTAAATGTATTTATTCACTAACCTTAGCCTGGAGCACTCAGTAAGCATTTAATCACTTACAATGGTCTACTCCTTTCGCACAATGGCCCTTACACAATTCTAGGCACCTTAAAAAGCTCAGCTTAGTTTTTGGCAATGGGGCAGATGGTTTAGGCACCCAGTGAAAATCAATAACCATACACTCTCCTAAGTCACTATCTATACATGTCATCCCCCACAAAAAACTCTATTGTAAGTTTGGCACAAGGTCGGAAATATGAGGCTCAAAGTAAGGATTAAACTTATTCAGCAAGAACTTATTTTCTATGCAACCTTGTTAACCATTACCCAACGCTCAGGTTTTAGTTTGAGTTTAAAGCCTGTCTTTATTTTCAGAATCGATTTTATTCTCAACACTTATGAATCATCTGGTGACCCCCACTCATCTAACAATGTTAGGAAAACTTACGATTGCATCTTGATTTACGCTTCGCTTGCACAAGACAGGTTTCGTTAAATAGATGAATTAATAATGATAAAATAAAATAAAATGAATTAAAACGAACAAAAAATAGAGCCAGACGTCTTCATCCGGAGAAAGTGATATCATAAATTCTCCAATAACATCTTTTAAATTAATTTCAGAAAAAAAGTAATTCACTGAAATAGTAAAACCAAAAATTACAGCATTATATATATATATATATATATATATATATATATATATATATATATATATGATAAAAGGAAATCTCGAGTTTATTTGCAGACAATCTGTATACATATCCGTATTCAACAAACTTAGTTGCTTCCGGGATTTAAGAACTTAAACATATTTAGACGCCTGTTGAGTAACTTTAAAAGTGTTATATAATATCAGCTTCTAGCGATAAAGTATATTACTTGGTAATAGTTATCTATTCCTCGATGTACTAATAATCTGGAAGTATTGAGTTTTTTTTATATAAAGAAAATCAAGATGAACGAACTAGTAGCCAAAATTTGATATCCAAATCGCTTCAGATATAGACTACACTAATTCAAAATATTTCATTTTGTAATTTACTAATGTCCGGCGAGCTTAGTCAGGTTGGGTTGTAGAATACACAAATGCACCTATGCAATGGAGTAAGACCCCTAACTTGCGAGTGTCCTGTAGATGACATTATACCACCCGATGGTGAGGCTTCATTCCTAGAGCTTTGATGGGGAATCCTCTTGGTGTAATAGTTAAAGCACTGTACTGCAGAATCGTAGTTAGCGAGATTGAACTCCCGTCGAGCTATTGTATTCATTTTCGAACGATTACCCCGGAGAAAGGTAAGAACCCCTTTATCTTCCTAGCTATGGGGTAACTGTTTTTGTATGCTAAACTGAATTGTTTGAAATAGAACTGTTTTGACTTTGAAACTGTACTTACACTGTGATCAACTGTTTAAGATAGTTCTGTTTTGACACTTAATTGTGTGTTAAAAAAATCATAATTATACTAAAGTTAATTGTTTGAATTAGAACTGTTTGACTGTACTGAATACCGTGAAATAGAAATGTTTTTGACAATTAAACTGTGTACTCATGCTAAACTGAGTTGTTTATAATAGAATTGATTATTTGCATCAAAATTGATTTGGTATTACATAAACAACAAAGGTTGATATGAAATAAAACCCAAACAATCAACCAATCAACTAAAGCTTTGGGGAATGTGGAGTACCCTTTCATTGCCATTACTCCTTGGTCTATTCTGACCTTGATTGGCGGTACCTCCTATTGTCCTATCTATGGGTCAAATAGAGCTGTTTAACTCTTTAACCGTGCGCAAACATCTAATTTATCTTAAACTGAACGAGTTTATTCATTTGAGAGTTTTTCACACCAGTGTTTGCTGATTTTTTTTCCACAGGAGTAAGCAAGTCTCCTCAAGTCTCCAGGACACTTCTGAGTTATCTGGTCGATTTTAACACTGCTTTAGTTTGGATGATCTCCACTCGTCCTCTTATTTCCAAGTCCTCCAGTCTCTGTACCAATTCTTTGGTGACAGTACCAGCACGCCGATAACAGGATTTATCACAGTCACTTTCATGTTCCATAGTTTTTTTCAGTTCTCGAACAAGGTCCCGGTACTTATCACTCTTTTCGCCTTCCTTCAGTTTTACCCTGTGGTCAGTCGGAATGGTAAAGTCCGCTATTCGAGAGGTTCTCTTTTTTGTTGGCTATCACTAAGGCCTGGTCGTCTCGCCGTGATTAGAAGATCTGTTTTTATTTTAAAATCTCTGAGAATTTTTTGCGTCTCATTTTGCAGGACAGTTTTAATTTCAAATTGACCATACGAACAAATCTTATTTGTTCGTATGGTCAAATTTAAATTTCTTGCACAAGTCCCAATGGATCACCTTCCCCACCCACTTGTGTCTAGTCTTATACTCTCTCAGCGCTTATTCACCGCATTCGCTTATAATGTGATTGATTGTTTCCTCTCTTTCACCAGATAACCTACATCTACTGTTTTGTTGCGTTTTGTCTATTTTTGTTTCGTCTAGATAGCCATCATGGTGTTGTTTTGTGTTACTATGAGAAGTGATTTAGCTTCATTCTTAGGTTTCCCTTTTTTTTAGACACGTCCAAGTTTTCTCTTGTGAGATTTTGCTTGTTTGTCGCTTGAAATTTCCGTAGAGTTGATTTTCTTCCCATTTTTGTTTTCTGGTTATTCTTGTTCTGTTGATGCTTGTGTCGTCTGTATTGTTTCTGGTCGCTGTTATTAGTCTTGCTCCGTGCTTGATGTAGTATTCTAGTCTTAATATCGTTGTATTGATGCTGCTTTGAATGCTGGTAAGTCCTCTTCCTCCTTCTTTTCTTATCACTTACAGTCTGTCTACGTCATCAATGGGATGTAAGGCCTTATGCATCGTAATGAGTTTTCTTGGTCTCTAGTCCACTTGTTGAAGTCCTTTTCTCGTCCACTTTAAGAATGGTCCCGAGTATCTTACGAGAAGGACAGCCCAGGCGTTTAAACTTTTGATAAGATTTCTTCTTTGTTGTTTGGTTCTCCTTGGGTATTCTTTTTTATTTTTTCTTTCAGCTTCGTATGTTTAATGGTGTCCGCTTCCAATATCCCCAAGAATTTGTAGGCTTCCTTTATTATTATTATTATTATTATTATTATTATTATTATTATTATTATTATTATTATTATCTAACTCCTTTAGAGTTTTTCACATCAGTGTTAGCTGATAGTTTTTCACTGAAGTTTGAGTGACATTAAGTGTCCTCAAGTCTCCAGGACTGGTCTCAGGATTCTGACCGTCCTCAGCAATACTGTCGTTTGGATAGTCTCTACCCGTCCGCCAATTTCCAAGTCTTCCAGGCCTTTTAATAATCCTTTAATTATTGTGCCTAACGCACCAATCACAATTGAAACAATCGTTACTTTCATGTTCCACACCTTTTTCAATTTTCTAGCAAGGTCCAGGTACTTATCTTTCTTTTCACTCTCCTTCAGATTTATTATGTGGTCCGCCGGGACAGCAAAGTCGACAATTTTGCTGATTTTCTGTTTTTGTTGCTTATTATGAGGTCTGGTCTTCTGGCCAGGATTAGGTGATCCGTTCGTATATTGAAGTCCCATTATTATTATTATTATTATTATTATTATTATTATATGGCTTGAAACCATTTAACTTTGTTCCTACAAAAGATTAATTCTAAATAGAATTATTTGATTTCCCATCCTGGACGATGTTGTTTGTATATCACAGCGCTTATATCATTAGAAAAGTTATGAAGCCAACTTTCCTCTCCTGAGCTATGGGTAAATTGTAGCGTAGAATGAGCACTAAAACCAAAGTATGGTAACCTATCTAAGAGATGGAAAGCTTTGTTTTAATAAGTGATCTTTTTCTCGTACAATACTAATGGGTATATGTTGGATATATATATATATATATATATAGAGAGAGAGAGAGAGAGTGTGAGTAAGAAATCATATTTACCAACCCCTCCGCTCGGGCAGGATATGACACAAGGTTAATTTTTAAGCGGAGTTTAACAGGTTTTAATTCAGGGTTTTCCTTCTCCAAGACTAGTTGCCTCAACAAGGCTGAAGAACTTAGCCTGTCCTACTATCTACCCATAGCTGGAGGGAGAATAATTGGATTCATACCTTTCCCAAGGGTATTAGTGCTATGTGAAATACTATCAGTCTTGTCCAGGATTTGAGCTCGTGTGACCGGGTCCATTTCCAACGACGATAACCATTACACCACAGGCACCTCCTAAGAGTGAGAAATGGAGGGAGAGAGAAAGATAGATAGATAGATAGATAGATAGATAGATAGATAGATAGATAGAGATGTTCACCTGAAGATTGGCCACATGAAACTCAGAGTCATTGGTTTTTACTAATCAAAATTACCTTCAATAATATAACAGGAAAACGTCTTTTTAAAAACTCAATTGCATCAAAATTAAGTCAATAAACGAAGCCCTTGCAGGGGTTAAAATCCCTTCCTTGAAATGCGTTTTCTGGTTATGACACTAAACTGCATCCTATACTAACGATCCAGTTATTGCTCTCTTCTCTGTGGATCCTAGAGTAACCTTTCATTGGCGTGACTCCCAGGTCTCCTATTATCTGGAATGGTAGTGTCTGTTAGCTCCCCATCTACAGGTCAAGTAGATGCTATTGAAAATTACCCGAATTTAATAGGATCGTGTGCAAAACATCTCTTCACAAACAGAATTGGAATTAGAATTGTGCAGTGAATGCGATTCCCTTACCGCAAGGCATAAAATAACCCTAGATTGTTTGACTTGCTTTTAAAACCAATTAATTTTCTTAGTCTTTCCTTATTATGTCACACAGGCTTCATATATCTCGCAGTGCTTGCTGCTTCTAAACGGTCTCCCATTTAATTAGTGAGCATTCTTATTGCTGCTTAACCTCAGAGTTCTCATGAGAACAAGTGTTTTTAGCCTGACTTTACCTTTATTCTTCTTTCTCTTTATTTTGAGAGAGAGTTGTAATTGATTGTCAGTTCAACAGTCGGAGCGGCGTCTCCTTTATCCACTTGTTGGTTTAGTCTGCGAGATAATGGCATATGATTCTTTAAAAGGCTACACCCTCCAATTTCAGCACAGCAGAGGATTAGGAAATGAAAATAGAACTAATTAGAACAGACAATATTTGCTCAGGACACAATAGGAAGACAAATACAGAACCAGACAAATTAGAATCCAGAAATATGGAGTCAAACAATTGTATGGCTCTTTCAAAGGACGGAAGTAATTGCAGGTGAATCGACATAAGCAAGGTCTTGCAAGGGACATCTAAAGAGAGAAACTGAATCGCAGATCATGGTGGGGGAAAAGAATTAACGTGATTGATAGCATTTAAATAAGGACAAAGATAGATAGGAAATAAAAGATTTGCTAGTACTAAGCTCGAGATTCAATTAATTAATGTTCTTTCTTCCTCTGCTTCATACATCATCCGGTCTTTCTTTCTCTCTTTCTTATAATCAGATTATTTCATTTATTCCTTCTTTCTTTCTTTCATTTTCTTTCTTTATTATAATCGGTTTCTTTCTTTCTTTCCTTCTCTCTTTCTTCCTTTCTAATAATCAGGTTATTCCATTCATTCATTCTTTCTTTCATTTTCTTTCTTTATTATAATCGGTTTCTTTCTTTCTTTCTTTCTTTCTTTCTTTCTTTCTTTCTAATAATCAGGTTATTCCATTCATTCATTCTTTCTTTCATTTTTTTTCTTTATTATAATCGTTTTTTTCTTTCTTTCTTTTTTCTTTCTTTCTTTCTTATGATGAGGTTATTTATTTTATTAATTCATTCGCTCTTTATTTTTCTTTATTTATCATAATTAGGTTCTTTCTTTCTTTCTTTCTTTCTTATAATCAGATTATTTATTTTATTCATTCATTCGTTCTTTCCTTTTTCTTTCTTTATCATAATAAGTTTCTTTCTTTCTTTCTTTCTTTCTTTCTTTCTTTCTTTCTTATTATCAGGTTATTTCTTTTATTCTTTTGCATCATTTTCTTTGTTTGTTTGTCGGTTTGTTTGTTGGTTTGTTTGGTTTTTGTTTGTTTGTTTGTTTGTTTGTTACTAATAACCAGGTTCATTCTTTCTTTCATTTTTATAATCAGGTTCTTTCTTTCTTTCTTTCTTTCTTATCATCATATTATTTTCGTTTTCCTTTTTTTTTTTTTCTTAAAGTTAAAGAGAGAAATTGTATTGCTGCACATCAGGGTCAAAATAAAGTTCATGAAGAGAATTTAAATACAGACCAGGATAGATACAACAATATCAGTCCAGTAAGTTAGCCACTAAGCCGCGAGGAGTTCCTTCCTCAGCATTGAAAGAAGATTGAATAGTAGATACTGGTTAATGGGAAGTTAGATATTAGTCAATTAAACACATAATAAAGCAATTTGGATCAGAATGCGAATGAAAATAGTTACAAGTCACTGGATTGTATGATCAACTTTAAAATATGCGAACTAATGGTATTTGATTATAGTGGCTACTTGTGTATGAACAAATTAGAATCTGTCTCAGAGAATGGGAAACAAAAAGTCTTCAGGCATTTTGAGATTGAAATAGATCACAGATTGTTTTGGCTGGGTTTTAGGGCATATCAACAATTGTTAGATATTTAATGTAAAATCTTTTTAATACGTATTATGTTGGATTTGTAAAGGCATAATTTATTGATATCATTTCTAAATGAACTAAACATCATTTGTTTGCATAAAGTTAAATGATAAAACATATGATTTGTTTGTCAATAGTTTGTGCAAAATGTGTTTTTGAATGAGTGGAGGTAACATTTTAAACCAACTATAGCTCATTTGTTTTCACATAGTTGAATAGTTTCAAGAATTCAATCCAATATTTTTATTTACCCACTGTTAGAAATATTGTTATTTATGGCATATCTACCCTTGAGGATAAATTAATGCCAAATCCTGTTTATAAATATGTACTGAATGTATATATGAATAGTTTGATTATTGATTTAATAGCATATCAAAGCTTTGTGGTTATTTAATGGCAAATCTTATTTATAAATACTTTTTAATCGATGGTTTACAGGTAACATTTAAAAAGAGATTGAGTCTATTTGTCAGTATGGCAGTTATTTGGTGTATCTTCTAGATTGAGGATGGCAACTATTTGGCCAGTGTCACTATCCCTAGTTTCTATACTGTATGATCTATTCAGGATTTTGTCCATCCCTGAGCGTTGCATTATTTATCTATTCTTATAGATGACTTTGTTCTTGATGCTGAGGGGTCTGTATCGAATTTGACAGGAGGCAGTTTGAATGCGCTTCCTGGCATTTCACCGCTCACTTCGGTGTTCATATGTAATTTACGAAGCTTGCATTTTTTGTTCAAGTGGTTCTGGCCTTTTGGGAGACAAGCCCTTTAGTCTGTCTTTGACGGGTTTTGGTGGACGGACAGGAACCTATGTAAGCTTTGTTTTGTAGAAGATTCTCTTTTTTGTAGGAATGGTTCGTATTCGAGCAGTAGATTCTATACGGGTTCTTCATAGGACACTCTCATTGGAGTTCGCTTTATTTGTGTCTTCCTTTCTTTGAGTTTGTGCTTGTATTTACTGAAATTCGTCCGAGTGTAGGTTTTTTAGGTGCTCTTGAAAATTTTGCCAATCATTTGGTTCCAACTAAATCTGTTACTCCACCAGAACTTTATATTTCTATTAACTGCTTTCTCTAATTGGATCCACCTCCCTGTGCAATGTAGTCGTAAGTGTTGTCTCCTATATAGGATCCAATTATTTTTCTAAAACTGTCACGTTTCTCTTGTGTTTCATATCTTATTTTTCTTTCTCCTTTTTATGAATGTCAAAAGATCTTGAATAAGACGTATGATCTTGTCTGCTGTTTTGGCATTAAATTTCCTTTGAGCAGTCTTCCTAATTGTGGTCCGGGTCCTTTTCGTCGCACTTTGCACATGTCTACCGTGCTCTGCAAGGTTCTCAGTAGTATCCATGTTTTTAACATTTGAAACACCTCAGTATACCGAGATATACTGTTCAACCCTCTCGAGACAATACTCAATTTTCACTTCCTTTGGAATATGGAGCTGATTAAATATCAGGATGTATGTGTTGGTATAAATTTGCTTTCTAATAGTAATTCATCTGATGTTTGTCACACCTTGTTTTTCCGGGGCTGTTTTCATCACCTCCACTAAAGCCAAGTCTAACTCGCTATTATTGACGAGTCTTTTATATATGTTCAATAATTCGTGGGGATATGCTTTGTATTTGGTCATGTTGAAGCTCTTCATCGTGAGGATGTTTACAGCCTGCCTCCGGCTGTGTATCTACAAGCAGGTTTCTATTACGTGATCTTTTTTTTTTTTAATTTTTAGGGGTAACTCTCATTGCAATAAATATTTCTATCAGGAAAGGTGAGAATTTAGCCAGACAGACCTCCTCCAAAGATTCAATGATAATAAATCTGAGAAAGTCTGTTGTTTCATTCTCCGAATCTGATTCTGATTAATTTCTTTTGTTTATTTTTTTGTTAGAAGACGCCATATGTGATAATTATTTTTTCGCTGTTTCTTTGCTCTACCACCCACCATGAAGTCCAAATTGTGCTTGAAATGTACCAAGGAGAGAACCTATTCGATTTGGTTGATAGGGGATAAACTACCAGTATAAGTGAGCAGGGACTGGATTTTCGGGCCTTTGCAAATTTCATATTTTCATAAACATTACTAATTACCGAGTAATTCAACAGTGGTCGAATTCTATCATCTTAACGCAAGTGCCCCTCAACAACCTCCTTCTAGCACATAAAGATATGGTATGAGACCTTGCTGCTGGTGCAATTTGAAAAATACGGTCGAGACAAATATATTGGTGCTAAGGCTTGACCCAACCGGCTGATTGGTCAGACTGAGCTTGTCTGATCGCCCGTCAAACCTAGTGATGACCAAAGTGGTGTGTTGCAAGTTATTTGACCATTCAGTTGTCGGGACATGTACTTGTAACGTGGTATGCTCTAGAGAGAGAGAGTGAAGGAGTGGTCAATACCCTTACCCCTCTTAATTTGAATCAACAGGCATTAAGAAAGATCGGATAACAGGGACTGACCGTGAAAGTGGTAGCTGTAGCCTTTTCACCTTAGTCTGGTGAAAAGAAATAAGTCAAGGTCAAACGGATGGTATGATTCAGCGAGGTGGTGGAAGAGGAAAACTCGAATGGTTGGTCGACCAAAAAGACCGGCACGCGTTAGAGAAATTTGAAGGAGAATCTTCAGTTTGGACAAATCCAGCGTTGAAACAAGATGCTGATTTCAGCCAGCCCCGGGAGAAGATAGCTCACCCGCAAAAAGAGAGAAAATCTGAAGATTGAAAACCCGTCAAATATAAGTACAGCTCAAACTGTTTTCCTTTTCGAAATCTTAAATATTGGAAAGTTGCATGTATTAAAAAAATGTAGATGTTCTATTTCACCAATAGTTAAAATTATTGAATGAATATTGCTACACGCCTTAGTTACTTTCCTCAAGTAAGAGAAAAAGAAAGAGAAAGAAGAAAAAGGACTGTTGAGAGACATTTTTGTTTAATGTTTTCCTGTTGGCTTAATATTGCCGGTATTTTAAAAAGAAAAAAAGAAAAGAAAAAAGAACACTTTCTTATATCTCATTATTATTTGTTTGATCGTTGCATATTAAAATCTCGTTATATTTTAAAAACACTTTTGTGTTCAGATGTTTTGATTGTGTTCTTTCCTCTATTGATTTGACTTATTTTGACAGGTATCTTGTCTAGGCCTCACACCGCTTTAATTAAAGCTCGCTAAACGTCTTGTTGCCTCGTTAAACACTACAAGAGGATTTGGAAATCTCTCTACAGTGAATATTATCTAACCTAGAAGTTCGTTCCTCCGTGACATGAGGGGGTAGGGGGACAAAGGACTTGGTGGTGTATGTGAAAGTGAATCGGCAACCACTTACCAACGTCTAAGACCAGTCTAACCTCGAATTAGTATCCACATTATTTGCTTGTTTCTCATACGCCCAAAATAGGAGTCTTGACCGGGATTTATTTTGTGGAATGTCAGGTGCCAGGATGCGGCGATACATATTCTACGAAACAGCCTTTCACTGAAGACAATGACCGAGCAGTCGATCTCTTGAGGCCAGGGTAGAATTCAACGTCACATACTGCTCAACCACTCGGATCCCGTCCTTAAGCATCATTGTCGCCATCCACAGCACTAAGGTGGCCTCGTTGGTGGGGTCGTACACCTCTACTGATCACTGAGTAAGGAATGGAATACCTTGTCGTAAAAGAGTAACATTCTAGATATTGTGTTGTTATACTAAACCACTGATGAAAAGGACAAAAATTTAAACTTGACCACACCAATCACAAAATGAACTATGGAACATGAATATTTCAAGCGTAGCAATAACAGGTTCCAAACTGGACCATATATTTTTTCTCCTTCTATTTAGTTATCTTTTAAGAGTCACTAGAAAAATAGAAAGAAGGTGTTACAAATCCTTTGGGTTTAAAGTTTAATATTCCAGCTCGTGATA
This sequence comes from Sepioteuthis lessoniana, assembly GCA_963585895.1. Classification (NCBI taxonomy): domain Eukaryota; kingdom Metazoa; phylum Mollusca; class Cephalopoda; order Myopsida; family Loliginidae; genus Sepioteuthis; species Sepioteuthis lessoniana. The sequence continues at coordinate 95,397,120 of OY757917.1, forward strand.
ATGCCCAGTGTTTTCGTTGAGGGGTCTCCGTGGCGTCGAGTCCTTTACCTTCACTTTTGGACGAATACCGTTGGGAAATTAAATAACCCCTTCTCTCGAACTATGGGTTAAATATTACCACTACAGTTCTTTTACAATGATGAATTTTTTATTGAACAACCCACAAAAGTTACGTATTCAAAGAAATCATCCTTCAGAATAAAGATTGATTAAAGGTCCTATCTTAGGGATGAAACCACCCGAATCTGAATTTTATTTTCTCTTATTGTCGACGTTTTTATGGCTTATCAAACTTCGTGGGTTATTTCATTTCAGAGCCAGCCGTGTAGAAAAACAGTTACGGTATTATTTAACCCATTGCAATGGGGTCCATACACTTCATAAGGGTATTCGTTTGAAAATGATCGTCATAGCGCTACTGGAGTTCGAAATCTTTAATACAATGTAGCAGTCCAACTCATTAGCCTAAACATAAAGGAGTCTCTCCCCTCAACCATGAGAGTACTTCATTTAAGTTTTATCAACAACAATCCACTCATTCTGGAGGAGATAGCAAAATAGATAAGTAAATGAATAAACGGAGAGACGTCAATTTTTCTTGGGTTTGGTGTACCTCTTTTGTCTCGATTTCTCGCTCGAAAACATTGAAACAACTGACCATATAGTGAAACGAAATACATCAAACGAAAAATATACGAGACACAATAAAATAGCAATTTTCCCTTATTCGTATACAGAGATGCAACTGAATGAATCAAATAATCTCTGGAGGGATATGAAAACTGATACGAATATTTAGAGACGGTCATTTGCTGAAACAATGCAAATAACATATACTTGTCAATGGGAACTAAGCTTGAATATCTGCTAGAGAAGAGAAATGCGTTTTCCTTGGTCCTTTAAAATTCAAGCAAATCATTCATCCCCAGATGTAAGGCTATATCTTCAGTAATGTAGTACCCCCGATACCAGTGACTGTTACGTGACTTTGTAACCGAGAGAAAAAATCCATCAAGCACACTCATTATAGAGGCGAGAGATGGTCAGAAAGTAATCTAACCTTGGGTAAAAATGCCACCTAGCTCTGGTGTGAAAAACTCTCCGGGAGACATGATAGAAATAAGTTATTTGCACGCAACTATAAGTTTTCAAGTTATCCTTTCTAATAAAATTGTTTGAACACACATGAATGGTTTAAGTATTTCGACACAATCGTACGATTCAAAATAAGCAATAACAATTATTTTTGAACAATAGAGCTTCAAATAAATATCCCTAATAAAATCAATTAGCGCACTATTATATTGTAAAAGTATTTCTATCAAATAGTAAGGATTTTTAAATAGATCTATTTCACCCATATTTGGAGCCTTGACAGGTACTTCCAACTCTAGTTCAGACTTGACCCGAGCGTATTTGGGTTCCCATTTTATCAGTATTTTCTGATGCAGAAATTACTATTGACTGGCAAATTGGAATATGAATTTATTTATTCATTAATCTAGTAAATTTCAAGTCTATCTTTTTACTGAAAATATTCCTATTTTTGGCACATTATTTTGGGTTTTTCACATTCACCCTTACGACAAACACACACACACACATATATATATATACATGGTGAATTCAATAAGTTTCCAGACTTGTCATAGAGTCTTGAAAATTCTGTATGCTATTGCTATACATCTAATAAGATGACTGACCAATTTTTATGATTTCAGGTTCAAATCAACAGCTACAACAGGAATTGGAATACACCCTACTAAAGCCTGAATTTTAAAAATACAATCTGGACGTGAAAACACTTTAGACGAACGATACGCAATAAAATTATGTTTTAAAATTGGAAAAAATGCCTGCCACACAAACGTATTGAATGTTTCAGACTGCTTTTAAACCATCTTGCATGAATCTAGCATCAGTTTTTGAGTGGCATAAGAGATTCAAGGAAGGCAGGGAGTCTGTAAGGGATGATGAGAGGTATGAGAGGAGTAAGGAAGTCAATACACCAGAGCTGATTGGACAAAGGGTTAGGGTTAGGGTTACTATGTTGAGGTTTTAAGGGAGTTCAGGAAGAGACTCCTAGGGAACAGGCCAGCTCTCTTTAAATCGGGTCAGTGGCATTTCCACAAGGACAATACGCCACTCTACAACTCCATCCTTATCACAGACTATTTGACCAAGATGAGCATCAAGACAGTTCCTCAGCCTCCCTATAGTCCAGACCTTGCTCCCTGTGACTTTTGGTTGTTCCCTAAGCTCAGAGGCTGTCGTTATGAGAGAATTGAGGAGATGAAAGAGGCTGTAACGAAAGTCATTGACACGGTAACACAAGAGGTCTTCCATGGAGCCATCCATAAGTTGTTGGAACGGTACAGCATGTGCATTGCAGCCGGAGGAGATTACTTCGAAGGAGACTAGTTTCATGTGTGTACTATTAATAAATGAGCCCATACGAAAAAAAGTCTGAAACCTATTTAATGAACATCGTATATATATATATATATATATATATATATATATATATATAAGAAAAAATGAATGGGAAAGTGGATAAACCAAACACTTACAAAGTGTTTAGCAGTATTATTTTGCTCTTTACTCCAGTGAGAACTTCTACAGACTAATTTTTAAAAAAATTATTTTAGCAACTGAGAAAAAATCTTCTATGCTAAAGTGTAGACTTAGAGATTTGGGGAATTTGGAGTAACCCTTCAATTTTACAATTGCTCCTAGATCCACTCAGGCCCGGAATGGTAGCACCTGATTGGGTCAAATAGAACTGTTTGACACTTAACATGTATCCAAAAATTGACTTATCCCAAATCGAATTGTCAGAAATAAACTTTTTGATCATTTAGATATGTGTAAGCAAGGAATTATGTTTGATTGTATTGTTAGTGATATATAGCAATAATTGGAGCCATTAAACTGTGAGCAAAGGAATGAGTAATGTTGACGAGAATTATTAGGGTTTAATATGAATACTTGAAATTTTATAACTGTGAGCCTAACTTGAAATATTTGTATAACAGAGCAATACATGGAACCATATAACTATGTGCAAATAAATAATTAATATTGAATTTAATTATTACTGTTTGAGAGCTATAATTGAAACAATTTAACGATGTTGAAACGATAAAAATACTAGTGTGCAAACAAATTAGTTCTAACTCATCTGAAGATGAAATAATCAAAAAATTATTTATTTCCAAATCTTATGCATATCCATTTAACTGTGTGCGAAGAAATGATTGATAAATAATAGAATTATTCGTGTTAGATTGAAATACTTGAAACTATTTAACTGTGTGCATAATAATGAACTTAGGCTTGTTTAAACATGTTTTCGACGAAATGTTTTTAGAATCATATACTTGACATATATTTTAAAGAGGATATCGTTTGATTGTTTGTTTGTTTGTGTTTTATGGCATATCAACCTTTGTAGGTTATTTAATGCCAAATCCATTTTATGAAAATAGTTCTATTACAAAGAATTCACCTGTGCAGAAGTACGCAGTTTAAATGAAAGTACAGTTTAATTGTGAAAAACATTTCTATTTCAAGGTATTCAGTTTAGTTCGGCAGATCTAATTCAGCTAATTCAGTTTAGTGTAAGTACAGATTTTGTTTACCCACAGTTAATTGTCAAAACAGTTCTATTTTAAACAAATCAGTTTCGTGTAATTAGATTTTCAATGTCAAAAAACAGTTCCATTTCAAATAATTCAGTTTAGCAAAAGCACGCCGTTCAAATTTAAGCATGGTTTAATTGTCAAAACCATTTCTATTTCAAACTATTCAGTTTAGTGAAACAATTCAGTTTAACATATGTATGCCGTTAGTTCTATTGAGCCTATAGATAGGGTCCTATCAGGTGCTACCACGCTGGGCCGGAGTGGATCTGGGAGCAATGGAAATGAAACGGGGCTCCGCATTCCCCAAAGCCCCATCATCTCTGGAACCTCTCCATCAGATTGTTTAGAGTCATATCCAGGACACTCATGTCCAGGACACTCATTGGTGGGGGTAAAACCCCTCTGCAGAGGTGCAGTCGGTGCATTCTACAGCCCCAGCCGACTGGGCATGAGGATTTGGTATTAACTAACGTACAAGGATTGATATACTATAAAACCAAAAGGCAAAAATATATTTCTGTGTATGCAGTACTTTCCATGTAAGCATTTTATATAATTGGGATCTACTGCCGGTATTATATCTCATTTCTCATCTGAAAACATGAGTACTAGATATAATAAATATATCTGATTGATATATAATATTTTATGTCTCTAAGAATATTTGAACTATTACCCCATCCTCATTGCTGTATAATAACCGTTTTTTTTTTCTGAAGAAAGAAATACTATAAAGATTTAAAAAAAAAACATTAAGAAAAAAGTGACATTAAGTGACCAAGTGCCCGATGCGTTCATAAGAACTAATTGTGACGACGCTGAGATTATCAGTAGAAAAATGAGAAAGATAGCGTCATCCTTCAGGCTCCAAACAGAAATGATGAAGAATATTAACAAATCAGTTAGTTAACCAGATTATCCCTTGACAATGATGCATTGTGGACATTAGATAACCTAAGTGTAGTGACCTTAGTAGTGAAAAAGTCTACGTATATTACCAATGTCTGTAGCACTTTTAAACAAGCAAACAAAAAAAAACCTTTACTTGTGAGATATTTTAGTTTAATACGTGATCACACAGCTAGAACATTCAGAAAGTTACAGTAGATATTTACTCAACCCTTTCATCATGGGCAGGTTGTAAAAAAGTCAATTTGAGGCGGGATAAGGTGGTTGGAATTCAGAGTTTTCTTTGTCCTAGACTGGTTGTCTAAACCAAGCTGAAGAACCAAGTCTGCTTTATTATTCATCAAGAGATTGTTGGAGATAAGAAGATTTACATTTATACCTTTCCTAAGGGTATAACAAAGTTTATGTATGTCATTAACATTGACTTGTTTGGTGACTTGTCGGCACTGTCTTTTCCAAGAAACGAAACATGTCTTCGTGCAAAGTTACATCTCATGTCACCGATTCAGTTTTCAATGAGGAGGGTTACGGGCATGTAATTCTTATATATATGTATGAGTGCTTATATATATATATATATATATATATATATATATATATATTTCTGTGTGTGTGTGTGTGTGTGTGTGTGTGTGTGTGTGTGTGTGTGTGTTAACCGGCCTCTCCGCACGAGGACGACATGGAAAAAGGCCAATGTTTAAGTGAAATTTAATAGGTTTGGTTTTATTGCTTTCCTTCTCTAAGATTAGTTACTTAACCAAATTTAAATATCCCAACCAGCCCTAATATATTTATCCATAGTTGGAGAGATATCAATTTGATTCATAAGTTTCCAGAGAGTAATAGTGGTATGTAAAATACAAACGGTCTCGTCGAGGATTTGAACTCATGTCACCATATCCATTTCCTACGAGAGTAGCCATTAGATCACGAATGCCTTTTGACTTATATATATATATATATATATCAAGTAAAACACAACAGATGTAATCCATGATAATTTTTTTTCAAGAATCTATAAAGATTGTATTCTCAGATTGTGAACGATTTTCAATGGAGCGTTACCATTATTCCAAAGAAATATAGTTTTTAATAATTCAAACTTTTAAAGAATCATGCATCTATGTATATAATATATAAAAAAGAAATATATACACGTTACCAGAAAAATTAGAGTGATAAACAATAGTTTACGTTTTAGAATCTTAATTAATTTCCCTTTTTTTTAATAGAAAAACATAAAAACCGACTTTTATTATAATCTGAATATTAAATGCATCCTAATTTTTTAATTAAATCTAATCATTTATTTGATTATTTTAAAAAAAGATACATTGTATTTCTACTATCATCGTTTTCGTAACATAAAGTATTCTTAACTACATTGAGATATTTTTAATTTCTTAGATTCATCTGATGTTGTTAAATTCAATATATATATATATATATGTGTGTATATATATATATATATATATATATATAGAGAGAGAGAGAGAGAGAGAAAAGGTAGATATTTTAGGTAGCTCTAACAAGAGGATGAAAAATTCAATCAAACAATGGATATACAGTAAACACAAACAACGGAATCAGTTGAGAATATTTCGTTTTTATTTATTTAAAGAACTTTTTCGTTAAAGAATTCTGTCAATAAATAAGGACGAAATTTTCTTAACTGATTTCGTTTTTTATGTTTTAATATATATATATATATATATATATATATATAGAGAGAGAGAGAGAGAGATGAATGTATATATCGAGATAATTTACTTCTTTTTTTATATTTAGAAATTCGTTTCTTTTTATTTTAGCACCGGCCGTTTCAAATTTGCTGACCTCCCATTTTATTTAGTAGCTAAGCAGAGTAAAAAAAAAAAAATCATTTTTCTAAATAAAAGAATGATGTGTTCACTCGTGGTGAAATGGATACCGTCATAGAAAATACAGTAGGTGACACTAGTTCCAATCCTAGAAGACGCTTAATCTGTTTAGATCTATGACAAAATGTTTGGGCCTGCCTTAGTTATTTAACATGGCAATTGGTCTCGGAGAAGAAAAACTTTGAATTCAAACCTGTCAAATATTGCTTAATGATATTTACCTGTTCCTAGATAAGGGTTTGGTTTGGTTTCTTTGTTTAATGGCATATCAACGTTCATTGGTTATTTAATGCCAAATCCATCCTTCTAGTAGAACAGTGATAGTGCTATTTAACCCATAGCTGGGAGGATTAGGGTGTTCATACCTTTCCCAATGGTATTTGTCCGAAAGACCACCGCTTTAACCATTACACCACGGGGACACCCCCTCCTAGAGAAGAGGTTAGAAAATATATACATAATGAAAATTAAGATATTTTTTTTTAATCTCTATTTGGAAATGCAGACTTCGGCGCTTGTATAGTCAGAAAACAATAGCAATAATCTCAATTTTTAATTTTTGGACTTTTAATTTGTGGTAAAAAAAATGGTTTTAGGCACAGAAACAAGAAATTTATTAAGAGTGTTGCAAAAATACCTCCAACATTTTCAAATGTCAGTAGTGTAAATGAAATTTGGTTAGATCGATCTGACTAATTTCTTACTATCTTTTTTTTTCAGATACGACCTATTTAGACCATTGTCAGGGTTAGTGCTTAGTGTGTGTTTGCTGTTAAAACGTTTTTTAAGATGGATCAATCTGTAATTGCTACGCAGACAGTTTTCCGTGATCATTTAATGTTACGTTGGAATAATGCTATTCTGTGTACAATTTTCAACTCATAGCTATCCTGAACAGCATCATTCTGATGTAACCTGAAAGCAGCATGAAAAAATCTTTGTTTTGCAAATACTTATTCTCTTAAAAAAAAGTTTCAACAGTAAACGCTCAATGTTCAAGCCTTCATAGTAACTGATCGTATGTGAATAGAATAATACTGTATTTAACAGATGGTGCTACTATTACCACTTGCTAAAATTAGATTTTATCCCACAGGTAACAATCTAAAATGTGGGAGGCATTTCTGTCACACGTTGTATGGTTGATTGGTTTCTTTTTTTAATAGTTTATCAACTTTCACGGATTATTACCAAAAATGCAATTTTTGCAGAAAATAGTAGCGGTAATATTTAACCCATAACTGGTAAGGAGGTTCAAGCCTTTACAAAATGGATCAATCCGAAAGTGAACGCATTAGTTCGAACCCTAGTTCAAAATCCCATACTACGATTTCACATTCCAGCATGTTAGATACTTTGCTACGTGGACACACCCGTGAATTCGGTGTCTCCACCCTCAGCCGCTGATGAATACTGAGTAGGTCAAGTGGATGGTAAAGCCATCTGGGGTCCTTATGCAACCCATCTTCAATAGTCACTGAAAGCCAAGGGGTCTCGAGCAAAGTTAGAAAGAGACTGCATTTGAATGCAGAGTAATTAAGAGATAGAGATAGATTGATAGAGAGAGAGAGAGAGAGAGAGAGAGAGAGAGAGAGAACGCAGTATTTAGCCTGGTTCCTTCCCCTTCCTCTGTTGAAGTTGGTAGGTCTTAGATAAAAGTCTAATATATTGTAGTTAGAGAAAAAAGGGGCCTGTCAATGACAAACTGAGCTAAGTGCCCTCCATCAATATGCCACAGTCATTGTTTGCTGGCTTAAGTTGAAAGCTGATTGTCACTCACACAGTCCCCAAACATAGTCCGAGAGTCGCTATAACTATCTGCAATAAAGAAGGTCATATGATTCTGTTTCCAACTTTGTTGTATACTAATGCTGAACGGAATTGTTTGAATTTGAACTGTTTGACTAAACTGAATAGCTCAAATACAAATGTTTTTGACAATCAAACTGTACTTACATTTAAACTGAATTGTTTGAAATGGAACTGTTTTGACATTAAAACTGTACTTACACTAAATTGAATTGTTTACTATTGACATTTAACTGTGTGTAAATAAAATCTGTACTTATACTAAACTGAATTAACTGAATTAGAACTGTTTTGACAATTAAACTGTGTAATTATGCTAAAATGAATTGTTTGATATAGAGCAGACTATTTTCACAAAAAATGGATTTGGCGTTAAATAAACTACAAAGGTTAATATGCCATGAACCCCAACAAACCAACCATTGTAGGTCATTCAATGCCAAATGCTTTTTTATACATAAATATATACAAGATATATGATTTTTAAACACAATTTGTCGATAAAGTTTTTAACCGGGCCTGAGCTCATTTTTTTCGCATAGTTAACTGTTTTCACATATTTCAATCTAATATGAATAATTCTATTTACTATAAATCATTTCTTTGAAAACAGCTTAATGTTTCCAGGTGTTGCTATGCATCACTTACAATTCAATTAAACATCAGTCATTTTTTTACACTCAGTTAATGTAAAAACAATTCTATTCCAAACAATTCAGTTTAGCAAAAGTATACAGTCTAAATATGAAGCAGTTCTATTTGACCCATCGATAGGACTCTATCAGGTGCTACCACTCCGGACCCGAATAAACCTGAGAGCGATGAGAATGAAAGAGTACCTAATTTTTCCCAATATTCCTGCATTACTGGAGCCTCAACATCAGAATGTTTAGTGTCATATTTAGGACCCTCGTTGGGGGGGGTCTTAGCCCTCGGCAGAGATGCAACTGGTTTATTCTACGGCCATAGCTAACTGGGTCACTTATGTTTTGAAATCACTTTTAGATATTTACAACCCTGTATACATTTACACAAGCCAACATGTTCAGAGTTTTATTAGAAAGATGTTTACAGAAATCAGCTGTCATATCTTAGAACTCACAAAGTCCATAGAAAAATTGTTTTGTTTTTTTTAATATTCCGCATAGCAAGTGCAAAAATAATTGTGTTTGTAAAATCGCTATATCCTTAGCAGAGGGAACGTGGTAAGAATCATGGGGAGTAATTTTAGCCGATTTCATCGAATTGATTGATTATTTAGCGCTAATAGGTTGTAAAATTATTTTTCACGTGGCTATAAATTTTAATTAGACAGTTTATCCATGTATTTTAAGTTTGATTGAAAGAGACAAGCATGACGTCATAAGCTGCAGACTATTTTTTCTTACGAGAAAATGAGTCATTCTTGTATTATTGAAGAAAATGAATTACTTCTAATTCATTGGAAACCAGACTTTCTCGAGGCGATTACATTCCAATATATATATATATATATATATATATATATATATATATATATATATATATATATATATATATATATATACGAGGGTCATTCAAAAAGTTCTTAACCTCAGAGCTGACCATTTCTGTTGTTGCAACTCACTATCGGTTCGGAAAATAAAACTAGAAGAAACTAATTCAGATTTCCGTCTTAATTTCCGTGCAGATGAGACTCATAACTAAAATCTTGGATTTTTTCATTAAAGCATATGGAAGTAAATAATGGATTGTAATCCGACAATAAGTAGAGAAAAATTGATAACAAGGTAATCCAAGTGGAAGGAGAGATTTACTGATTTATTTATTCTCAATAAATCTCTCCTTCCACTTGGATTGCCTTGTTATCAATTAATGTATATATATATATATATATATATATATATATATATATATATATATGATGATAGGTGTCACTCTAACAAGGGAAAAGTAAATATTTTTAAACGATTAGGTCCTCAAATATGCAGACGAACTCATTTTAATATATTTTCGTTTATCTTTTTTGATATGGATACGAAATATGCATTATAAAATTGGGTTACACTATAAATGAAAATGAATGATATAAAGATCCCGATATTTAAACAAAACATTTTTTTTATATATTGTAACACAAAAAGCACAAAAGCATGGATAAAACGTTTATAATGCTTGATTTGGTTTCGTTTGTTTAATGCCATATCAAACTTTGTGGGTTATTTAACGCCAAAGCCATTCTTCTAGATTAACTGTAGTGGTACTATTTAGCCCATAGCTGGGACGTTAAGAAGGTCTATAGCTTTCCCAAGGGTATTGGTTCGAAAGTGAACGTTATAGTGCGACTGGAATTCGAACTCGCTTACTACGATTCCACTGTTGCTTTAACCATGACACCACGAGGACGCCCCCTGACTATACAGTATACTAACTACAAAAATGTCATCTCACAAAAAAAAAATGTCCGAGCCAATCTAGAGAAAAATGACAGTGTGTATTTTAAGTTAAAATACAATTAAAAATGTGTGAGTGCTTATGTGTAATTAATTCAAACTAGGAGAGAGAAAATGTATTGAGCTTGCAATAGCGAACGGAAAAAATATATATATTTTGAATTAGTTTAAATTTCGCATGGGGAAAGCGCATAAACAGCACTTTAAATCTAAATATCTTGATTGGCTGTAAATATTGTGGTGACGTAATGTTCTATTATTTTCTGCAAACAGATAATTCTGGTTGCAAATATATATATAGTTTAAACAAGTTTGTTTAAAACAAGTTTATTGCTGGGGCTGTAGAATACACAAGTAAATCGATTGCTTCTCTGCCGAGGAATAAAACCCCTTCAACGAGTGCTCTAATATATTACACAAAGCAATCTGATAATGAGGTTCCAGTAATGGTAGAGCTTTGGAAAATGCGGAGTACTCCTTCATTGCCTTTTCTCCCAGTTCTACTCTGGCCCAGTGTGGTAACACCTGATTGGGTTCTATCTATACGGTATAATAGAACTAAACTGTCTACGTATGCTAAACTCAATTACAAGAAATAGAACTGTTTTGATATGTAATTTGCGTACTTATGCTTTTGTGACGTGATTTGAACTAACAAGCCCAGCAACTGACCGCTGAGGCAGTTAGAATGCAGGTCAAGCTATCTGCACTCCATAACCCCAAGTTGGTTGGACAGAGAAGGGGATATAGGAAATTTGGAAGGGGATTTTTAGTTCTTGGACAGAAGTCGGCGTGAAGAGATGTGCTGATTAATTAGCCAAAGCTCCGAGGAAAGAGTGGATCAGAATCTTTGGACAGAAGATAACAGTACCTTCAGCCAGATTCTACAGAATGCCGCTCGCTCGTAAAAGAAAGGAATCCGCGAAGTAAACCTGTCGAAAAACTAAGCACAACTTAAAACCGTTTTTCCTTCTACCCTTCCTAAATATTGAAATTTTATGCACTTTCTCAAGTTAAAGAAAGAAAAATATAAAGAATTATATGCATTCGGAAAAGAAAGAAAGAAGAAAGAGAGACATTTGTGTTTAAGACTGTCTGCTGGTGTAATATAGCCGGCACCTTAAATATTTGATTTGTCCTCACCTATTAAAATTTTGTTATAGTTTAAATGTTCTCTTATGTTGAAATCTATTCGTTGTGTTGTTTATCTATCGAGTTATCTTCTTTTGCACATATTTTTTCAGCTTCATTCGCTTCAATTTATTCTCGCTAAATGTCTTTTCACCTTAAAAACATTATACGGGAAATTGGAATTTCCGACTGCAGTGAATAATATTTTATCTTAACCTTGAAGTCCATGTTTTCCGTTATCCAAGGGGGTAGGAAAACGAAGGGGCTTGGTTGGGTATGTAAATAGTGAAATTGGAATTCCCCTTGCCAGCGTCGAGATGAGTCTATCTCCAAATAAACCATCACACTATCTGCCAGTTACCTTATGCCCGAAACAGGAGACTTGGCTAGGACTTATTTTGCGGGGAGTCAAGTGCTAGACTGCCCCGACGTCACACGTGCGTAAAATAAACTCTCGTCTTGAGATGGAATGTTTATGCACCGTTACACTTTACTGAATTGTTTAAAATGGAACAGTTCTTGTATGTTAAACTGAATCGTTTGAAATAGAACATTTTTTTAGAATTAAAACTGTACTTGTGTTAACCTGAATTGTTTTGACATTTAAGTGTTTGTAGACAAAAACATACTTATACTAAACTGAATTGTTTAAAATGGAAATGTTTTTGACAATTAACCTGTGTACTTATGTACTTGAATCGTTTGAAATAGAACTGTTTATCTTATTTATATATATGATTATATATAATTTGTATTATAGATTTAGTATTAAATAACCTACAAATGTTGATATGCTATAAAATCCAAACAAACCAACAAACAAATAATCTTATTTCATATTTAAAGAACTTTCATACAAGTTTCTTTGAGTCAAGGTCTCGTTGAAAGAGGCAAGTCCTTTTTCAACTGAACCCTGACACAAAGAAAATGGTACATAAACTTTTTATGATCGAAAAAATTTGATCATAAAATGCAAACATTCCTTAGCATTTTACGAGACGTGTCTTAACAAGCACTTGCTGTCAAAATACACAGTATTCATTATATATATATATATATATATATATATATATGTGTGTGTGTGTGTGTGTATGTGTGTAGTTAGGCAGTAGTCGTTCATTAAAGCATGTTTCATTAAATAATAAAGACAAATGTTGTCTGTATTATTTATTTAAGATTATTTCAAGTTCCCTAAGTGTCTTAGTTTCAGGTTGGAATTAGTAGATATAATCGTACACGAAACTGATGGGCTTGGAGTACAAATCCACGAAGCCCGACAACCCCCCCCAAAAAAAACCTAAAATCAATTGAATTAATTTTGAAAATAGCGACAATGTTTTGAAATGTTTTTAGTATTTTCCCTGTATTCCTTGATTGCATTCTATTTACGTTGATATGGTTCCCTTTTTTAAATGCATCAGTTACACAGTTTTATCCAACACTGCGTTCACATATTCACATGTTGTTATAAAAAAAACTTTTAAAAACTTTCAAAACTCATTTTAAAAAAATAACACACCTTACACAAGCAAGCAACCCCTGATGATGGCCTATGAACGGTCTGAAAGCGCTCGGGACAATTTTGGGAAATTCATCTACGAAATTCCAACCTGAAACTAAGACACTCATCAGGAAACTTGAAAGGATCCTAAATAAATTATACAGTCAGAATTTGTCTTTAATATATATATATATATATATAAGTATGTGTGTGTGTGAGTGTGTGTATTTGATTACGCACAGGAAGTATATATCTGGGGTAATTTAATGTAAATCTAGACCACAATGGAGAGAGAGGAAATGAAAGAGCAGACACGGCAGCCATATTGGCACTTGATCTGACTCCTGAAAAATTCAAGTCTGTATACTGACTTGAAACTTAAAATCAACAAATTCCTTCGCACAAAATGTCAACAAAACTAGAATAATAACAACCACAATAAACTCTTCCAGATCCAGCCAACTTTCGGAGAATGGAGACGAGCTTTCAGAAAATCAAGAAGAGAACAAGGTATTATATCCCGCTTGCGCATTGCTCATACAAGGCTTACTCACTGTTACATATTGAAACAGGAACAACAACCGCTGTGTTCGACATGTCAAAAGCCATGCATCATTAAACACGTCTCATGAAATGTAGACCTTTCAATCTCATTAGAAAACAATTTTTTAAGGGAAATTGTTTGAGCGATCTTTTCGATAACGTCAAGACGAATGACTTTCTGTCCTTCTTGAGAGAGACATGGTTGTACTAAAAAAGATGATGAATTTAAACCATTTAATCGTGTGCAAACAAATGAGATCATGCTTATCTAAAACATTATCTGCAAAAAATTATTTTAGAAATCTATGGTTATATATATATATATATATATATATTTAGAAAAATTGGCATTAAATAACCTATAAATATTGATATTCCATAAAATCCAAGCAACCAAACAAACAATAATTAAATGTTTGAGATCAAACCCTTAAAACTACAGGCCGACCGCATTAATATTTTGTTGATTTGACGCTAGCGGGCACTGTCCAGGAAGAGCAGGCTTGAAGCTGAAAGGCGTCCGGCTTCGGCTGGGCCCCTTTCAGGTGGGCGAGCTGCATCATAGACACCTTTGTCACCCTCGTATAGCATTGGACCTTGCTGTCCAGTTTAAGCTAAAAGCAGGCATACGTGCCTGGACCCAGATTTGGGTCCATGACAAGCTAGGCTTATCAGGCCCACATAGCACTTAGTAATCCGATGACCAGCAGTGTCCAGTAGGGTTCGAGCCTCAGCTCGTGCCTGACCTTCCCCTCCCCTAAATCCCCACAATAATTGACCTTCGGGTCATTGACCTTGTGTCACGTCCTGTCTAGTGGGAGACAGAGACAAATCAAATCCTTAAAACTATACGTCTGTCCATTATCAAGATCAAGAAAAAGTACAAATGCTTTTTAAGTTTTAGTTTTTAAAATATCTAATAAAATAAGCGTTTGTCATTATGAATAAGCGTTTGTCATTATGCGTTAAAGATATTGACACACACATGAATTTCAACTGAACCTCTTCACTCTTCTTTTTAAATTTTGAATACCATGATGAGAATGTTTTTGCATTTTTTCAAGTGTTTTTTTTTTGTTTCAACTATTTCTGTGTCTGTTCACAAAGCCGATCTCTTAAAGGCGTCAATGAATGGCACTTTCTGAAGGACTAAGGTCGTGTGACGATGTACGAGTGTTTGTGTTTGGCTGTTCTTTCTATCTTTTCAAGTAAGACAACATATTCCACAACAGAAGGTGTACCTGGCGATAATTTGTCTTCGAGAGTTGTCACGTTCCTTGAATCGCTTGAACAAGTTTGGTAACACACTTTCGTTGACAGTTCATGGGGCAGTTAGCATTAATAATTTCATTTCTCGCTGTCGCTGAATACAGTTCTTTCTTTCCACATGCAACGTAAAATGGTTCTGACTGCAATTTCTTACTCTTTTATTATTAAGGGTGCAAAATAAATAGTAATTAACTCATGTTATATGATATATATGAAAATAAAGATTAAACAATTCAGCTGGAATTGGAAAAGAAGTTTCGTCAAATTAATTATGTAACATTCAGATACAACTTGGCAAAAATCAAAAATCATTGACTCAGTCTGATATCTTGAAATAGTGACTCACCCTTGTATATCTGTTATATAATTAAGGTATTGATTTCTCCATATTAATTATTTTTCGTTAATTATATTTTATTTTTTAGTTTGAACAAACATTGACAAGATGGTTAGAGTGTTCACCAATGGCCCTGGAGACCTGGGTTCAATCCCAGATCGAGTCAAACCAAAGACTCAAAAAATGGTACTTGATGTCTCCTTGTTTAACACACAGCCTTATAAGGTAGAGATCGAGGGTTAAACGGAGCAATCCAGGAAAAGGAGTAGCGCCCTACGTTACACCATGATATAGTAGCTATCGAAAAGGGTGCCTTCGGTTCACCCTCGACTACGGTCACCTTTTTTTTTATTTTACTTATTTAGTTTGGTGAGGCTTTGAACTACTCGGGTCTCTTAGTCCAGGTGCATAGTCAGATGGTGCAGTCTTACGCCCACGCATAAAGGATATGTCAATCATCCTCCTTATAATAGACCCTCAGACAGAAAATGGGGCTGGAGTATGAGTGATATCAGAAGAGATGGGCTTGAGAATTTAGGGATTTTGAAAGAGTAGTTGAGTTTTCTGTCGTTGAGGCTTGCGGTTGAGTTTTTCTGATCTCGGCCGGCAGAGATGAATTGAAATCTTAAACACCACAAGATGCGCCGTGCGTTGAGGGCGGGGTCAGCATAGATGATTGGCATAAGCTTTTAATAATTGTGTCTCTCTCCTTGTGTCGCCAAGGACCGAAGTAAGAAATTAATAAACGCGTTCGTATCTGAAACGACAGCGTTCGCCTGTATTTGTATTTGGATCTGTATTGTTATTGATATAATTAAGAGAATACAAAAATATAAAATCCTAATTTCCAATTTGTACATATATTTTTCATTTCAGATTTCTAGTTGAAACGATAAAGACTTCCATGAACAGGAGTTGTTTGTTCAAAGTTTCTGTTGTGTAATGCATTTATATTTTGTTTGTTGATTAGTAGGAACCCAGTATAATCAAAAATCCATTGTGAAGTCCACTCATCAGAAATCGACTCCGTAATCAAAACTAGATAAGAAACTAATGAATAAATTTTTTTTTTCTTTTAAACTAGACGGCAATTCCACAAGAATGTTGCGAGCAATATTAAACAAGTCCTGGCGGCAACACCCCACAAGGCACCAACTATACGGTCATCTGCCTCCCATCACGAAAACTATACAAGTTAGACGAACGAGACATGTAGGACACTGCTGGAGAAGCAAGGACGGGCTCATAAGTGATATAATCCTATGGACCCCCGAATATGGCCAAGCAAAAGCAGGACGACCAGCTCGAACATACATACAGCAGCTATGTGAGGATACGGGATGTAGCCCTGAAGACCTGCCAGAGGAGATGAATGATAGGGAGAAGTGGCGAGAGAGGATCAGGGATATCCGTGCTAGTGGCACGACTTGATGATGATGATGATGAATGAATAAAACCTGCGCTAACTTGTGTAATATAGCCATGATACAACTATACAAAGATATAAAATGTTCATATGCATAGGAATCCCGTAACATTGACGACATTTTTTAGTTCAGGTACGAAGCGTTTATTGACTTCTTGAGTTTAGTCTTTCGACACGAGGAGAGAGAGACACAATTTTTACTATGCTGACCGTTCCCTCTGACCCAATAAACGCACGGCGCATCCCGTAGACCACAAACTGGACTCGCCACGTCCAGCTTCAAATCTCAACTCGGTTCGTCCAGCGTCAGGTCTCAACTAACTGCTTTTTTTCAAAATCACCAAGAATCCCAGCCCATCGCTTCCGGGCATGACGTCATTTGCATCCCAGTCCCATTTCTTTTCTGGGGTTTTTATTATGACATTAGTGATTGTCACATCCTCTGCGCTCGAGCGTGAACACCTGCGCTCAATGTGTGTACCTGCACGCGCACAAAGTTGAATAGTTTTAAGCCTAACTAAATCGAATGATAAGATATAACCAACGAAAAATTATAATATAAAAAAAAATCATTCCACAATTATATAACACTTGTAGCTATTATTTGACTGGAAAAGTCGAAGAGAAGATGCTTCGAAATAAAACCTGCAGTTTGTATAGTCACCAATTATCTTGCTATACCTGTCAATAGGTTGTAACTCCAGTGGCCAAATTGCCGTACAAGCGTACCTCACTATAATCCAATGAGAGGTAGAATTTTTACTACCTCATGATATAACGCATCTGGTATATTTTAACAAGTTAAATTAAATATTAATAAAAATGTTTGAATTATAATTTTGGAGGTCAAGTCTGCAGTCATCTGTCACGATGGGGCAAGAATAATCCGATTTCCCGACAGGCCAGATTTGATACAATGTCATGCTAGTATTAGAGTTAGTACAGATCCGTTCCAGAT
>OY757917.1:95419958-95427458 GCA_963585895.1 Sepioteuthis lessoniana
AACGTTTGTCGGAACATTTTCCAATATTAAATGACTGGCTGGTCAGTATATCAACTGCAGTTCACATAAATTCTTTTTCATTGCAAATACTTTTGATATTAGCAGCTGTGGTCAGTTTTAGAGATCGCGCCATTGTACATTAACTGCCATAAACAAACACGGATTGTCATAACGGTGTGACATGCTTATCTTTTAGATAAACATGTGATATAATTGCCAATTAAAAATAATCCTATAAAAAACAAGTATTCTGTCAGGGTTACATGATTCTACAGATATTACATCACTTGGTTGCCATTAAGTAGTTATAATAGCCGCTAGGTAGCGTGGCCAAAGCAGTATATAAATGAAACTCTCGTTTAAGCCAAACCTCTCTTTAGTTCTGTCTCGACAGGGGGGCTTGTGTCTCCAACAAACTGCGTGTCATATAGTACACGGTACTTTGACGTAAGTGTTCAAACAGCAACTTCCCTTTTAAGAAGTATTATCAACTTATACTAAAAAAAATTTAAGTCATTTTCATATTATTTCTGTAAGCTCTTTTTAGTATCTCATGTTATTTTTTTATTCGTTCTTGTAATTTTGCACACAATATAAAATACCTTGCTGATTCGTCGTAAATTGTTAAAGATAGTTCAGCATTAGGAAATATAAAATCCTAATAGATTTTCCCAGCTACCAGTGTCCAAATTGTTTCCCTTTCACATTCAAATATTTGTTATGGTGAGTTATGGTATTCAGGTAAGATAAATATATAATATGAGAATCTTCAAGTCATCAATACTAATTCCACTCTGATAATTACCTGGATTAAAATTTTGAAATACAATATATTCATCTGAAAAGACAGGAGCAATGATAAGCTTAGTTATTGCTTGAAATGTATTACGAAATAGATCGATCGATTGATCTATAGATAGATTGATTGATTGATTTAACCCGACTGAGATTATTTTAAGCCTAGAAGGTAGTGAATTGGTTACATAATACTTTTATACTAATATTTTTTTCAAGTTTTCAAAGATTTTTGCACACGGTCATATGATTTCTGGTATTCCATTATAATTGTAAACATTTGTAAACAGATCGATTTATCCAACCGATAATGTTTACGATGGGAGCTGTACTAACAATACAGTTCTGAGTTGACCTGGGAGAAATGTCAATGACAGCTTACTACACACTTCTCAGAGTTCCAGAACAAGAGCCGCATCAGGAAAAGGTGGTATTATAGTGTTGTGGCCTTTAAGGGCCAGAAATGAATAACACAAAGAGATATAAGGTTTAAAAAATATAGACAGTAACGGTTACCAGTAACTGACTAGAATTGCTTCCTTCGTTTATCTAACCATCCACTTTTATAGTGTCGGGGAAGGTCAATGCAGTGGCGTCATGGGGTATATCACCATAACATATACCAAGGATACTCATTAGAGAGGGTCTTCTCCCTCTGCAGGGGAAACATTCAGCACTATCTAAGCCCACCGACAGGGTGATAAATAAATCGAATCCTTCCTAATTCTTTAAAATTTAATATTCGTTTATAACTTTACATAGGGAAACATACATACATACGTACATAAAAATATGTACATAAAAACAAACATGCATCCTTTGATACATACATAAATGCATACAAAAAAATAGACTGATTAGCAAACAGACAGATTCGGTCAACGTAGATGGAAATGAAATCGGCAAGCCGAGTTCAAATCCAGGATGAAGCTGCATGCTTTTAACTTTGTGCTTATATCTTGAGGAACGGAAGGAATCATGAGCCTATGACGCAACCCAGCTATGCGTAAATAGTCGGTTAGACAGGGTTCTGTAGACTTGTAAGGCAATCATTTTAGAAGGTAAAGCCTTAATTCAAACCAGTTGTAAGCAGCTAAGAAATATGTAGAATGCTGTACATTGTGGAAGGAACTGGGAAAATACCTTCATCAAAGAATCTGCTAAAAAATACAATAGTTATATATATATATATATATATATATATATATATATATATATATATAAGTGTGTGTGTTACATTTATGCATATAATATTATCATTCATTTCAGCACCCTTGGATTAGTTCCTAAGAATTAAGAGTTTCTTTCTTCTCGATTTCTAATATTTGACATGTCCAGTGAACTCCTAAAATTGTTGAAAAAGACCCAAAGTTAGAAAATGGAATATTTAACGACAAATCCATCCACCAGGAATGAAAAAGTTTTTGATGCAGAAAATAATCAAAACTAAGTGGAGTAGCAGTAAAGTCATAGGATAACTGAAGCATTGTCGAGATAAGAACGACTTAAATATAACAAGCATTGATATACACCGATAATATCTATTTAATTTATTCGTGTACTTCGGAGTCAAACAATAACCCTGAGAATAATTGTAAAATATTCACAGATTAATAGTTATTGAAATACCGACTGTAAAGAAACTGGTCGGCGTATAAGAATGACCCTGTGTCACTTCGCATTTATGGCGAAAGCAGAGGTAATACTTACAGTAATAGCAAAAAAGGGTGAATAAAAGTATTTTGAGAATATGGGAATTAACTCCAATCAAAAATCTGTTGACAATATTTAATAAATTTCGCAAACCTCCGAATAAAAAAGTTATTTAACATAGCAATAATTGTTGGCGACAATTATCACAGGATCAGTGTCAATCGCTTATATACAAATTAGAGGCTTCGCGGTACGTGTGAGTGTGAGTATGTATGCACTTTAGCACATTATATATATATATATATATATATATATATATATATATATATATATATATATATCCCTCAGCACGAAGACGACGGTACACAAGGTTTATTTCAAAATGGCGTTTTACAGGTTTGAATATATATATATATATTGTCTCAATTTACATGGGACCCATATGACAGCTAATAAATTTACGAATAATAATATTGTGGGTTTTTTTTGTTTCAGATTAGAAAATATAATTCTATAACAACTATCAATCCTCGTACACAACGTCTTGGAGAAGAGAGGCAAAATATTTTGCGTCACTAATTATTTTGAGAGAAAATCCTTCAAAACTGTGCAAGCAAAATATCGAGGCAGGTTTTACTTTAACAATTATCCCAAGAAAAGCCAAATTTATCGTTGGGTACACCAATTTCAAGCAACAGGGTCGGTAAACAACCTCAACAAGAAAGCTAAAAATCTCAGAAATGGCTGGAAGTTGACTAAAATGTCCTGACAATGTGGATATGGTGAGAGATTCTGTCGAAGGAGTCCGAAAAAAGTATCCCTGAAGACGTTCCCAAGGACTTGGTCTTCCATGTGAATCATTGTAAAAAATCTTTAAAAGTAAGATCTTCAGCTGTACCTATACAGGATCCACCTCACGCATGAACTCACACCAGTTGATATGTAAAAACGTCTCAGTAATAAATTGTTATCATATTAATGGGCTGCATCTATTTTGAGACACCCTATATATATGCTCTTGTACGTTCAATGACCTTTTGTCTCACTCATGATGTGATTAATACCAAAGATTTGATAAATCATCAATAAGAGAAAAAAATTCAATAACGGAGAACGATTGAAAGAAAAAAAAAGGATTGATGCATCCTTAGCTTTTGTTAAAGCATCCGTTTAAGATGAAAAAAACATGCAACTTCAATAACATCTAATTATGGAGACTGACTTCTCTTTTTGGATACATGTTCGAATTGAACGAGTGGATCGTCTTTCTTTTCAACAGAAAGCTTAAGGCAATGATATTGCATAATGTCATGATACTCAAATATCAAAGTGGCAGCCATTATTCTCCCCTTGTACACACACACACACACACACACATATATATATATATATATATATATATATATATATATATATATATCGAGAGAGAGAGACAGACAGAGACACAGAGAGAGAGAGAGAGAGAGAGAGAGAGAGAGAGAGAGAGAGAGAGAGAGAGAGAGAGAATACTGGACAAACTTTCAATAGAATAAATTTTTAAAAATTAACAAAATATCAGAAATTTAATGAATCAAAATTCTAGAATTTACCTTTGGAGATTTTAGAGTATGCACACGTAAATACACCACACACACACACACACACACACACACACACACATATATATATATATATATATATATATATATATATAACAAGTAGATAGATACTGAACGATTTTCGGCACAAAAACTGAAATCAGCATTTTAATTGAAATTGGTTTTGCATCATATGAAACCACTTTCGTTTATTTATTTCGGGAGTCAGTTTTAAAATATTAATCTTCAATCATATAAAGCATAAGAAATATTTTTGATAGGAAACTCTTAATATTTAATTGCAATATTTTTAGCTATAATTTGGTCCTCGAGTCGTCGTCATTGTTACCATTATGATCATGTTGACAGCACGGAAATCCCAGGCTCTTTGCCGCAATGTCTTCTCGAGTCATTCAATTTTCGTACAGAGCTTATGAATGTAAGTATTTTCTGCTTGGCCAACACTGACGGTTTCACGTGTAAGAGTCACTAAGAAAATGTTGCTTATGAGTTTATCCTAATTTCTCCTGCAATGCCCCCGCATCGTCTTGATCGTCTAACATGGGTTGTTCGTGAGGGAAAGTTGCTATTCAAATGCTGTTTTGCAAAGTGATGATTAAAATAAAAATTGTTTAAAATAAAACATTGCATTTTTTTGTAGTTCCCACCAATCTTTTTTCCATTTAGCTAGCGTCCATGGGATTCATTCTTATAGAAATATTGACACGGCCACTGCCTAAAAGAAATACTAGTTTATTTTGGAGGGATCAGATATCCGCATGATAAACAATAGCAACATAATAAACGAGTTGTTTGGTTGGTTGGTTGGTTGGTTTTACCATATGTCAACACATGTAAGACTATTTGATAACGAAAGCTGATTAACAATAAAAGTAGAGTTGGTGACTGTAGTCGAGAGGACACCAAGGTCCCTTTTCAATAGCTACTACACCAAGGTGTATGGGAGGACGTTACTCCTTTCCCTGGATTGTTTTACTTTACCCTTGATACGTACCTTATAATGCTGAGTGTTAAGCAAGGAGTTATCAAGTACCATTTTTTAAACTATATGGTAAGACACGACCTGAGATTGAACTCTGGTCTCTCGGACCATTGGCGAACACTCTACCCACTAGACCTACGAGCCGGTTAATAAAAATGGTTTCAAATACATACAGTACAAAAATCTTTAATCAATTTAAACTCATCGTATATATTCTCAAAATCAACGTTATAAGAGCCAGAATTTAATCTTGTTCTAAATAATTTTAAACAATATTTCTAACAAATCCATTTGATCTACAGATAGTGGTTTGGTTTTATCGTATATCAACCATTGTAAATTATTCAATTCCAAATCCTCTATACATATATATCAAATATATGTTTCGAAAAATGTGTTCTTGACATTTTTAAACGAGACTGTGCTCATTTCTTGCATATTGTAAAATGGTTTCAAGTATTGCTACATAACAGTCACAACTTAACGTCAGTCACTTGCTTGTACACCTTCAAATAGGTATACATGATAAACAAGAGATTAGTTTGTCGGTAATATCATTTTTAAAAGACTTAGAACTAATTTGTTTTAAGACTAGAATTTTCATGTGTCTATAACAATTTAATTAAACTTGTCATTTGTTTACACTCACATAGCTGCTGTATGTGAGGATACGGGATGTAGCCCTGAAGACCTGCCAAAAGCGATGAATGATAGGGATAAGTGGCGAGATAGGATCAGGGATATCCGTGCTAGTGGCATGACATGATGATGATGATGATTTGTTTACACACAGTTAAATGATCAAACAGTTCAATTTCAAACAATCTAATTTATCATGAATCATTTTTTTGAACATGCATAAAATTTATATTTGATTCATAGGTAGCTATTATGTCCTACTACTTCGGGCCCGAGTGAACCTGGGAGCGATGACAATGAGGAAGTACTCCATATTCCCCGAAGCTAAAGCGTTACTGGAGCCTCACTCATAGATTGTTTTGTGTTATATCCAGAAAACTTGTTGTAGGGGTCTTATTCATTTGCAGAGATCTAGTCGGTGTATTCTACAGCCCCTGTCGACTGGCTTCGTTTTGGAGAGAGGTCTTACCACTCTGTAGAGATCTAGTCGGTGTATTCATCAGCCTAGCTGACTGACTTCGTTTTGGGGAGAGGTCATACCCATCTGTAGAGACCCAGTCTGTGTATTCATTAGTCCCAGCCGACTGGGCTATCAACTGATGGAAGTCTAACAGATACTCACCGTCTGGGTCAAAGAATAATAACAATAGAGTGAAACCACACTCTTCAGAATTCCAAAACTGGAACCTCACCATCTGATGAAGTTAGGAGTCAAAAAGAGGATACCCACTCACACATACTTAATCTTTCTGTCTCTGTCTCTATCTCTCTCTCTCAAGCAGGTCTGTTTGATCTATAAAGGATACCAAAATAGGTACGGGGTATCTCTCCCAGGCGTAATGGTTAAATTGCTGGAATGTGTCCACAAAGTAAGTTTGAACTCTAATAGCGCCGTTATGTTCTGCTTCTACCAAATACTCTAAAGAATGGTATGAATCTTATTTATCATCCTTCTCTCACAGCTTATGTGTTAAATAGTATCACTGCTCTTCTTATGAAATTATATAGATTTGGCTTTGAATAACCAACGAAGATTGATATGCATTTAAACAAAGAGACCAAACCAAATCTAACAGGTTCTTCCACTTGGAATCATTCGAAACTGTCTGTGCTTATTAGCCCTCTTTTTTTCAGAGCTTGGATTAAATCATAAAACAAACTCAATTCTCGAGGAGACAATCAGTCTAAGGAATGAACGACACGGAATTTAAACGTCATTTTAACCTGTTATATACAGGGAGTGTGATAGACATTTCTCTTTGTGGGAGGAGTTCTTGTGGTGTTAAGGATAACGGAACCAGAATCTGTCAGGCAGAAATTAATACTGCTGAATACTCTACCAAATAAGAAGGAATCTGCTTGGCATAACTGGCCGGGCTACAATATAGTAGTCAGCGAGTTCAAACACAAATCTGGCTATTACGTTCACATTCGGACAAATACTTTTTTGCAATTGTATCAATTCTCAAATTTAATTCAAAACTATTGTAATTTTACTATCTACTCTATAGCTGATGGTGGCGTCTGCTATGAGTTAAATGGGACCGGTATAATAAAGGAACCAAACCAAACGAATTATTTCTGCTTTTCAGATATTAGATAATCTTTTAGTCGTGATGGGTGTTGATAAGATGGCTGCTGCATTCCAAACGATGACGGAAATGACTGTGGCGAAGAATGAGTTTGTTTCCCACACCTCTTATCATCCCTCACAGACTCCCTGCCTTCTTTGAATCTCTTTTGCCACTCAAAAACTGATGCTCGATTCGTGCAAGATGGTCGAAAAGCAGTCTGAAGCATTCCATACGTCTCTGTGGCATTTTTTCCAAGTTT
>OY757917.1:95429958-95462458 GCA_963585895.1 Sepioteuthis lessoniana
TATTATATTTAGAACCATTTAACAGCGTTCAAGTGGATGTGTAATGTTGAATAGAATCACTAGTTTTGGATAGCAATACTTGATACCATTCTTCTGAGTAGAAATAAAACTATTTATGCTAGATTGCAATACATGAAATCATTTAACAATGTTAAAATAAAACTATTACTGCTTGACAGTTATGTTTTAAATGATTTAACGGTGTGTGAACAAATCTTCTCAGGCTTGTTTAAAAATTCATACGCATAAATTTTTCATTGGAAAGCATGGCTCTTCAAATGAATTGAGCTCTCGGTAGCCGTTAAGCGGATATATGTAAACAAAACAAATGTGATACATTAGCGTTTAAATTTCCTTCGGTTGCGTTAGTTTCCTCGTGGCTGAGTGGTAGAATCTTGGATTGGCGTTTGAGTCAGTCGGGTTTCGATACCAGCTTCGGGAATCGAGCGTGTCTAGCCACGCTGAAGGGTTGTGATACAATGAAGCAGTTTGTCTGTTGATATCAATATATATGTATATATATATATATATATATATATATACGGGATTTGGCATTAAATAATCTACAATGGTTGATATGTCGGAAAACACTAAACAACCAATCCTATATATATCGTTGTTTCTCAAGAGATTATCTTAGATTTTTATGTTATTTTTTAAAATTTTAATTACCTGGCACGTGCGTACACACACACACACACACACACACATATATATATATATATATATATATATATAATCTTTGGTGTGCTGAGACGATCTGCCTTTGCTTTTTTTATTGTTGTTGTTTTTTTTCAAAAAATGCTGATCTAGTATTTAAAAAATAAAGGATATGCTGAAATTAATATTATCACAGACAATGTGGCTCATTTTTGAAGGTTTTTTCTTTTATATGAAATTATTTGTTCCGTACTTTAATCTATTATTATTTTACACTGTGCTCGTTATGTGATTTTGAATTACATGGCTATTGAAAAAAGAAAATCCTAAAATAGAATCGTCCTCACCATAGGCTGACTTGAGTTTGGGTAATATATATATATATATATATAATGAGAGAGAGAGAGAGAGGTATGCGGCTACAGAGAGAGTTTGGGGCGCTAAGACGATCTGCACTGTTTCGCTGTGTTTTTGATTTCAAAGCCACTCAAATAAGCGTGCACCATAGTCTAATATAAGAACATATGCTCAGTCAATTTAAACTGGGCCATATCACCAAGAAAGCAACGTCTTTGAAAGCGCAGTTGATCACAGTGCACTCACTACGTAGCTGAAAAAAAAAATTCGCTCCAGTCGCAGGAACTCGATGATCAGCCAAGGTCTGGTTTACCTCAAACCGTGGATTCCGAGGCTGTGCTCTCAGCAATAAATGTAAATTCGTTGAGTATCATTAAAAGAATATCAGGTAAGCATGGAATCTCACAGTTCAGTATACTTCCAGGAACTTGGCAAAAGCCTTTGCATCTACCGAATTGTGCCTCTCGTAAATAAAATATTGCAAAACTTTTGACTCACTCATTATAGAAAACATATTAGTACTAGATAGCAGTATAACCCTTAATATATATATATATATATATATATAGATAGATAGATAGATAGAGAGAGAGAGAGAGAGAGAGAGAGAGAGAGAGAGAGAGAGAGTAAAAGAACAAGCTAATCCAAAGAGAAGAATTCAATCTAAAAGAAAGTCAACGTTATAACGTTTCGGTTCTAATGAACCATCATTAGGACTTAGAATGGATAGTATCGAGTGACTTTTTATCACCGATGGATTTTTAATGAAATAAAAAACGAGGGGAAAATTATATACACAGAGAAAGGGGGTAATCAATAAATCAGCGTTCGCATTTAAAAGTATGTCATAAGGCTATTTAAAACAATGATGTAAAACAAATAGAATCATTAAGAGAAATAAGGAATTAAAAGGAGAAAGAAGGAAGGGAAGAAAGAAAAAAAAGAAAAAGGAAAAAGGAGACGGAAACAAATAGGAGAGAAAGGAGAAGGGGTTGTAGCGAAAGAGAAATGGGGGGGAAAAGAAGGGGAAATAATATAACATATTCTATCAGAATAACTAATTTTTGCAAAATAAAAAATAAAACCTATGTCAATTTATATGTCTACAAATTAAAAAAAAACTTAATAAGTAGAAAATAAGTCGTCGTGAGGCAAAAGTGGTATATATAAAGTTTTAAATAAATGTGTTAAAGGGAAACAGGTAAAATATTTACGGGAGGAAGGGAAAAGAACGGAAAAGGGGGAACTTGAGATATATGTCTGAAAAAAAATGAGGTGTATTAGATATAGGTGTGTAAAGAATTATGGGGAAATTGTGAAAATATGTAATGAAAATAATCGATTAATGATGGATCATATTGCAGTTAGTGATGACGGGTTTTCCTTAATTCAGTTATATGCTAAAAAAACGGACAATTATTGTATATATATATATATATATATATATCTAGAGAGAGAGATAGAGAGAGAGAGAGATTGAGAGAGAGAGAGAGAGATAAGATAATGGGACAGAGGGAAAGTAAGAGAAAGACATTGAGCGTGATACAGGGAGAGATAAACAGAGACAGGACAAAATAGAAAGAAAGAAAGAAAGAAAGAGAGAGAGAGATAAGATATTGGGACAGAGGGAAAGTAAGAGAAAGAGATTAAGAGTGATACAGGGAGAGATAAACAGAGACAGGACAAAATAGAAAGAAAGAAAGTGAGAGAGAGAGAGAGAGAGAGAGAGAGAGAGATAAGAAATTGGGACAGAGGGAAAGTAAGAGAAAGAGATTGGGAGTGATACGGGGAGAGATAAACAGACAGGACAAAATAGAAAGAAAGAAAGAAAGAAAGAAAGAAAGAGAGAGGGAGAGAGAGAGAGAGATGAGATATTGGGACAGAGGGAAAGTAAGAGAAAGAGATTAAGAGTGATACGGGTAGAGATAAACAGAGACAGTACAAAATAGAAAGAAAGAAAGAAAGAAAGAAAGAAAGAGGGAGAGAGAGAGAGAGAGAGAGAGAGATAAGATATTTGGACAGAGGGAAAGTAAAAGAAAAAGATTGGGAGTGATACAGGGAGAGATAAACAGAGACAGGAGAAAATAGGAAGAAAGTAAGAGAGAGAGAGAGAGAGAGAGAGAGAGAGAGAAAGAAATGGAAACTGTTATATAAATATTAATATTTTTGTGGTTCTAATATTCACTTGTAATTTTATTTTCGCTCGTCACAAGTTTCATTTGTTGACCACTTGTATTACCCATTCATCTTTTGTGCTTTATGCCTATTGCTCATTTTTGTTGTTTAATTTATTTAATCATCGCTTTTTTCTTAATCTGATATCATATGATAAATGTTTTCAAAATATAATTGTAGTAATACCTCACTTTTTACTGCCAAGCATATGCTGCTTTCACGTTGATTTCAGGAAGGACATATTTAAACTTACCTGAAAAAGAAAGGAAAATGTGTGAAACATTTATGGTAAAAAAATTTAAAAAAAGATTTTCATATTGCACTTTAATAGCAAAGAGATTTACTGGGTCTGAACAGGGAGAATAAGATGCTGAAATGGCGCTAGGTGGGTTTTAAAGTATTTTCTTTTGTAACGAAAAAAGGAATATATTATAGGTTTACTCAAAGTTACTCCAGGGATTTATCACTTAATTCAATATATATATATATATATATATATATATATATATATATAGAGAGAGAGAGAGAGGGAGAGAGAGAAGGAGAGATAGAGAGAAAAGGGAGTTAGAGAATAAATATCATCAATATTTACTCGTTTTTCCTCAGGTCTTTTTTTTCTTCTTTTCCATAATGATTTTTCTGCAAGAATATGGAAGACCCTTCCATGTATCAATGATTATATTTTGCCCTTAGTGATATTTTCTAAACGTTTCAGCCATTGTTATATTTTAAATTTTCTTTCGTTTTCATTGCCTGGTCTTCGTTTCTTCTTTTATTTTTCTAGGCAACCTTGACACTTGACATTTTAAGAATGAACAAAAAACATTACAGATATTCTTTGACAACTCGAATTACGTGAAATTTTCACCCGGGAATTTAAATGTCAAATAGTTTCATATATATATATATATATATATATATATATATATATATATATATATATTAATGAGAAAGGCAATTTGAGGGATCATTGTCAAGATTTGCGAGAACAATCTAAAAGATAACGTCATTTTCTCTAAAGCCTTCTCACTCGAACATCTAAAATTTCCTTTCGTTTTCGATCTTGAACCCGTTTTTCTTTAGTAGACATTTCAAAATAATTGATGAGCCGTATCTAATATTTGAAAGACAGAATAGATGATTAGAAAATATGATAAACGTTGATTTCAAACAAGTGTGATTTTCAGTTCAAGATCAGTGGAAAACTTGGATTTCTTTGGTGGGCTAAAAGTTTGAGGAGTTTAAAAGATTGTAACTCTAATTTATTCACGGGAGGCCAGTCGAAATGAGTTGATGTAGTTTTCCATCTATGGTCCTTGCGCTGCTGACTTGCGTATGAAGTCGGTAATATATATAAGTGAATAAATAAAGTGCAGAATAGATAGCAAATCGTTGTACATCTTAATAAAGAACATCGAGCCACGACGAAAGGACAGCACGGCATCAGAGTCTCGGGAAGAAGATGGTGATGAAAACGACAGAGAGAATTATATGCATATATAGCAATATGACCCTATGGGACATTAGGTTTGAATTAAGAGTTTTCCTTCTCCAAAACTGATGGCCACAAAAGCTGTATTTTCCCTATTCCCTTCTATTGAATCCATGTCTGGCAAACTGAAGTATACGCACATAGATAGATTGATAGATAGATGAACAGAATGAGATAGATAGATAAATAGACGAACAGAATGAGATAGATAGATAGATAGATAGATAGATAGATAGATAGATAGATTTGGTACAGGTTACCAGCTTAAAAAAATCATCGTTTGAAATTAAACTATGTTGAATATTGTCTTGGCTTTCGCCAATAATCTGGTAATTATGGCCAAATTTAAGATCATAACTGATTTAGCTCGTAGATTTTATTAACATGCACCTCAAATTCGTCCTTGATTCTCCTGATTACGTAATCTAGTACGATAATTCTGTTAATTAAATTGATACTTTGTTGAAGGAATCGTTTACATCTGCTGGAGAATCGTTAATCCAATAAAAGATTATTCAACAAAGTTTTGATCTAACACACACACACACACACACACACACACATATATATATATATATATATATATATATATATATATATATAGATATATATACGGATTGTAAGCAGATGCTTTGTGGGAAACTTTATTCTTAAACATTTTGTTAGATATTGTTTGGTTGCACACAGTTTAATGGTTTAATATTTTCTTATCTAACACTAATAATTCCTTTTCTCAAATATTTGATATAATAAAAAAAATTTGCACAAAGCTCTAATTTTTTTAAATATCTCATTAATAATAATCTTCTGGAAGTTATTGAAAAATTCTATTTTACCATAGATGGAACGTTAACACGTACAAGCACTCCAGGTCAGAGTGAACCTGGGAGGAATGGCAATAAAGATATACTCTGTATTACCCATTCAGGACTTGAGCCTTACCATCAGATGCAGTTTATCATCATAACTTTATAGTCGTTGGTTAGGAGAGGGTCTTTCTCCTCTGAAGAAGTAAAGTATGACAGTTAGATATAGGAATTTACTGAAGTTAACTAAAATCAGAAACTACTTACAAATAACACCCACTTAAAGACAAATTAGTAGTAATATATCTGCTTTTAATTATCAGTGCTTTGGGAAAATAATGTACAATTTAACAAATTTGGTGCAAGTTAATTATGTCGAAAAGAAGGTTTAATAGTAAACACGGCTTATATTTCATTTAATATCTTTTGCGGCGAGCAGTGCGTTGTTTCTGGTTTCTAATAACGTTTAATTTCATGGGAAACAATAATTGCAATTAGAACAATGTTTGCAACTGAATACTATGTGAATTTCTTCGAAGCCGTTATACAAAAGAGACAATGGCGGATATTGAAGCACTGATTCACCCTGCATGTCAGAAAAGGCTTGCGTACTTCACGTTTGAAATATGAGGCACTGATGATTTATTAACTGAGAATAAAACATGTCACAAAATCCTAAAACAACTTGAATATTTTGAATATTGTTCGTATACCATTAGCCCCCGTGGTGTAATGGTTAACGTCGTAGGAAATCGACACGGCAATCAAATCTCAAATTCTGTACGCTTCTCTTTGACTTGCCTATAGTTCTAATACCCGTGGGGCTCTACAGTTATGGGTATCATTGGTATGGAAATCGATGATGGAAAAGTGAATTTAAACCTGTTGAACTCCTCGTAAAAACTGATCTTGTATTGGATCCTGCTCGGGCGAAAGTGTTGGGTAATTACATATACATCATTGGCCATAGTTTTTCATATTCTCTCCCAACGAAGTCAAGTG
This sequence comes from Sepioteuthis lessoniana, assembly GCA_963585895.1. Lineage (NCBI taxonomy): Eukaryota > Metazoa > Mollusca > Cephalopoda > Myopsida > Loliginidae > Sepioteuthis > Sepioteuthis lessoniana. The sequence goes on from OY757917.1 coordinate 95,436,451, forward strand.
GAAATGTGAAAATTTACAAGTTTGAGCAATATTAGTGGAGAAACTGCTTGATTGACAGCTTTGTCGGTGAAGAATTAGAAGACACTGAGTGCATCCCCCGGCAGCCGAGTAAAACCTTCATCTGAAAAAGAAGGTCATGGGAATGATATTAAAGTACATTAGGGGTTGGGGCTCCAATTTCGGAGGTTTGGGGTGCTGGTTACAGGAAATATCCAACTCAGTATTTTTACCTCCAATACTCCTGATTTAAATATCCAGAAATACGTCCCGAGAGATGTAAAAAAAAGCGGGGATCCTTCAAGAAATTGATTAAGGATGCCTCTATGAACTTTGAACGAGAATCCTTCACAGCAGCTGATTTCGTTCCCCGATCTTCATTTGTCCCGAAACTTTGTTTGGTCACGATTCCGCTAATCATTAAAGCGTTTCTTAGCAAGGGATCGCCTAGTGGAGCCTATCCTTCCCGAAGTCTACAACTGGTTTGAATTCATAGTTTCTACTTCCAGACTGGTGGCCATACCAACAATAAAGATCCTAATTTGCCCAACTACTTAGCCATAGCTGGAGGGACAATAATCGTATTATTAATGTTCACAAGTGAATTAGCGCTATTTGAAATGTAGACACACTTCTCTAGAATGTGAACTCGGCTAAGCAATCCCACTTCCTCTTTACACAATTTCTTTCAATAAAATGATAATTGGAAACATCTAAAGTCACTTTCAATGCTGGATCGAAGCCATCTCCGAAGATGAAAATGTTTTTTTACGGAATTTTTGGAAAATACACAATTTTTCTTTTTCTGTTAAATTTTGTTCTCAATTACCACGCACACACTTTAGATTAAATAAATATATTTTTTCCTGAATAAAAGGAAGCGTTTAACGTAAAATGAAACAGGCTAGATAAATGGAAGAATATTTGACTTGTTAAATATGACTGGAAAGATTGCGTTTCATACAAACCGGAAGGCGATGTATTCTAAGAACTACTAGCCTCATGAGGTTGAAATTTAAGGACCGAATAAAGTTCTAATCACGTTAAGATTCAACCTAGTTCAAAGTTTTATCGTAGAGGTTGTGGTCGTATTATATTTACAGTAGCGGAGAAGAATTTCATTTTAAGTTTCAGAAGGTGGGGTTGATGAATACACACTTTTGAATTCACACAGAGTTAATGACTCAATAAATAAAGCTGGAGTTATATGTTTCTCTGTTCATTTTTGACATTTTTTCATGCACTGCTCAAAATCGTAAACCAATTGTTAATAGTCACATCGCAAACCAGTTCTTGTGCGCAATAAATTAGAGACAGCAGTGTTACTTGGTATTGCCTGGCTGTTAAACATGTCTTGGACTTTTTTTATTTTATTTTTACTTTTAAACGTGACCCAACAGCTATCGTCTTTGTAAATCGACAAAAGGACCCAATTTCGAATATTTGTAGGAGCAGTTGGGGTTTCATTTTAGAAAAAGGCATGAGCTCATATTGTCTCCTTATTTAGCATTGCTGCATCAAACGAGGTGCAAAAAAAGCCATTTTTTAAATGGAATACATCTCTTTTTCAATTTCTTTCTCGTAGGCTGTTTGCCTGATCAAGGTTAAAGAACACTTTTTCCCAACAATCAACAAACTGTTGTTGGAAGGGAGAACAGAAGGATTGTTACTTTTTTCGTAAGCAATTGAATGAAAACTGAAATACGATTTGATTCAGGATTTTAACTTGGGTTATCGATTTCGCTTCCCACCACAATTACCGACAAGCTATCCTAAAAAATAGACGAGTATTCACATTTTGAATTATCTAGCTATTAGATGGAAAATTTTCCTATGAGTAAAATGTATTGACGTAGGTTAGATAAGGAAGTATTTTGTAATAACTTGAATTAAAAAGAAGAAAAAAAAACAACTTTTCCTTTAAAATGAAATTAAAAAAAAAAAACAGATGCGCATTCCAAGTCCAACCACTTTTTTTCTGTCTTAAATGTTTATCAATATTGTTTGTTATATGAAAAGTTTTATTTAGCTAATCCACAAATCAGAAGATATAGTAAAATAGAATAAATAAATGCATTGAATGGTTTATCGAATCAGAATTCGATAAAGATTTAGATAGGAATGTTAGAAAAGTGGTTAACTTTTTAAAGTAAGAGAAATGTGATTTTAATTTTGATAATCTCTGTTTATTTTCAATTTGTTAAAAGATTCCCTATATATCAATATGTAAACAAAATATATATTTCACTCATACACACACGCGTGCATATATATATATATATATATATATATATATATATATATATATATATATATATATATGCACGCTTGAGTGTATGAGTGAAATATATATATATATATATATATGTGTGTGTGTGTGTGTGTGTATGTGTGTGTCTGTGTGTGTGTGTGTCTGTATGTGTGTGTGTATAAAGGATTCCCTAGGTATCAATATATAAATAAAAATATATTTCACTCATACACACACGAGTGCATATATATATATATATATGTATATATCCACGCGTGTGTGTATGAGTGAAATATATATATGTATATATATATATATATATATATATATATGTGTGTGTGTGTGTGTGTGTGTGTGTGTGTATGTCTGTGTCTGTGTATGTCTGTGTGTGTGTGTTCGATATTTTTACATCCATGCAGACATGCAATCACAAATACCTCTAGAAATTCCTATTCACATGCTTATATAAAGACTGGAAAATTTGAATAATAATAATAATAATAATAATAATAATAATAGTGGTGACAGAGATGAAACCATCAATCATATAATAAGCGAATGCAGCAAATTAGCACAGCGGGAGGATAAGGCGAGACACGACTGGGTCGGTAAGGTGATTCACTGGGAAATGTGTAAGAAATTTAAATTCGACCACACTAACTAATGGTATATGCACAACCCAGCACCTGTCCTAGAAATGCCACGCATAAACTCCTATGTTACTTTAATATACGAACGGATCAACTAATCCCGGCCAGGAGACCAGACTTAAAAATAATCCACAAAAAAAGATAACTTGCAAAATAGTCGACGTTGCTGTCCCGGCTGACCACAGAATAATACTAAAATAATGTGAAAAGAAGGGTAACTTGGAAGTTGGTGGACGAGTGGAGACCATTCAAAATACTACATTATTGAGAACGGCTCGAATACTGAGAAGAGTCCTGGAGGCTTGAGGAGACTTACTCTCACTCTAACTCCAGTGAAAAACCATCAGCTTACGCTGATGTAAAACTGATGTAAATAATAATAATAATAATAATTGTCGACTTTGCTGTTCCGGCGGAGCACAGAATAAATTTGAAGGAAAGTGAAAAGAAAGATAAGTACCTCGACCTTGCTAGAGAATTGAAAGAGCTGTGGAACATGAAAGTAACGATTGTGCCAATTGTGATGGGTTTCTTAGACACAATAACTAAAGGATTATTAAAAATCCTGGAAGACTTGGAAGTTGGTGGACGGGTAGAGACTATCCAAACGACAGCATTGCTAAAAACGGCCAGAATCCTGAGAAGAGTTCTGGAGACATGAGGAGACTTGCTGTCACTCAAACTCCAGTGAAAAACCATCAGCTAACACTGATGTGAAAAACTCTTAAGGAGTAAATAATAATAATAATAATAATAATAATAATAATAATAATAATAATTCGTTGACCTTGCAAGATAAGAAAAAAAAATGGAACGTGAAGGTCGCGATGAAAGTAATTGTAATTGGTGCGGTTGATAAACGAATTGGAAGACTTGAAAATTAGAGGTCGAGTGGTTATCATAAAAACTACAGCATTATTAGGATCGAACTGAATACTAAGAAGAGTCCTGGAGACTCCAGTGAAAAACCATCAGCTAACACTGATGAGAAAAACTCTAAAGAAGGAAATAATAATAATTATAATAGGCCAGTTATATTAAAGCCAAAATTGATAATAAGCATCAGTATAGCAAGCGTAAATATTGTGGTGACAGAGACAAAAATATTAATCACATAAAAAGCGAATGTAGCAATCTTGTAAAACTGGAGTATACAATTGGATATGACAGTGGGGGGAAGGTGCTCAACTGGGAACTGTGCAAGAATATAAAATTGGCCCATCTTACCAAATGGTATATTCACAAACCAGAGTCCATCATCTGGTATTTTGATATGAAAACAGATCACCCAATCTCAGTCAAAAGACCAGACCTTGTGATAATAAATAGAGAGAATTTTACTGTCCCAGCAGACTAAATCGGAAAGATCAAAAAATGAAGAGAGACACATGCTTGAACCTGGCCTGATAACTTAAAGTAGCTGTGATACCATTGTAATTGGCGCTTTTGGAACAGTCCCAAAAGGTTTGGAAAAGAGATGAAAAGGGTGGGAAATCGAATGGCAAACGAGCCCATGCAAAACTCAGCATTAAGACCGACCAGGATATCTAGAAGAATCTAGTGATCTGAGGAGACTTGCTGTCACTCAGCTTCCAGTGAATGAATCATCCACAAACGCTGATGTAAAAATGCTTGCAAATAGTAAAATAATAATTAAATTTAAAGCAGAATCTTTCGAAGAAAAGGACACTCATAAAATTCTCTGGGATTTTAAAATGCAAACGGATCACCGAATACCGGCCAGAACACCCAACTTAGATTTATAAAAAGAAAAAAACAAACTGGTCGTCTACTGAACATAGAAAGAAAATATTGAATATTCTTTTTTCTTTTTTCTTTTTTTTTAGTTTGATTAGTCCACTTAAGAAACGCAATAAATCTAACTTCTTAAGTTTAATCTAACAGTTAAGAAAACGCAATAAATCTAACTTTTTAGGATTAGTTCTATTATTAAGCATTTTTTCATTAAAACAAGCCCAATCTGAGTGTTCAAGAAAAGAAAGGCTAACAATGTACAATATGCTTAACGCAGAAATGAAGCCAAAAAAAGTTCCAAGATGAATGCAGTTTTTTAAGGCCTCCATCGAGTACAAACTTTAAACCCCTTGATTATACTATTTAGGAGGGTTTTATAAACGAAACAAATGCAAATTCCCCTCCAAATACAGTTTCGTTTAAGACTGCTATTGTAGAGGAATTAAATAAAATGTTTGAAGAATTTACTTTGAAGGTGTTATTCGTCTCTGCTTCCCACTAAACAGGACTTGACACAAGGTAAATGACCCAAAGGTCGATTATAGGGGATTTAGGGGAGAGAATGGTCAGGCATGAGCCGAGGCTCGATCCTTGCTGGTCATGGATCCACTTAGTGCAATGTGGATCTGGAATTGTACCCAAATCTCGATCCAGGCAAGTAGGCCTGATTACACCGCAAACTGGACAACGAGTTCCAGTGCTTTACTTGCTGGTCAATGACTATACACCCGAGACAGCGCACAAGGTGAAATTATTTTGAAGGCATGCAAATAGTTTTGAAGGCCTGTTAACACAATAACTGAACATAAATGGTGGACATATTGGGTAAATTTACTATTGTGCGTCTATGTTTTTATTTTGTTGTTTATTTTTTTAAATTAAAATTGATCTTTTTTTTATAATATAATCCTTTAGTATTATACTTGAATAACTCCGCTGCCGGCGAATGAATTTGCTGTTCGACCGGACAACAGAGTGGAATTAAAGGAATTAAAAAACAGTAACTATTTAAATCTTGCTTGTGAGCTGAAGAAGTTATGGAGCTAAAAGGCAATTGTAATTGGTACCCTTTAAACGGACCCCAAATTCTAAAAAATGCACTAGGGTAACTTGAAATTAGAAAAAGAATCGAGACCATCCAGAAAACAAATCTGTTAAGATCAGTTAGAAAACTTGCCCGTGGTGTAGTCGTTATCGTCGTAGGAAATGGACACGGTGACACGAGTTCAAATCCTGGACGAGACTGATTGCATTTCACATAGCACTAATACCCTTGGGAAAGGTATGAATCCGATTATTCTCCCTCCAGCTATGGGTAAATAGTAGGACAGACTAGGTTCTTCAGCCTTGGTTAGGCAACTAGTCTAGGAGAAGGAAAACTCTGAATTCAAACCTGTTAAACTCCGCTTAAAAATTGACCTTGTGTCATATCCTGCCCGAACGGAGGGGTTGGTAAATAGTATCAGTTAGAATACTTGCAATATTCCAGAAGACCTGAGGAGGCTTGTTGTCACTCAGAATTCAATGAAAAACCTCCAGTTAGAGCTAATGTGAAAAATTCCCAAGGTGCAAAATATATTACTGGTGATGAAGATATTGGGTCATGGATCGATGATGATTATAAAGAAAACTTTGCCGATAAACTATGTAGTTGATTTGTTTAGAGTAGGGGGAGAAGCTTTTGTAGGGACCAACAATATTTTGTGGATTAGTTGATAACAGAATAATGGTACTACAAAGCTTTCACCAAGTTTTTAATTTTGCGTTCCTTCTCCTAAACTGGCTACTGTGTTCAACAAAAAGAAGAGCCAATTTTACTTGACTATTTACTCATAACTATGGTGGGGAAGGGGAATAAAAATAAAGTTTCTCATCTTTTTCAAGACTTCGAGCGAAGGGAAATGCAAACTGTCTCCTCCAGGATTAGAATCTATATTCATCGAATTTTCCTATGAGATAGAAGTAACGGAATATAGGCTGAATTAATAAGGCACATAATTAAAAATCTTATTAGGAACTACGGAGGTTCTTCTAGATTTACTGAGGTCTTAATCAAAGGAAAAAGTCAACTGCTGCATTCAGATTTTTTGAATTTTTGATATTATTAGCATTCATATCACTTATGTTCACACTAATATATATATATATATATATATATATATATATATATATATATATATATGAAATTAAATATGGATTAAAATCCGAAAGTATGAAGATAGCAGAAAAACATGATCCAAATAGGTGAATTTATTATGATGTAAAGTCGACATTAACTTTGGGAAATCCAACATTTTCAAATATTTTTCCACGTGTCAGACACGTTCTTATTACTTTTGAATTATAAACGCTATTTGCACGTTTATGTATCTTTTCGTTGTATATTTCTCATCTCAGCAAGCATCCATCACTATGTGAACTATTTTGATATCCAAGACCTGATGATGGTTGCTGAAACCGAAACGTTAACATCGACTTTACGTCATAATAAATTCACCTATTTGTATTATATTTTTCTGCTACCATATATATATATATATATACATACACGCATGCATGCACACACACTCACTCACACACACACACACACACACACACACACATATATATATATATATATATATATATATATATCGACCGCTGCTTGGAAAAAAATTGCGTTTTATTTTATGGATAGCTGTGAATTCCATACGACCGATAATCTATAAATAGCTGTCAATGCCTTCGCTAGTCGTGTATTGATGTCAATGTGGAGATGTAACCGTGTCCATACAACTCTATGGATGCACGAAATGGATGCTGATTAAGCGTAGAGAGAAAAGGGCTCAATGGCAATTGCACAAGAATGGTACGAACAATATTGAAAAAATCCTGGAAGCAACATGCCCAAAATGAGCTGCTGTATGGCCACCTACTACCCATCTCAAAAATTCAAAACCAGGCTAACAAGACATGCAGGACCATGCTGGAGAAATTAGTACGAACTTATTAGTTAACTTCTCTAAGAGACATTGTCATACGGACAAGCAAGTGTCCGACGACTATATAGAAGTTCTCTACAAGAGCTCTGTACAAGCATTGGTTGTAGTCAAAAAGACCTGCCGGAAGTAATGGACGATAGAGACGAATGGCGAGAGAGAGACAGAGAGAGACAGAGAGAGAGACAGAGAGAGAGAGAGACAGAGAGTTAGGGATATCCGTGCTTGGAACATAACACGATTATATATATATATATATATATATATATATATATATATATATATATATATTTATTTATTTATTTATTTTTTATTAATTTTGTAAATTTCATCTGACGAGCTTGAATAAGCCTAATAAATCTACAATGGAAATGGAATACTATTTGTACATTTCTTGTTTTTTTTTTATCAAAAAGCAACACACACACACATACACACACACACACACACACACACACACACACACACATATATATATATATATATATATATATATATATATATATATATAAACTCCCCTATCCTCCCAGCTGTGGCTTTAATAGTAAATAGTAGCACTACAATCTTTCCACGAGGATAGCTTTGCCATTAAAAAACCCCATGAGGATTGATATGCCATTCAACAAAGAAACCAATCCAGTCCGAATATATATATATATATATATATATATATATATATATATATATATATGTATTTGTTTATGCCGTACATAAAGAACGCAATCCTGCACATAAGTTCATAAGATACACGCGCATGCCATTGCTATGACAAAGTATTAATTATACAGGATTGATACAATTCAGGATTTACATCATTAACAAGTTACAACACGAAGTACTGTAAACCAACGTCACACTAAGATAAGCATAGTTAATAAAAAAAATCATTATTTAGAAGTTGTCATGATTGCATCAGACGCTGAACTCCTCCAGTCATATTTTCAATTAGATTTTACAAGCATGTGAGAGATGAACTCCATTTGTAATTTCAGTAATCTACATTATTTTTCTCACACAAGAAAGCTACAATTCCTTGTACATTTCGTAAGCTTAAAAGTATTTAAGATTTCAGAAGTTCAGGATGGTCAACTTTGTTAACGATATGGTCGATTATTTGACGTTTGATAAGTTCAACTAGAAAATATGTTAGAAAGTAATTTTCGTGGCACGGTTTCTCTACAAGTTCAACTTTCAGTGATATGAAGAAATTCAGATCATAGAAATATTTCAAATGATGGTGGCGCCCTTTTCAATGTATGCTGTATGGAGTATCACCCTTAATTAAGTATAGCCCTTGCTATTTGAATGCTTTTTTTAAAATTAATATTAAAGAATGAAAATATACGTTATTACATATCATTTGTTGCAAAACACTGCAAATCTAGAACTATTTAACCGAAAATACCATTAAAAAACCTCTGCAATTAAAAATATATTGCAAATATATGTTGCCATTAGCGTTTATGGCAAGCCTCTTCATAGATGAATTGAGGTCTCGGCAACCGCTTGAACGGATGTATGTAAACAATAGTAATTGTGATTCATAACCGTTTAAAATTTACTTCGCAGCTAATATCTCCTCGTGGCTGAATGGTTAGAAGCTTTGGCTTGACGTTTGAGTCAACCGGGTTTCGATAACAGCTACGGAAGATACTGTCTAGCCACACTGATGAGTTCTGATAGAACGAAACATATCTGTCTGTGGATGACTATTGTGTTATATATATATATATATATATATATATATATATATATATAAGTATTATTCGGTCCAGTTAAACCGGAGTTGGAAGGAATTCCATCAGGACAAAAATACATTTAACAGTGAACATTTAAACTTTTCCTGGTAAAGAGGATGTAAAAGGATGGAAATAAATTTATAATCCTATAAGTTTATAATGCTATAACAGGATGGAAATAGATTCATAATCCTAATGTGTGCAGTTTTATTTTTCTTAAATATATATATATATATATATATATATTGTAACAGGGTTGGTTGTCCCTAAATCACTTTGTGAGTTTGTGTCGAACCAAGTGCAATGTAATATGGGGAGCGTATCTTTTTTTTTTTTTAATCTTCGATTCATTTCATTTTATTAACTACCTGATGATTGTTGTTTTGTAAAAAACTCCATGAAACCCTGGGGTCGCAGTCTAAATTCTACTGAATCAGATATATAAATCTAATATATATTTATTTATAATATATATATATATATATATATGAAATTCGGGCTGTAATGCTTACCATTGAAGGTAATGGCCCGGGCGAACTAAGTTCAAATGCTCGTCAAGGCTCTTTACATTACACCAAGTGCTAATACACTTTAGAAAGGCATGAATCCAACTATTTTTTCTCTGTGGGTAACTAGCGGGGAAACTAGGCTCTTAAAACTTGGTAAAGCAGCCAGTCTAGGAGAAGGAATAGGTGTTTAAACTCTGCTAAAGACATACCATGTGTTGCATCTAGCTCTTGCGGAAGGGCTGGTAAACACACACACACACACACACATATATATATATATATATATATATGTGTGTGTGTGTGTGTGTGTGTGTGTGTGTGTGTGTGTGTGTATGGAAGTAAACAATGGAAAAGAATCCGACGATGTGGAGAAAAATTGAAAAACAAAGTAATTCAAAGGGAAGAATTTAATATGAAAGGAAGTCGACATTCTAACGTTTCGGTTTCAATAAACCATCATCAGGACTTCGAGAAAATGTTATGAAGTGTTGTTAAATCACCGAAGGATGTTTAATTAAAAATTCATCGATGGTCTACCGACAGTTTCGGTATTGAAAACGCTGTTGACCAGACATGGGTTACCTTTTTTTTGAGAATAGGGGCGCTTGAAACACGACTTCCCATCAGGTGGTTCTTTCTTCCAGAAAATTCAAGCTATTTTTTCGTTGAGGATGCGTCAACCATTTTCACTTTATAAGCCCATACGTGTAAGGCACTTGCATTAAAAATAGGTCAAAGCTGATTTTTTTTCTATATCTTCGATAAAGGTTTAGTTTGGTTTCTTTGTTTAATGGCATATCAACCTTTGCAGGTTATTTAAAGCCTTAAAGCCAAAGCTATTCTCATAGAGGAACCGTAGTTGTACTATTTAACCCACAGCTGGGAGGATAAGGGGGTTCATAACTTTCCCAAGGATATTTGCCCGAAAGTGAACGTAATAGTGCGACTGGAGCACGAACTCGCTTACGTCGATTCTGCTGTTCATTACTTTAACCATTACACCACGAGGACACACAACTCTTCAATAAAAAGATCTTTTCAAAGAAAACATTTAAAGACTTGTAAGGGCCATTCCGAAAACAGCACGGGCCGCATCTGCCCAACAAGATATCTTTTTTCTCTGACAGCATTAAATTTTACATACATACACACACACACAAACGCACGCAAACACATACGAGCACGCGCGCGCACACACACACACACACACACACACATAATTATCAGACAATATTTCCAATAATACTTTTGTTTAATTGTGGACACACATATGCACGTGAGCATACACAAAAAAATTATACATGCACATACACACAAACATAGACTCATGGGCACAGACAACAACACACAAACACTCGCACACACAGACAAACACACACACACACACACACACACACATACACACACACACACAAGCATGAATAAGCAAAAAAACAAACTATATATATCATCATCATCATCATCATCATATCGCGCTGGTAGCACGGATATCCCTGACCCTCTCTCGCCACTCCTCCCTATCGTTCATCGCCCTAGGTAGGTCTTCAGGACAACATCCTGTATCCTCACATAACTGCTGAATGTATGTTCGTGCTGGTCGTCCTGCTTTTGCGCAGCCATGTGTGGGGATCCATGAGAGTACATCTCTTATGAGTTCGTCCCTACTTCTCCAGCAGTGTCCTGCATGTCTGGTTCTTCTAACTTGAATAGTTTTCGTGATAAGGGGCAGGTATATATATATATATATATATATATATATATATATATATGAGTCTTGAAAAAAGGTATATATATATATATATATATATATGTGTGTGTGTGTGTGTGTGTGTGTGTGTGTGTGTGTGTGTGTGTGTGTGTCTTGAATATATGTATAGCGTTTGACAACCGGACTAGGAGAAGGAAAACTCTGAATTCAACCTGTTAAACAATGTTTAAAATTGACCTTGTTTGTGCAGAGGGGTCGGTAAATATACATGGATATATATATATATATATATATATATGTGTGTGTGTGTGTGTGTGTGTGTGCATTTCAATAGTAACAACGATCTTCATACGGTTTTCTTTTACAAAGCTAGTAAAAATGAGTAAATACGCAAATCATTTTTGGGCTCTTATGATTGAGTTTAATTGAATTTAGATAAACTTTTCATTTCTTTTCTTTGACTCTGAATTGCAGCAAGAAGTTTTTTTGTTTTTTTATTTTTTTGCTTTTTTCAAGACTCAAATCAGGTTTCTTGTGTCTGCTGAATGACCAGAAGATAAGAAATACTGACTAAAAGTGATTATTCCGTAAAATAGCATTATGAGAGATTAGGAACCAAAGCTAATCAGCCTTCTTCCCTCATCAGAATTAATCACTTCGAAAATTCCTCAAACACTTATCTGGTAATTTCTAAAAAAAAAATATTAGCAGATTTTTAATCATATTAAATTTCCTGCATTAGCTTTTACTGATGTTTTTGCTGTTAGTTTTCAGTGAAATGTGTTAAAACTTGTACATGATATATATATATATATATATATATATATATATATATATATATATATATATATATATATATGTGTATTAGTGGTTTATATTTATCTTTTGCTCACTCGGTGAGTAAGCACTTTAATTTTTTTTTTGTTACAATCAAATAGTGGTCAATATTAATGTTAGAGCTTATATATATATATATATATATATATATATATATATATATATATATATATATATATATCACATGATAGTGTCTGTGACACTGGGTTTCATGCTTATATATATATATACCGCTTCCAGGATTTATTCAAAACTGCACGTACCATTCTTTTTGTAGTTCCTAACTATTTTCTTTTTCCATGCTTTCCCTTAGAATCAACGCTGTGCGTCCATACAGTAGTACCATCATAGCTCGGAAGAAACCTTGCTTCATTCCATCTGAAAGACTAGATTTTCATGTAATCGATAACCAGTTATCGGTGTATTTGCCAGAAGTGCTATGTCATCTGCTTACTCTGCGTCTATAATATTTTGTTCGGGGAATGATCTGCTTCTTGCCCTTTTAGTATATGTATATATATATATATATTGAAGTCATTTTCCAGTTCATCTTAAGCATATGTATTAAACTGAAAATAGTGAATCAGGCTTACTGTATATGAATTATCGTGTTAGTTACCAAATTCGAGTTGGAATACTCAGTACAGACGTTCAATTGTTTATGAGCAATACAAGGTGAAACGATAAAATTGTCGTCCTAAAGAAAACAACAATACAGCTTTATTTTAAAACTTTTATTGAAAAAATCAATTCCGGTAACTTGATTATGTAGTATAGCTGACATCTATTCAATGTAGCTTCCTTCAGTATCAATCACCGCCTCGATACGGATCCGGAACTGGGAGCATGCCTTTTCCACAAGCACCGGCGGGAGCTCGGCGAATACTCGGCGGATGGCGGTGATCAGCCTGGCTTTGGTGTTGTGAGAGGTCATGTTGGTGATGTTCTCGACGTATGACCAAACGAAGTAGTCCAGTGGGTTCAGGTCGGAGGAGGAGGGGGGTCAGTGATAGAAGGGTACAAAGTCGTTACACTCCTTCTGAAGCCAAGCCTGGGTCTCTTTGGACTTGAGGGCCGGCGCCGAGTCCTGTTGCCACACCTAGGGTCTGCCACCGGCCACCTAAGTGCACCAGGGGATCACTACACTCTTCAGCACATCCAGGTACACTTTGGTGTTAACTTTCAAGCCGACTTCGAAGATGTGAGGTGGTATGATGTGGCCCTCAATCTAAACCACAGCAAAGACCATAACCGTAGCCGGAAACTTTGTTTTCATCACCCTGGGCACGTCCCTGTTATTCGGGGCAATCTAGATTTGCATTTTGAGGGTGCTGGCAATGGTCCTGTTGTCATAACTTGGATCGGTAAAGGGCATGAGTTGTACAGCGGCGCATCTCCGATCTCGCTCGTTGGACATTGTGTTACTTTCAGGCATGATAGAAGGATCCTGTCGCTCTTGGGATTTGTACACAACTGGCCAACTAGTAGATGGTCTGCAACAAAAAAAGAGAACCGGTTTTCATTAAACGGAAATGGACTCATGGCGTCTTTTCTTGGGCGACAATTTTATCGTTCCACCCTCTAGTTGATGATTTAAAAATGTCATTTCTATTTCTTACTGATATTTGGAAATATATTTTGACATTTAATGTTTATGTCAGACATTGAAAATCAGACATCAATTATGTGTTATTAAGAGAAGTGGTATTTGCTATGTATAACCTAAAATTTCAGTAGTGGAAAAAACAGTTCAGTAATCTGCAAGGAAACCCTCAAGATAAACTTACTGAAAAAATTATTAATGGCCAACTGGATGTCTAACTTGTAGAATTTACGGAGGAACAACTTGACGCAATTCAGAAAATGAACAAAGCAAAAAAGCTGCAGACGTTGACGAAATATCTCCAAAAGTATCGAAGACAAGGATACTGTGAATAAACAACACACGCGAAAGAAGTGTAGGAATGGTTGCTACCTTATCTTTCCAAAAAGATGTGACTTTGGTATCAGAAAGATTATGTACAAAACATCTCGTGTTGAGACTTATTTATTAATTTCTCAAAGGTATTTGACTTTATACACAAAGCAACGATGGAGCAAATATTTCTAGCATATGATATTCCTCCACAAAAAAACATTTTCGTTAAAATGATGCTCTACAAAAACACAAAAGTAATGGTTCCCTCACTCGATTGTGACACTGTTTTTTTTTTTTTCAACATTGTCGCTGAAGTTTTTCAAGGAGATACATTTGCTTAATTCTATTTCAGAATCTGCCTATATAACCTACTACGCACATCAATAGATCTAATGAAAGAAAATGGTATTCTCCTACAAATAAAAGGTCGAGAAACAGAGGATAACCCGCAGAAACTATTGCCAGAAAAAACTAGGCAGATGATCTTGTGCTTCTCGTAAATACTCCTTCCCAAGCCAAATCACGACCGTATAGTCTGGAGCAGGCAGCAAAATCCACTGACCTCGTTGTCAGCTCCGAAAAAGCCGGGTTCATATCTTATAAACAAAATGGTGCCTTCTTAACATTAAATGGCAATTGTCTGAAATTAGCAAAGCAGTTCACGTAACTCGGCAGCACTATATTATCTACTAAAAACGACGGCAATAGAGACATAACAAAGACACGAACTGCTATCGATTAGATATCTCTTATAAAGTAAAATTTGATTTCTTCCTCTCTATAGCCGTGCCAGTACTACTGTATGGCTATATAACTTGGAATTCAACAAAACGCATTTGAAAAACCTAGATGGGAACTATACAAAGATGATGCGGGCTGTTTTGAAAAATACTAGGAACAGAATCCTACAAAAGAGTCGCTAAGACAGACTGGGCACTGTTGGAAAAACAGCGACCTTCTCCTATGGACTCTTACGCATGGACACGCCAGTGATGACTGACTAGTAAAAAATTACATTCATCAGTTCTTTGTAGAAACTGGATGTTCTGTAAAATACCTTCCAAGAATGATGCCTGAGAGAGATGGATGCAGAAAGAGAGAGAGAGAGAGAGAGAGAGAGAGGGGGGGTTGGAATAATCTGTGTCGTAAGCCAGTACTGATGATGATGATTAAATATGAAATAATTTCCGTTTGACTGGTGGTCAGATCAAAGAAGTATTCATTACAAGAAGTATCTAGCCATACTACATCCGGTCAATAAGATGACCATTATTAGAAATAAAGAACGTATAGTCACTTTTACTCAAAACTAGGATAACTATTCTCATTTAAAGGACGTTCTATTTGTGTTATCGTTAAGTACGTATTTCTGCCTTCAGCTTACCCCGATCATGGCGTGAGGAAGATCGTTTCCGGTCGGCTCAGAGATCTTAAATACGCTCGAAAACCAAAGAAAATAAAAAAAAAATATGGCAAACAAATACATAATATTAATACTTCCAAAATTTGGACGAGTAGTATTAATATAAATTATAAAAAACATAATATATTTCGAAGAATGTTTTTATGTCGAGTGCCTGTTTAAATTTAATGGCAGCAGGCTACTCGAGCACTACAAAATAAGTCTTACTGCCGGCAGATTGGAAGAGAGTCATCTACGTCTATGGATAATTATCAAGAGAGTGAACAAGCCCTGCTAAACGGACACCGTTTTACAGCAAGAGTGTAGATAAATATCAAGCGTGAGAGGCAGGTCATACCTTGAAACTATTATCAGAACAGATTTATACCTCTCGAAGCAGACCTGAAACAATTACAGATAGTTCAGACTAAAAATAGCGGTACGAAAAGTTAAAAGATGATAATTATAAAATTGCATTATGTATTATAATGTGTCTCTTATTTCAAATATTAAGAAAAATATGTTATACTTGTGTGGGTAGGTTAAATGACCTCCCTTGATTAAAAGTAGCTTTGAGTGAGCGTTCGTAGTATTATGCAAATCTGGACGACAGGCCGTCGCATGGGAACTACTTATAATGCAGTGGAAGCTGCCATTTGCCTTTTAGATTACATACGTCACACGCTACACCTCGTACAATTCTATATTAATTATAATTGAAGAGATGGAACCGGTGACGTAAGTTCAAATCATTGACTAGACTCATTGCATTTCACTTCGCGTAATATCCTAGAAAAATGAATCATTCTAACTATTCTCGCTCTAGTTAAAGATCAAACAGAGATTGTAAGGCAATTAGTTGAGAAATTCTGAGTTGAAACCGGTTAAAATCCGTTTAAAAAGTGACCTTATAGCCATATCCTGCTCGAGTTGTAAATATACATTTTAATATACAATGGAGGTGCCCGTGGTGTAATGGCTATCGTCGTAGGAAATGGACACGGTGACACGAGTTCAAATCCTGAACGAGAATGACTGCATTTCACATAGCACTTGAGAAAAGGTATGAATCCAATTATTCTCCCTCCAGCTATGGGTAAATAGTAGGGCAGACTAGGTTCTGCAGCTTTGTTGAGACAACTAGTCTTAGGAGAGGGAAAACTCTGAATTCAAGCCCGTTAAACTCCGTTTAAAAATTGACCTTCAGTTATGTCCTGCCCGAGCGGAGAGGGGTTGGGTAAATATACAATATGTTTTATATTTACAAACCAATATCTTTTATCCGAGTAATCATGATATGAACTTTGTTGCAGAATTTTTAAAAGCAGGTTTAAATAAATATGTTATTTTATTCGTTTTTGATCTGACTTTTTTATATTCGTATAGAAACAATTTTATGGATAACTTTGATAGTAAAATGATTATCGTTTGAACGTGAAAATAGATCTTTATAGCTTCTCATCGATTCCATATGCCAGTGGACTGGGACTCTAGAATATACCGACTGATTGTCTGCTGAGGGGTAGGACCCCACCACCAATAAGCTTCATGGATATGACACTATACAATCTGATGGAGAAGCTGCGGTAATGGTAGAGCTTTGGGAAATGCGGAGTTGCCCTTCATTGCCATTTCTCCCAGGCCCATTCTGGCTCGGAGATGTAGCACCTGATAGGGTCTTATCTATGAATCAAATAAGAATCTTTAACGTTTAAACTGTGTGCAAACTAATGACATGCTAAACTGAATTGTAAGAAAGAAAACAATTTGATCATTTAACTGTGTGTAAACAAATAACTAATGTTTTATGGAATTGTTTTGGATACATGGCAATACTTGGAACCATTCATCTTTGTTGACTTGGGCTTACAAATCATATACGAGGATCATTAAATAAGTTTCCAGACTTTTTTCGTATGGGCACTTTTGTTGATAGTACACACATGAAACTCTAGTCCCCTTTGAAGTAATCTCCTCCGGCTGCAATGCACTTGTACCGTTCCAACAACTTCTGGAAAGCCCCATGGACGTCCTCTTGTGTCAGCATGTCAATGATCTTCGTCACAGCCTCTTTCATCTCCTCAATTCTCTCATAACGACAGCCTCTGACCTTAGGGAATAACCAAATGTCACAGGGAGCAAGGTCTGTACTATAGGGAGGGTGACGAACTGTCTTGATGCCCATCTTGGTCAAATAGTCTGTGACAAGGATGGAGTTGTGGATTGGTGCATTGTCCTAGTGGAAATTCCACTGACCCGATTTGGAGAGTGCTGGCATCTTCCGACGGAATCTTTTCTTGAACTCCCTTAAAACCTCAACATAGTAACCCTAACTCTAACCATAACCCTTTGGCCAATCAACAATGGTGTATTGACTTCCTTACTCCTTCCACACCTCTCATCATCCCTCACAGACTCCGTGCCTTCCTTGAATGTCTTATGCCACTCAAAAACTGATGCTCGATTCTAGCAAGATGCTCCAAAAGCAGTCTGAAGCATTCCATACGTTTCTGTGACAGGCATTTTTTCCAAGTTTAAAACAATTTTATTGCATATCGGTCTTCTAAAGTGTCCTCAGGTTCAGATTGCATTTTTGAAATTCACCAGCTGTTACAGTCAAGCTTTAGTAGGGTGTATTCGAATTCTTGCTGTAGCTGTTCATTTGAACCTGAAATCATAAAGATTAGTCTGTCATCTCATAAGATGGATAGCAATAACATATTGAATTTTCAAGAGTCTACGACAATTTTAAATGCCTGTACAAAAAATGTCTGGAACCTTATTAAAGGCACCACGTATATCTAACATATTAACATATACATCTGTAAACTGGACTTGCTATGAAATAACCTACTATGGTTGATATACGATGAAAACAAACTAAACCAAACCAGTCCTCTCCTCCATCTGATTTATTCATTTGCCGATCACTTAGAAATGTATGTCTTTGCATTTGTTTTAAATTTTTTTGAAGAAAAAGGAGAAATTCAGTTTTCAAAATATTTTAGTGTACCATACTAAATAAGATCAGATAGAAAGTGATTGGCAGTGGCCAGAAATTAAATGAAGTCGAGCTCCCTGATATGTCCCAGCTGATATTTAAATAACACAACCTCTGATATTTTACACGGATTGATTTGACATTAAATAACCCACAAAGTTTGATAGCCATTAAACATGAAACCTCTTAGAAACGTCATAACATCGGCGCTTTATAAGACTCCAGAACTTCTGCCTCCCCATCAGATGTTATACACAGTTTCTTTTTATCTTCTTCTTTTTAGTTGTTGTACCCTTATCGAAAGGTAGACTCGGCTGATTTCATGCCTCGAATCAAGAAAATAAGTTGTACTGTAATAAAGAAATTGTATTGGAAGTTTCATAAGTTACCTTCTGTGGTTATTTAAACATTCTTTTGCTTTGTTTCTCTTTTCATTTTAGTTTCAACGTAGCTTCGATTTATTTCTTTTCTTTAGAAGTATGGCGTACGAGTGGGTAGCCGGAAAACTGCAGATGACGAATGCCTTTTCATATCGTCGATTACATCGTTCCCTTGCGGACTACTTGTCGTTCAGCCTTACGGCAGTTAGGCATCACTGCGGGAAACAAACTGACACTTGCTTTGCAGACTAAGTAAAGCAAAGTCGAATCTATGAATATCAATACTCACCAAAAGACATTGGAAATAGTTTAAAACGAAAACATGCTAAAGAAAAAATTGACAGGGATTTGGATTAATATTTTCTAATTTCTGGTCCCTTCAATAAGTTTCCAGACTTTCTTTGTACAGGCATTTAAAATTGTTGTAGACTCTTGGAATTTTAGGATATTATTGCTATACATGTTATAAGAAGATTTATTGATCTTTATGATTTAAGCTTCAAATGAACAGCTACAGCAGGAATTGGAATACACCCTACTAAAGCCTGATTGTAACAGCTGGTGAATTTCAAAAATGCAATCTATACCTGAGGACACTTTAGAAGAAGGACATGCAACAAAATTCCGTTTTAAACTTTGAAAAATGCCACAGAAACATATGGAATGCTTCAGACTGCTTTTGGAGCATCTTGCATGAATTGAGCATACGTTTTTGAGTGGCATAAGAGATTCAAGGAAGGCACGGAGTCTGTGAGGGATGATGAGAGATGTGGGAGGAGTAAGGAAGTTAATAGACCAGTGTTGATTAGCCAAAGGGTTATGGTTAAAGTTAGGGTTACTATGTTGAGGTTTTAAGGGAGTTCAGTAAGAGATTCCTTTGGAAGAAGCCAGTACTCTCCAAATCGGGTCTGTGACATTTCCACCAGGACAATGCTCCAGTCCACAACTCCATCCTTGTCGCAGACTATTTGACCAAGATGGGCACGAAGACAGTTCTTCACCCTCCCTACGGTCACTACCTTGCTTCTTGTGACTTTTGCTTATTCCCTAAGGTATGTCGTTATGAGATAATTGAGGAGATGAAAGAGGCTTTGACGAAGGTCATTGACACGCTAACACAAGAGGACTTCCATGGGACCTTCCAGAAGTTGCTGAAACGGTACAACAATTGCGTTGCAGCTGGAGGAGATTGCTTCGAAGGGAACTAGAGTTTCATGCATGTACTCTCAATAAAAGTGCCCATTCGTAAAATGTCTGGAAACTTATTTAATGATCCTCGTTCATGGTAATTTTAGTAAAGTAGCTGACACGGGTAGGTGAAATAACAGCCTCTTTTAGGTTTTATATATATATATATATATATATATATATATATATATATATATATAGTCTTTCACAGACTATTTCCTTGTATCACAACTCTTCAGTGTGGCTAATCACATCGGACGCTGGAAGCTGGGATTGAAACCCGCCCAACTCTACGTTAGATATAGTATCATACCGCTTAGCCAACAAGTGAACTACGTCAGTTCGGGAATTATAAGGCGTTAAGTAGTAGCTTTCGTTTGTTTACATTTATACCTAACCGGATACCAGAGTGCCTTATTCGTTCGAAGGGCTTTGTATTATTCGAGTGGCTGCTGTAAAACATATAATCAGAATTTAGGAAAATAAATACGAAATCGCATCTCATTTACGGACATAAAGATTTTAAATAAACGTACACACACACACACACATACACACACAAATACTGGCACACACACACAAACACACACATACACACACACAGACTCTCTCTCACACACACACACACACACACACACACGAATATGTATGTATGTATTTGAAATGTATAGGTATGCAAATGAAATGAAATTTGGAAATTTTTTTTATTTGATTTCATATATTTTCGCTAGACGTATTTCAAATATTTTTCCTTGTGCAGTCCAAGCAGCCTGGTATCATTTAAATTTTTGTTGAGGGTTAAGTTTATTTCCTATTTCGATTTTGCTTGATGAAGTGTAAAATCTGTGATTGCTTCATTCGAGTTTATTGACCGAAAAGATTTTGCTAATTTTCTTTATGACCGTTTTAATTCTTCGTCTTCTCTTTAACATCAAATTTATATAAATGAATTTGTGCTTTTTAAAAGATAAATGTTTGGTTTGATTTGGTTTTATGGCATATCAACCATTTATTCAATGCCAAATACATTTTATTCATATATAAAAAATATAGCATTTCTAAACACAAATAATCATTGTTTACACAGTTAAATGTAAAAACTGTTGAATTTAAAACAATTCAATTAAGTACAAATACAGTTAAATGTAAACATTTCTATTATAAAATATTCTATTTAGCATAAGTACACAATTTAAATGACAAACAATTCTATTTGACCCAGACGTAGGAACATCTTAGGTGCTACCACTCAGAGCCAGAGTGGCCATGGGAGCAATTACAATGAAGGGGTACTCCGCATTCCCCAAAGCTCCTGCATTACTGAAACATCACCATCAGATCTTTTAGTGTCATATCTAGGACACTCGTTTGCGGAGTCTTACTTCTCGTCAGAGATGCAGTCATTTTTTTTGCAGTCCCAACCTGCTGGGCCATTGAAAATATACGTTTTTGTGCATATATATATATATATATATATATATATATATATATATATATATATATATAAAAACTAAACCAAACCAGTCCTCTCCTCCATCTGATTTATTCATTTGCCTGTCACTTAGAAATATAAGACTTTGCATTTGTTCTTAAATTATCATATATATATATATATATATATATATATATATATATATATATTGTGTGTGTGTGTGCGCGCAAATATGTAAGCGGATAAATGAGCCGATTGTTGTAGAGGTTGACTCGAAGGCTCCCTTTTCAATAATTACGACCCTGAGGTGTACGGGAGGGTGCTCATTCTTTCTCTGGATTGCTCCACTTACTCTTGATCCGTACATATAATGCAGAGTATTAAAATGTGGCGACAAGTCGCATTTTTAGAGTCTTTGGTTTGACTCGACTGGAACTGAACCCTGGTCCCCTAGAGCATTGGACAAAACTCTGATCATTATGTCAACCCTTTTGTATACATACACTCGAATACATATATTTATATATTTTCAATGTCATTGGCTTTGGTTTAATGTGGGTGTGAATGTATAATCGCGTTGCTGTTAGTGTATATGCAAGGTTGTTCATCATATGAATTGAGCTCTCAGTAGCCGTTAAACGGATGTATGTTAACAATAGTAATTGTGATTCATAACCGTTTAAAATTTACTTCGCTGCTGCTGGTTTCTTCGTGGCTGAGGTGTAGAGTCTTGAACTGGTGTTTGAGTCAACCGGGT
The DNA here is from genome assembly GCA_963585895.1 of Sepioteuthis lessoniana. Classification (NCBI taxonomy): domain Eukaryota; kingdom Metazoa; phylum Mollusca; class Cephalopoda; order Myopsida; family Loliginidae; genus Sepioteuthis; species Sepioteuthis lessoniana. The sequence goes on from OY757917.1 coordinate 95,458,953, forward strand.
TTCGATCCCAGCTACGGGAATCTAGTATGTCTAGCCACACTGGTGAGTTCTAATAGAACGAAACAGATCTCTCTGTGGGTGACTATATGTGTGTGTTTTCAGCTATTCAGCGCGTGTTTGTGTGTAGTGCCTGGAGCTCTAGGAAATATAGAATACCCCTTTATTGTCATCATTCCCAAATCCAATCTAACCAGAAAAAGTTCTTCCTGCTAGGGTATCATGTATTTTTGTTTAATGAGGGTGCGAATGTATTTGTCAACATACAGAGACGTGTTTTTTTTTTCAACTAGTCGGCGTGTGTATATGTTTGTGTGTGCGTGTGTGTGTTTGATTCTTGGAGTTCTGGGGGATGTAGAATGCACCTTCATTGCCATTACTCCCAAGTCTAGTCTAACCTGGAAAGGTTGTTCCTGCTAGGGTATAATGTATGGCTCAAACAGAAATATTTCACCATTTATCTTTGTTCTTCGATCATATGAAAATCTGTCCTGACCGATAAAATGAAACGCAGTTTCTTCCAGGCAGCGGTCGCATCGATACTGCTATATGGATGCACAACTTGGATGCTTACTAAGCGGCTAAAGAAGAAGAGGCTAGACGGCAATTACACAAGAATGTTACGAGCAATATTGAACAAGACCTGGCGGCAACACCCCACAAGGCACCAACTATACGGCCGCCTGCCTCCCACCACGAAAACTATCCAATTTAGACGAACCAGACATACAGGACCCTCTGGAGAAGCAAGGACGAGCTCATAAGTGAAGTACTCCAAATGACCCCCGCATATGGCCAAGCAAAAGCAGGACGACCAGCTCGAACATACATTCAGCAGCTATGTTAAGAACGGGATGTAGCCCTGAAGACCTGCCAGAGGCGATGAATGATAGGAAGAAGTGACGAGAGAGGGTCAGGGATATCCGTGCTGGCGGCACGACATGATGATGATGATCTTCATTCTTGGTGTTTATTTTGAACGCTTGAAACCGTTTGGTTGGGTGGAAACAAATGAGCCCTGGCTTAAGTAAAATGCTACCTTAATTATAAACAATTTTTATTATTAGTTTTTTTGAAAGCATACAGATGAATGCGAATTGTTCTATTTTAGAATATTCAACGAGTAGAATTACTAATTAAAAATCTGTTGAGTATTGAGGATGCGTTAAATTTGCCCCCTGATTAAGGCGATGGTCACCCTTGTTCTGGTGCTTGTGTGTGGTCGAGCTTTGTCATGCAGTGGCGGGTATTATCGATTGGCAAGATTTAGCGCCTTCGGACAATCAAGTTTTCGGCCCCATGAGAGATGGTTTAAGAGGCAAACATAAAGCCAGTGACGAGGAAGTGAAAACTTAATTAATTAAGTGGCTCAAAGTACAGCCAATAGAATCTAACGAAGCAGAGATATATGTTCTCATGTGAAGGCAAAACATTGCTATTGTGAGAAATGGTGACCACGTTGAGAAGTAGGGATGGGATCCACAGTCGACCAGCTGTAATATAATGGCCGAGGGATTTCGTTTTTTATATCTTGCCTTTGGGTTTAGTTAGCTATCTGCGCATGGGTTAGTTAGGTGCAAATTTGAGTGCAGGTGTTAACGTGCGTGCGGGGAGGATGTGTCGTTCACAGATTTCAAAATAAAAATCCCAGATAGTAAGGTTGACCAGTGGATGTGAATGACGTCATACATCGGAAGCGCGCGCGGAGGATTTTGGTGATTTTGAAAAAGTCAGTTGAGTCTTGCGGTCCGAAGAAGAAGGGTGACTTTCGCTTGCTCGCCGAGGCCTTGGGGCGGGTGCCACACATGTTGCGGGTGGGCAGATGGAAAAGTCAGAATAAAAAGAATGTGTGTCTCTCTCCTTATGTCGAAGAACCTTTAAACTCAAAGGTAATAAAAAGTTTCGTACCTGAACTAAGAAGTCGTAAGTGTTTTTCGTGTTTCGGGATTCTTATGTTCTATGTATTATGAACATTCTATTTACGTTTCACATATCCGTATCTGGCTATAGTACACAGCTTCATTTTCCTGTATGATGAAACCAAATCAAACAAAACAAAACGAATTGCATATTATTCAAAATGAATTTAAACTATTTGAATCATTTTTTATGTCTGCAGTATCGACGATGTGAAATATCATTGGTAAATTACTTCTCGCACTTTCTAAATATTTTTGATCTGTGTTCTCTAGTGTTATCATTCATATAATTATTGTTAATCAAGACTTGGCGTATTGGCGATGTAAGGGCTATTATCTTAATAAGAGTAATCTGCTACCCAAGTTGAAATCCTTGACTAGGCTGTTAGCATTTCGCCAAGCGCTAATACTTTGGGAAACTTATAAATCCAACTGTTCTCACTCAATTTAGGGGTAAATATGCCAACTGGTCTATTAGAAGGAAATCTGAATCCGAACGAATTTCTAACCTAGCTCCCCAAGGCTATTCCTATCGAAAACACAGTACATGAGTAGCGCCTCCCTCAGGACTAAACTATGTTTCGGGAGATATATTAAGCACCATTATACCCCAGTACAGGTGACATTTCCACACTAGGTGGTAGCTCTCTGAAACTAGCTGACAAGTTTACCTACCTAGGAAGCAATGTCTCATCAACCAAAAAAAGACATCGACACGCAACTAACAAAGGCATGGGCAGCTTCTTCCAATCAGCTGTCGTGTCGATACAGCTATATGGATGCACTACATGAACGCTAACTAAACGAATGGCGAAAAAGCTTGACGGCAACTACACAAGAATGCTGTGAGCAATATTGAACAAGTCATGGAGGCAACACCTCAAAAAGCACCAGTTGTACGGCCACCTACCACCCATTACGAAAACTATCTAAGTTAGAAGAACCAGACATGCAGGATACTGCTGGAGAAGCAGGGTCGAGGTCGTCAGTGATGTTCTCCTATGGACACCCTCATATGGTCGAGCAAAAGCAGTACGACCAGCTCGAACCTACCATACAGTAGCTCTGCGAAGATTCGGGATGTAGCCCTGAGGACCTGCCAGAAGCGATGAACGATAGGAGTGGCGAGGGTGGGTCCCGGATATCCATGCTGGTGACACGACATAATGATGATGTTGACACCCCAGTCGGCTGGAGACGTAGAATACAGCAACTTCATCTCTGCAGATAGGTAAAATCCTCACCAACGAGTGTCCCGGATATGGCATTAAACAATTTGATGGTAAGATTCTAGCATTGCTGGCATTTTGAGGAATGTGGGGTACCCTTTCATTGGCATCGCTGCCAGGTTCACCCTGGCCGAAAGTGGTAGCAACAGATCGGGTCCTATTTATGGGTCAAATAGAACTTTTCGACATTTAAGCTGTGTTCAAACAAATGACTGATTAAAAATAGAACTGTTTGATCATTTATCTGTGTATAAATTTAACTGTGTAAATATCTCTGATGTCTAATTGAATTGTTCGTTATACATAGCAATACTTGGAGCCATTGCTCCCAGATCAACTCTAGTCCTAAGCGGCAGCACCC
>OY757917.1:95464958-95612458 GCA_963585895.1 Sepioteuthis lessoniana
ATTCTGATGTACAATGAAATGAGCACCTAAAGCTCTCAGTCCAGTCGGCTGTGGCTGTAAAATATACCGACTACTTCTCTGCACTGGGAATAGACATCTCCTACGTGTGTCCTGGATATGTACGTTCACCGGATGGAGACACAGAATACTTCGACATTTTAGCAGGAGTACTACAAGTGGACACGCTAGCCCCATACCTCTTTATCATCTGTCTAGACTACGTGCTTAGAACTTCGATCGACAAAATCAGAGAAAATGGATTCGAGCTGACAAAGAAAAGAAGCAGAAGGTACCTTGCAAAAACAATTACCAACGCCGACTACGCCGATGACATAGCGTTACTGGCGAATACACCTAACCAAGCAGAAACACTACTGCATAGTTTGGAACGAGCCGCCACAGGCATTGGCCTCCATGTCAATGCACACAAAACTGAATATATGTGTTAGAACCAAACAAGCGACATTTCCACACTAGACGGAACCTCTCTGAAACTAGTAGACACATTCACCTACCTTGGAGGCAGCGTCCCATCAACCGAAAAAGACATCGACACACGGCTAACGAAAGCATGGACAACTATCGATAGGCTCTCGATCATATGGAAATCAGACCTGACCGATAAAATGAAACGCAGTTTCTTCCAGGCAGCGGTCGTATCGATACTGCTATATGGATGCACTACTTGGACGCTAACTAAACGGCTGAAGAAGCTAGACGGCAATTACACAAGAATGGTGAGAGCAAAATATAAGAAGTCCCGGCGGCAATACCCACAAGACACCAACTATGCGGCCACTTGCCACCCATCATGAAAACTATACAAGTTAGACGAACCAGACACGCAGGACACTGCTGGAGAAGCAAGGACGAATTCATCAGTGATGTACTCCTATGGACCACTGCTTATGGCCAAGCAAAAGCAGGACGACCACCTCTAACATACATTCAGCAGCTATGTGAGGATACGGGACGTAGCCCTGAAAACCTACTAGAGGCGATGAATGATATGGAGAAGTGGCGAGAGAGGGTCAGGGATATCTGTGCTAGCGGCACGACATGATGATGATGATATATATATATATATATATATAGCATATATAGTATATATATATATATATATATACTAAACTCCCTGATGATCCGTTGAGGTGAAACTTTTGTAGGAGAATTCCGACTCGCGATTTAATTTAATTTTTGTAATTGGCTTAACTTTATATTGAGCACTCTTGTAATTGTAGCATTGCGGCATTTTACGGTGGGTTTTATTTTTCTTTTGACCAACTGACTGCATATTTCTTGATTTTTTCTACTAGTGTGACGAAATTGTCCTTTTCTTTTTTTTTTTTTTTTTGTCCTATAATATTTTTTCTTTTTCCCCCGGGCGGTGATTCGAGATATTTTTTTTATCTCTTGTTCCTGGCGGTTTTTTTTTCTTTTTTCCTGGTAACCGTGAATGCTGGTAGATAGTAGATTAATATGTATATATATATAAACAGGATTTAACATTAAATAATCTACAATAGTTGGTATGCTATAAAATGCAACCCAAACCAACCAAAAAATATATATCTAATGTATACGGATAAACAAGATTCGGTATTAAATAAATTACAATGGTTGATATTTCAGAAAACCCAACCGAAGCAAATTATATATATATTATTTGGCATTAATAACCTGTAATGGTTGACATGCCAAAAACCCATCCAAACAAATCAAGTGTATTTGATATATATATGTATAAAGAGGGTTTATCATTAAATAATCTACAATGGTTGTTACACCATAAAACCAAACAAAATCAAATTATAAATACATACATACATACATACATACATACAAATATATATATATATACCCCGCAGCAACAATTACCGACGCCGACTACGCCGATGACATAGCGATACTGGCAAATACACCTGACCAAGCCGAAACACTTCTGCATAGTTTGGAACGAGCAGCAGCAAGCATAGGCCTCCATGTTAATGCACACAAAACGGAATATATGTGCTATAACCAAACGGGGGACATCTCCACTCTAAAAGGAACCCCTCTTGAACTAGTAGACAAATTCACGTACCTAGGAAGCAGCGTCGAATCAACCGAAAAGGACATCGAAACGAGGTTAACGAAAGCATGGACAGCTATCAATAGACTATCGACTATATGGAAATCAGACCTAACCGATAAAATGAAACGCAGTTTCTTCCAGGCAGCGGTCACATCGATACTGCTATATGGATGCACTACATGGACGCTAACAAAACGGCTGGAGAAGAAACTAGATGGCAATTACACAAGAATGCTGCATGCAATCCTGAACAAGTCCTGGCAGCAACACCCCACAAGACACCAACTGTACGGCCACCTGCCCCCTATCACGAAAACTATTCAAGTTAGGCGAACCAGACATGCAGGACATTGCTGGAGAAGCAGAGATGAACTCATAAGAGATGTACTCTTATGGATCCCCACACATGGCCGCGCAAAAGCAGGACGACCAGCACGAACGTACATTCAGCAGCTATGTGAGGATACAGGTTACTGTCCTGAAGACCTACCTAGGGCGATGAACGATAGGGAGGAGTGGCGAGAGAGGGTCAGGGATATCCGTGCTGCCAGCACGATATGATGATGATGATGATATATATATATATATATATGTGTGTATGTATATACCAGGATCATTTAAAAAGTTCCCACACTTTTTTCGTATGGGCACTTTTATTGATAGCACACACATGAATAAAACTCTACTCCCCTTCGAAGTAATCTCCTCCAGCTGCAATGCACTTGTTGTATCGTTCCAACAACGTCTGGGAAGTCCCATGGAAGTCGTCTTGTTTCAGCGTGTCAATGGTCTTCATCACAGCCTCTTTCACCTCCTGAGTGTCTCATAACGACAGCCTCTGAGCTAAGAGAATAACCAAAAGTCACAGGGATCAAGGTCTGGGAGGGTGAGGGAACTGTCTTGATGCCCATCTTGGTCAAATACTCTGTGACAAGGATGGAGTTGTGGACTGGTGCATTGTTCTGGTGGAAATGCAACTGACCCGATTTGAAGAGTGCTGGTCTCTTCCCTAGGAATCTCTTCCTGAACCCCCTTAAAACCTCTACATAGTAAACCTAACCCTAACACTTTGGCCAATCATCTCTGGTCTATAGACTATCTTACTCCTCCCACACCTCTCATCATCCCTCACAGACTCCTTGTCTTCCGTGAATCTCTTATGTCACTTAAAAACTGATGCTCGATTCATGCAAGATGCTCCAAAAGGAGTGTGAAGCATTCCATATGTTTCTGGGGTATTTTTCCAAGTTTCAAACATAATTTTATTGCATATCGTTCTTCTTAAGTGTCCAAACGTCATGATTGCATTTTTGAAATTTACCAGCTGTGACAATCAGGGTTTTGGTAGGGTGTAATCAAATCCCTGCTGTAGCTGTTAATTTGAACCTGAAATCATAAAAATTGGTCAGTCATTTCAAAAGATGTATAGCAATAACATACTGAATTTCCAAGAGTCTACGACAATTTTAAATGCCTGTACAAAAAGTCTTGAAACTTATTGAATACACCACGTATATATATATATATATATATATATATATATATATATATATATATATATATATATGTGCGTGTATTATTCGGTCCATATAAACCGGAGTTGGGAGTAATTCCATCAGAACAGAAAAACATTCAACAGTGAACATTTAAATTTTCCAGGTAAAGAGCTCGATGTAACAGAGCAATAATTTCTTTAAGATAAAACAAAAACCAGTCACATTAGTATAATAAATTTATTTCCATCCTGTTATGGGTTTTAAGGGCCTAGCAGAAAAAATACAAATTATGATATACCCGGACCCTGAAAAATTTCTAAATCAGTGATGTGAATTAATAGCTAAATGTAGACATAGGAATAAATTTAAACTATAGACAAATATCATAGGAAATGTTTAATTAACCAAAAATTAGGATTAAATTGAGATTTAAGGAGAAATTAATAAAAATAAAATAAAATAAAAAAGATGAGAAGAAACCATGTTATGTGTACGTACTATTAAATGGAAGGGTAACTGAATTAATAGGCAGGAAAATTAAATTTGAAATTAAAATTTTAAATTTTGAATTTAATTTAATATAAGTATTACTGTATCTTTACGTAAATTTTGAATTTAATTTAATATAAGTATTACTGTATCTTTACGTAAGGTTATTAAAGAAAGTTGTACTTCCCTAAATTAGTATTAAATCTGGAATTTTAAGTCGAAATGTATTTAGAATCTAAAAAATGAAAAAAATAATTCATTATAATTCCAACCGGTTATAAAACCTAAAAACCAGAAGTGGGCTAAATGAGGAGAAAACTCTTCACCCCTCTTCTACCCCTCCCACCCTTCTTTCCGGTGTCTATTCTGAATTATTTTATCCATAAGATTTGAAGAAGTTCTGTTAGTTTTTTTTTTGTGTGTTTTTGATTTATACCAAAACCCATAACAAGATGGAAATAAATTTATAATCCTAATATGACCGGTTTTTGTATTTTCTTCAAGAAATATATATATATATATATATATATATATATATATATATATATAATAGATACTTAGAAACGGGATTTGGCATTAAATAACCTACAATGGTTGGGTGCCATAAAACCAAACCAAGCCAAATCAAACAGTTAGGTAATCTGTGTAACGATTACAGTTTGACCATTCTTAAAAAACTTTTCAACATCAAACACACGGTGTCCATGTGTCCAACCCATGTTCCTTACTGATAGCGTATCTGAGAATAAATGGTATGACATTAGCTCGATGAGGCAACCTTTACCATTTTTTTACAAAAGTGGCAGTTTAAATTGGGTGAAGTATTTCTCTCCAACTTTGCATAATTTCGTGTGTGTGTGTGTGTGTGTGTGTGTGTGTGTGTGTGTGTGTGTGTGTGTGTGTGTGTGTGTGTGTGTATTTACTCTAGCAAGTTTTGCAAATTAAGAATTGTGAACTTTTCTAAGTTTCTATAGTGTTCGCAAGATTCCTATTTTCCGGAAACATTAGAGTAAATTATATAGCAAAATTCTTGTTTCTCGTTTTGTGTATTGTAACCAGCACAAAAGTGGAGAAATTAGCACTTTGCTGCCACCATAAAATATTGAAAATGGAAATCCGGAAACAAGATATTCTCCAAATATACGCCAGTGGATTATAATGGAAAAATTAGAAAAGTGCGTTTTCCCTTACCGGATTATATAAAGCACAGAGTTTTTTTCTTGTTCATCTCTGTTCACCAGTTAAAATGTAAGGTGTCTGAAATTCATCTTCATATTTACTTTTTGTGTTACTTACTTTGTTATTACTTGCTTCCATAACTTTAGAATTAGATAACAATTTCAACATCTTTGTTCGACTTGTCTCGAGCTGTTTTCTTTTGGATTGTTTGCTATATTCATTCAATAATGTTTCCATTAGACACAAACCAAGTTTCTTTGTCAAATATGAAAGGAAAATCCATTGACATGTCAAGAATGAACTGAGACGGACAGATTTACTGTCATTAGATTTCTACTTAGGATTCAGTGTCGAAAACTTCAGGATATGACACTACATTCCACCATCATAGGCAAACAACCCAAACAAAATCTCTACATTTAGAAAAAAAATCATCATATAGCAATACTTGTAACCGTGAATAAGAAAAAAAAAGATGTCATAGCGCTATTTCTAATAGAGCAATATCCACAGAATAATTTTATACAATGTAGTAATTTACAGACCAATTACCATCTGAATGATAATTTTTTAGCGGGTTGAGTCCAATTGAGATGAATATTACTTCTTAATTTTAAATATAACAGGGATAACAATAGAACGACTAAAGAGAATTCATCGCTCCTTCCAAAATGGATTTTTTTCTATCGACAAGGCTAAGAATTTGCTGAAGAGAGGAAAAAAACACCGCCAAAATTGGTCCTGGGTATGTGTTGTATCGTTGCCGTGAATGATACACTGAGAGAAATCAGAGCTTACTATATTTATTCAGCACCAGTATCCAGTGCTAACTATCGCATACAAGAAGGGCACATGGCCTAATTTGCAGAGTGATCGCCAAAGGTCCGGGAGACCGTGGTCCAATCCTAGGTCGAGTCATACCAAAGACTCAAAAAATGGTACTTGATGATTCCTTGTTTAAGAATCAGCATTTTAAGGTAAGGATCAAGAGTAAAGGGAAGCAATCCAGGGACAGGAGTAGCACTCTCCCCTACATCTCAGTGTAGTAACTATTGAAATGGGAACCTTCGGGTTATCTTCGATTAAGGTCGCCAACTTTACTTACCATAAGTTACAAACAAATAAGACAACTTATTGGGGACATAGAGGAGGGACAAAATGCTGTATAGATTGGCGAAGTAAGATCAGTCTGAATTTAAATCTGCTTAATATCAACTTATTAGTCATACACCCCACCAAACGGGGGAGTACGGCTCATGGCCTTTTTTTAAGTGGGCCCGGGTGCAGGACTGTAGACCAGACACATCCGGTATTTTTCAAAATGCTTCGAGCCCCATTGACATTCTCCTAAAAAGGGGGCCTCAGACGTCGAACAGTAAACCTAAACCCCCCGCGAGGAAGTTTAAAGCCTGGGAAGACGGCCCCCTGAGGCTTGAGGAGTAAATCAGTCTAGGCTGCCTGACGCGATTGCTTGGCCTCCCTTGCACCCACACCAGACAGCCTTGGCTAACTTATTAATCAACAGTATTCGTCACACAAAACGGACGAGTACGGTACAAGACCTTTTTAAGGTGGGTCTGAGTGCAGGACCATAGCCAAGACAAGCCTGGCATTCAACAAAACGCCATGGACCTCGTCGGCCTTCCAGTAAAAACGGCCGTCTCAGGCACCAGGTGATAAACGTAGTCTCTTCGAGGAGGGTTAGAACCTGAAGGGATGCCCCTCTGAGGTTCGATGAATTAGCCTGGGTTGGCCACGTGATATAAATGCTAAGCCTTCCTGGCACCCGCTCCAGAAGGCCTCGGCCAACATATATTAATCAACTGTGCTGAAGGGGTGCTAGATACTTTATAACAATATAAAACGAAATTGAAGACCTGAGAAGTGTGGAATACTCTTCCATGGTCATTATTCTTAGATCCACTGTTTGTACCTTTAAAAGTCCCATCTATTGGTTAAATAGATTCGTCAACGAATTATTTGTATTCGATAGGACCGGGTTAAAAAAAAAATTTAAAAACTAATACACCAAAAATGTAAATATGAACGCACAATTCAGAAGATTCTGTGGTAATTATGCATCACATGACACTAGACGGGTTGATGTATTAAAGTTAATTAATAAATCCCTACGCAGAAACATCAGATAATCCTGTATTAACATAAAAACGTAAAGTTTATCATGTTCACAATTTCTCTTCTTTATATGACATGATTACTTTTGACATAAGTCACACGTATTTAAACAAATATAGCCTGTACTTTTAGTTCAAAAGCCCAGGGTAGATTTATTTATTTTCGCTTGATAAGAAATCTGAGGTAACAGCGAGTTGACATCGGACTTCCACTCAAAATTTTCCCGATATATCAGTACATAAAATGCATGATTCAATGAATGATCAAAGACAGATGACATTGCATTTGCGAAAGTATAACCGGAGGAAGAGTGATCTAGTGCTTTCAAGAAAACCTGTGTGAATATTGCTTGAAAACGGCGTCGATGGGGTTAAATCTATCTATCAATATATCTATCTATCATGATCATACCATCCATTTCTATGCAGATTAACCCTTAGCTATTAAGCTTGTACACTAGCTATATCCATTTATTTATGTCAGTCAAGATTTGTTCAGATCTATCTATCTATCTATCTATCTAGCTTGATCTTATCATCCACTTCTATCTAAATAACCCCTTAGCTATTCAGCTTGCGCACTGGCTATGTCAATTTACTTTCGTCAGTAAAGATTTGGTAATATCTATCTGTCTATCTATCTATGTTAATCTCATCATCCACTTCTACCGTGATAACCTCTTAGCAATTCAGCTTGTGCACAAGCTATATCAATTTACTTGAGTCAGACACGATTTGTTAATATCTATCTACCAAAATCATATCATCCACTTCGATCTAAATTAACCATTAGCAATTCAGTTTGCACGCTGGCTATATCAATTTACTTTATATGGAGGTGCCCGTGGTGTAATGGTTATCGTCGTAGGAAATGGACACGGCGACACGAGTTCAAATCCTGGACGAGACTGATTGCATTTCACATAGCACTAATACCCTTGGGAAAGGTATGAATCCAATTATTCTCCCTCCAGCTATGGGTAAATAGTAAGGCAGACTGGGTTCTTCAGCCTTGGTTAAGCAACTAGTCTTAGGAGAAGGAAAACACTTAATTCAAACCTGTTAAACTCCACTTAAAAATTGACCTTGTGTCATATCCTGCCCGAGCGGAGGGGTTGGTAAATATATATATATATATAATTTACTTTAGTCAGTCAAGATTTGGTCTTATCTGTCTATGTCTCTCTCTATCTTGACCTTATCTTAAACTTCTGTCAATATACCCACTTAGCTATTCAGCTTGCTAAATAATCATTCTCTGTTATCAATATCTACCTCAGTCTATTCATATCTTTCTCTGGTTCCTTATATATACCGCTTTCTTTTAATATCTATATATCTAGCCATTTAGATATTGTTATGTAGAAGAATGAGCCGATACTAACCCATGTGATTTGAACACGGAACTCGAGCCAACAAACACAAGTGTTGAAATGGAATGTGCTACAGGAGTTCACATGACTAGAAAAAGTTGATATATAAATGGGTCAGTCAGTGGTCTGACGTTTGACGAGTAGAGAGAGTATGGGATACACATTTTTTCTTGTCTTAAAATAAGCAATAAAAACATACTTGAGAATTTCTAGAAATTTCGGATCAAAACCGTATCAGCATTTAAGTTACATTTTTATATTCTTCAACCAATCAGCTAAAAACATAGAATAGAACATTCTAGAAAAATTGGATCGGAAGTCAACTAACGGAAAATATTTAGGCTAGAAAATAAAAGAGTAAAATACAAATCTGATTGGTCAATAAATGTCTACGCACCAAAATTTTAGGACGATTTTTTGATCCACCTGTAGGATATAAATAACACAGAGTTAGGGAGCCATTCACACAAACTTACACGCATACTAAGACGAAGACTAAACAACAAGCCACTAAGCCAGTAAAGCAGTTGCCGATACTGTGTCCGGCAAATTCCTTTCCTTCCTCAACTAAAGTTCATAACCTAGCTTCAGATGGCCGCAAATCACATTCAAAAGAAAAACCCGAAAAACTTTCTTTCATCAACACGACACGCTGTCGCCACAATCATGAAACAACACATGAACTTAATGTAAGTAAGAACGACTTATTTACGGACTCCGTTAACATACACACATCTTTAAACAAATTTATTTTCTTCTTGTCAAACTTTATTTTCCAAAAGGCCATTTACACAACATGTATTTTGTTTGTTTTCATATTCTGTTATACGCATATTAAATTGTTTGTTGTTTAATGTTCGTTGTGTTCTATTCCATTTCTTTTACGCGATTGTAAAGTTTTGTGTTGTATTTGTGGTGGAAATAACTTAGAGAGCAATACCCGTAAATTACGGACGCACATCTACTGAAATAACCAAAATAACATACCCGCCCACAAGAGACACGTGCTTATGCAAAATAGATGTGAAATGTAACACTGCGAGTTAGTATTGTCCAGCATTCCATACTCAGTATTTAGCATTGACAACGGAAGAGATAATAAGTATCGGCAAAAATTACCGCCCTCTCGGAACATTACGAAGGTGGCGACAAGAAATAGTTTCGAATATTATAAAAGTTATCTCACTCTCTTTATAGGTAATGCAGTTTGTCTCTATCGACGTATCCATTTGGCAACTAACCTATCAAATCTATTGCACTCAATTGACATTAATTACAATCTCGTTATAGATATTGTAGTTTGTCTATAGTTATTGATTTATCTATCTATCAACTGATCTATCTAATTTATTGCGCTCTATTGACACTATTCGCTTTAAATCTGCCTGTCCGTTTACGTCGGTCAATAATTGCCCGCTGTTACCCAGGGGTCACCTATAAAAGTAATGAAAATGCCCAGAGTGGATTTGGATTAGGACTTGTATTCTATTGATAGTTTGATTTGGTTAGGTTGGGTTTTATGGCATATCAACCTTTGTAGGTTATTTAATGCCGAATCCATTTTTATACAACTAAACAATTCTATTTCAAACAATTCAATTTAGCGTAAGTACAGTTTCAATGCTAAAAACAGTTTCATTTCAAACAATTCAGTTTAGCTTAAAGTACGCAGTTTTAAATGTCAAAACAGTTCTATTTCAAATAATTCAGTTTAGCATAAGTACGCAGTTTAAATTTCATAAATGTTCTATTTCGAGCAATTCAGTTTAGCATTTGTTCAGTGTTTAGTTCTATTTGGCCCATAGATAAGACCTTTATGTGTTACTTCTCAAGGCAAGAGTAGACTTGGGATCGATGGTAATGAAGGGATACCTCGCATTCCCCAACGTTTCAGCATTACGAGGACACTCGTTCGGTGGGGGTCTTACCCCTCTGCAGAGATGTATTTGGTGTATTCTACTGCTCCAGCCGACTTGGCAATTTTATTCTACCGGTAAATAAACAAAATATAGTCACCATGTAACAAGATTGACTATTTTTTTTTATTGAGATTAGTACTTTTGCATAACGTTAAAGAGTGTTATCTAGACACTTTGAATATCATCACATTATTGTTCATACTTCAGCCAAAGATTAGAGGGAATATGTACGCTAGGAATTCACACAGTAATTTAAAATTTTATAAGGTATAAAATCTAAATTATCAAAATGTTATATATATATATATATATATATATGCAATGAACAAAATGTTAAAAAAGATTATGCAGCTATAGTTATTTGAACAATTTATACATGATGATGATGATGATGATAATGATGATGATTTAAATATGTATATGTCAACAGGTAGTAACTCATGTAAATTGAGTGAGATAGATAGATAGATAGATGTGAACAAATTGTAATGTGTTGTGAACGGGGAAAAATGACAATAATTTTATATACGAAAAGATAAAATGGTTGTGTGTGTTTGTGTGTGTGTGTGTGTGTGTGTGTGAGAGAGAGAGAGAGAGAGAGAGTATGTGTGTGTGTGTGTGTGTGTGTGTGTGTGTGTGTGTGTGTGAGGAACTGCTAGAATTTACACCAGGTTGAGGTACATTTCCAGCTAACCTTACACCCTGCACCCCCCTAGTACTAGCACCTAAACAGCGTGACTGTTCACTGCTTACCAGTGACTAAGCTGACTGACTGCTCTCCCTGAGTGACCCCTGGAGTTGAAAACTTCTGTTGTAATATATTTTTCGGACGCCTACACACTTCTTTCCAGCGTTTCACCTACGTAATTCATGAGGCGTTTCTATAGTCTTTTGTTGACCTTACGACACAGCTGCATATCCCGTTTAAAAATCCACGAACTAGCCAGCCTCCAGAAGGGCAATATGAAATAGATGGACATAAATAGTTTTACATACTTCGGGTATGCGTAATAGCTATCATTGTTGAAGTGAACACCGCTACATATTCTGGATAAGGCTGTTTAAATTTACTTTAGATTGATCCTGTGTCACATCCTACGCGTCCAGAATGGTTGGGTAAATGCATATACATTGAGCGCTAACTTAAAGCTGGCTTGTCATCAGCCCACATAGATAGATAGATAGATAGATAGATAGATTTAACTTCATCGAGACCGTTTTCAGGCAATTTTCATACATGGTTTCAAAGCACTGGATAACACTTTCACTGGGAATACTTCTGCTAATACAATGTCATCTGTATTAGATCATTCATTGACTCTTACATTTTACGTACTGATATATCAGGAATGTTTTGAGAGGGTGTCAGATGTCAACTAGCCGTATTCTCACATGGAATATCAAACGAAGATACTCAATCCACGTCACTGCTCTGTCCAAACACAACAGACTATATAAGTTTAAATGAAGGTATATTATGACAAAAGTGAACAATTTATCTTTTTCATATGACGAGTAGAAATCGTGGTTTTACGTTTGATGACCATCTATACTAAAACTGTGGTCAATGTTTAGTGAACTATTTAAGTTGGTTGGTTGGTTGGTTGGTCGGGTTTTATGGCATATCAACCTTTGTATAATTTAACACGAAATCCATTTTTTATGAAAATTATCAGTTCTATTGAAAAACAATTCAGTTTAGCATGAGTACATAGTTTAATTGTGAAAAACATTTCTGCTTCTAGCTATTCAGTTTAGTCAAGCAGTTCTAATTCAGCTAATTCAGTTTAGTATAATTACAGATTATGTTTACATAGAGTTAAATATCAAAACAATTCCATGTCAAACAATTCTCGTCCAGGGTAAATGCATTTTCAATGTCAAACAAATTATATTTCAAGTAATTCAGTTTAGCATAAGCCTGCAGTTCAAATGTAAGCTTGGTCCAATTATCAAAAACATTTCTATTTCAAGCTATTCAGTTTAATCAAACAATTTAGTTTAGCATAAGTATGCCGTTAGTTCTATTTAACCCATAGATAAGACCCTATCAAGTGCTACCACACCGGATCAGAGAACTATTTTAATTGTTATCGCTATTATATCAACAACTTCAACTATTAACAACTCCCATTCACCTCAAATGAAGATCACACATTATTAGGATTTAGACGTAAATTGATCAGAAATTACTTTCTTCTCGATCCATGTTTAGACAGAATGAAGGATTCTGTAAAGGTGGTTGCAAATACATGGAAATATGTTCCCTCAGAACAGGTATTTGAAACTTAAGATCATATATTCAGTAAGCAACTGTTTTAAAAAGAGGTGTAGATACAAATCAGCAAAGTTTTAACGAGAGTAGGAGTAAACAATTCTGTTTATTTTTTCCGTATTCATCTTCTCTATATAAAAACGATAACAACCGCTCGCCTTTGTTTTACCAAAATTCTCGTTATTAAGAAGACTTACTGTACCATAGGACCAACGTTTTGTGCTGTAAAGAAAGAAGTCCGCCGAAAAAGAAATACTCAAACTCGAAGGTATGGGAAGAAAATGTAGCAGTCGTTTATTATGCAGCTATGATCGCTTCAACTCGACAAGTTCATTTTAGTTGTGTCCTTCTTCTCCCTTCCTCTCGGTGGAGACGGGGTGTGGGTGAGAGCTGGCTGTTTGACACACGCCTGACAGATAGGTCGTAGCAGACTGGAGTAGAACGGGTCGGGGCCTCCGGAACCTTTAACGCACCCGTTTTGACAACTGCCTTCAACTCTGCCAAAATCTCGTTACTTGTTTTCTTATATAGATACTTTGGAGAACAAATCGAAGATCCTCGAATGTTCGATGTCACCAGTGAAACACGTGATAATATATCTGTGATTAATTTAAAATTACGTCTAACTTTGCAGGTCATTCTGCCCGCACGCGCTAGTCTCGTGACACCTTCACTGATTGACGACAGCGCCCGTACGTAATATTACATTACAACAGGTTAACAGCATAAAATTATTTTACAAACCATGAAAGGTTAAATCTACCATATTTTCGATTACATCATCTATGAATGAATGAACTAATCTCTCCCTCTCTCTCTCTATATATATATCAAACTCAAACATATTTTTCTATGTTATAGTGTTTTAATGCTAAAGTTTAAAAGTAAATGATATCTAATAATATCCCTTCCCCTAGAAAAAGTGTTGGTATATTTGGTATTGAAGAAAATAAACGTTTCTTTTAAAAGATGTTACTGCGATGTATACAGGTGATTATCTATCTATCTATCTATCTATCTATCTATCTATCTATCTCCTTTCTAGATGCTCTCTCTCTCTCTCTCTCTCTCTTCATATATATATATATATATATATATATATATATATATCACTGCTACGTTTTTATATATCTCCTTCACTATCTTCCAATCTATCTATTTATTTATCTATCTCATTTTTTCATTCTCTCTCTCTTTCTCTCTCTCTATGCATGTATATATTTTTTCTGTGTGCGTATATATATATATATATATATATATATATATATATATATATTGGCCCAGCGGTTAGAGTGTTCGCCAATGGCCCGGGAGACCTGGGTTCAATCTCAGGTCGAGTCATACCAAAGACTTTAAAAATGGTACTTGATACCACCTTGCTTAACACTCAGCATTATAAGGTACGGTTCAAGGGTAAAGTGGAGCAATCCTGGGAATGGAGTAGCGCCCTCCCCTACACCTTGGTGTAGTAGCTATCGAAAAGGGAGCCTTCGGGTCACCCTCGACTATGGTCGCTAACTTTACTTTATATATATATATATCACTGATACATTTGTATATATCTATCTAGCCATGTTCCTATTTGTTCATCTACCTCTTTCCGCACCCCCGGTTTTTATGTATTTTCTGTCTATCTATCTAAGGCTATTCATTAAGTATCTCATAGTTCTTCTTGAGATAATATCCTTTTCACACACACACAAATACACACACACACACACATATATATATATATATATATATATATATATATAGTAGGTCTTAAAGAATCTAAGTTTTCTTCCAAAATTAACAAGATTTCTTAGTAAAAAGGATATTACGCAAGATGAATGAGATACAGTGATATATGAATAGATTTAGCATGCTAGCTATCTCGATAGATAGAAATAGGGTGAAAGAGATAGATTGATGTATAGATTGAAAGATAATAGGCTAAAAGTCATATATATATATATATATATATATATATATATATATTCTGCTTTTGAAAAACTAAGATTTATGATGTGAGTGCAATGTTGAAAAAAGTTGAAGATGAGATATTAGGTCAGAAACGAAATGCGTGACTTTCAACAGTGACCCCGCAGCATGCATCTCTGCAAACGGTATCCATAAAACTGCATCTCAGCTTCTTCAAGAGGAAAGGAAGTTAATTCGAAGACATTTTTCAGCTAACTGATTTAGTTACCCGAACGTATAGTCAATACTAAAAAAGGTTTAGGTTTCCTTTTTAAAATGATGTTATCAATTCCATGCAGTCGCATTCCACCTTTGACTTGAATACCACACACACACACGCACACAGACACACACATATATATATATATATATATATATATATATATTTGTGCGTATTTACGCAAAGGAACATGTGATACAAGATCAATTTTCAAGCTCGGCTTTATACAGTTCTACTCGGAAATTTACGTCTCTTAGATCCGTAATCATACCAAGGTTAAAACGCCCAGTCTACCCACTTAATTATCAATAATTGTTGAATACATACCTTTCCCAAGCGTATAAACACTGAGCAAAATACAAGTAGCCCCATCCGGGATTTGACATTGGGTCACCATATGCTTTTCTTACGATGGTAACCATTCCACAATTGACACTTAAATCCAACTATATATATGTATATATATATATATATATATATATATATATATATATATATATATTGTAACAGCGTCGGTTGCAGCTAATTCCCTTTGTGGGTTTGTGACGAACAAAGTGCGATATAATTTGGAGAGTGCTCAATATCTGATATAGAGCTTTTATATAATAATAATAATAATAATAATACCACCCATGATAAAAATTTCCAATCTCAATATTACAAAATGTGGTTGGGTGTCATGATCGGCAAGTGCTCTCCTGATAGCCAGCATGGGAGACCCAACGGTCATCCTGCGAATGTTGCCTGCTCTTCAATAAAGTACATATATGACGATATTAGCAACCCCAACAATCAAATACTAAAACGCAAAACATGGACCTGGGAAAACAATCATCTTGCACTACACTGCAATTTTAAGAGCAATCCTTCACAAAGAGAGTATAGGAAAAGAATGATAGAGATCTGGCAAGAATGTGCTAGTTTTCAGACTACAAGCCAAAAGTTTGCCGATCAAGTTAGAACAATAATAACAAAAAAATACTAGAAATACACCAGAAAAAACAGACGCAAGACAGTACAATTCCAAACATCAAGTGGCACCAACCAAAAACAACATATCAGAAATGAACGGCCAGCTGTTGAAAATGAATACGCCACAGTACCTAGTAACCCTACAGAAACACTACCACAAGAACAACAGGCAAATCTCGAAAACCTAAAAAGAATTATGAACAGTGTGAATACCCCCACTTCCATCATTAAAAAACATAGAATGGAGAACACTTAAAACAGAAACAAACAGAATAAATCAAATACTACCTTATATATCAACACATAATATATCTGAGTTAAATGATTTAATCTATGCAGGGGCGAAATTAATGTGTGAGAAAATTGTCTAAACCAGGATGGAAAGTTCGACTGGAAACCCAGATAAAATCTATGAAAACAAACCAAAATAGTAAAACAGAAAGATCCTAGAATATGTGGGAAGAGAATGGAAAAGACAACACGAGAAAAATAACAGTACAACTTGAGGAAATAAACCTGATGATTCTAGCGAAAGACAGAAGACTAAAGAGATTTTCGCAAAGGGTAAAACAATGCAGAAAAAACAGGACATTCCAAAACAACGAAAGAAAATTTTATCAACAATTGGGAAGGCATGACACAAAAACATACCAACAAACAGACGCCAGAGAAACCGAACGAATTTGGACGAAAATATGGCAACCGAAAAAGCATAACGAAAAGGCTGAATGGATAAACGATATGACAAGAGAACTAGAAAGACTCAAAGAAGGCCCCAAAGTTGAAATATACATTGAATTACTCAAAAAGACACTAAAAAACATATCAAACTTGAAAACGCCAGGACACGATGGAGTACATGGATTCTGGTTCAAGAAATTCACCTCCATACACGACAGACTAGCACTAGAAATGAACAGATGCCTACAAGATGCGAAAGTACCTGACTGGATGACCAAAGGAAAGACCACATTATCCAAAAGGACCCAAATAAAGGAACTGCTCCAAACAATTATGGACCCATAACTTGTTTACCGATGATGTGGAAATTATTAACAACACAAATAAGGGAAGTGATATACTACTCGCTAATAAGCTGCGGATCGTTCCCTAATGAACAGAAAGGATGTCGCAAAGGACCCAGAGGCACAGTAGAATCAATCTACATAGATAAACACATCCTAAATGAAAGCAAGAACAGACGGAAAAATCTAGCTGTGGACTGGATAGACGAAAAAAAGCATATGATATGGTTCCGCAAATCTGGATAATAAACTGTCTCAAAATGTATATCATACGAAACCATAAACTTCATCGAAAAAACCATGAAAAACTGGAGAGTTGAATTAACGGCAGGAGGAAAAAGTTTGGCTGAAACAAAGATCAAAAGAGGGATTTTCAAGGAGATGCACTATCACCCCTACTATTCATAATTGTCATGGTCACTAAACCACATACTCAGAAAAATGCACGGCCGGATACAAACTTAGTAGATCGAAAGAAAAAGTCAACCCCCTAATGTACATGGATGACATCAAACTATTCGCAAAAAATGAAAAAGAACTGGAAACCCTAATACACACAATTAGAATATACAGTCAAGACATAGGGATGGGATTTGGCATTGAAAAATGCCCTCTGCTCGTCATGAAAAGTGGCACACACACACACACACACACACACATACACTAAACACCACTTTCATATCCACACACAATATTACACAACTATAACCAACACACACACACACACACACACACACACACAAGCACATATAGAGATTTCTACACAATTCCAACGGTTTTTGACTGTATTTTTCGATTTTTTCGATTTATTCATTTCCTTTCGTTATCTTCCCGATAATTGTTGTTTTTAAAACTTCATGAAACCAAAGGTTGAAGACAAACTTCTGCGACATTAAATATATAAACCTAATATATATTCATTTATTATACATATATATATATATATATATATATATATAAGTTACATTGAGAAATCGACAAGGATTGTTGTATAGGAAAAACAAATAAAGTAATAAAAAACTAAACAGAAATAGAAAAGAAAAAAAAAAGCCAGTCCACCACCAAGAACATCATGGGTAACTTCGAATGAACACAGGAAAACTTAGTTGCTGTTCCTATGACTTAGATTTAATCTAAGTGTATTATTTCAATTAGTTTCCTATCAAATGTAAATGGAAAAATCCAGGGAAAGGAGTAGCGCCCTTCCCACCAGCTATTGAAAAGTGTGCCTTCGGGTCACCCTCTACTACAGTCGACACATTATATTTATGTGAAGTAAATAAAAAAGGAAGGTATTCGTGGTGTAATGGTTACTGTCATACAAAATGGACACGTTGACCCGAGTTAAAATTCTGATTATGACTGCTTTTCATATATAACTAATACTCTTTAAAAAGGTATAAGTCCTCCTAGGAATTCAATTTTTCTTCCTCCGGCTAAGGGTAAATAGAACGATAGACTGAGTTCTTTTACCATGGTATGGCAACCAGTTTAGGAGAAGGAAAACTCTGCATTCAAACCTGTTTAACTCTTTTTAAAACTGAACTTGCGTCAGGTCCTGCTTTTGCAGAGGAGTGGTATACATATATATATATATATAGAGAGAGAGAGAGAGAGAGGCAGAGAGTAGGACAGAGCGATAGAGAGAAAGATGCTTCAAGCGGGATCAAAATCCGGCTTATTTTACTTCAGTCGGATATCTTACTCGAGTACACATCATTCTCGGCATAAGTGAGGGGATGTATATATAGTTCATATATACTACCTTTGGCGACCAGAGTGCTCAATTCAAGAGAGAAACCCCCAGAAAGTTTTAAAAAAGGAGATGAATATTAAAAGACCTGAAAATAAAGAGTAATCTCTAAACCTGGTACAAGACTGTCACATTTAAAAGGAAACTACAGGATGGAACGATAAAATTGTCGTCCTAAAGAAAACAACATTACAGCTTTATTTTTAAAATTTTATTGAAAAAAATCAGTTCAGGTAACTTGATTACGCAGTAGAGCTGACATCTATTCAATGTAACTTCCTTCAGCCTCAATCACCGCCTCCATATGGATCCGGAACTGAGAGCATGCCTTTTCCACAAGCGCCGGCGGGAGCTCGGCGAATACTCGGTGGAGGGCGGCGATCAGGCTGGCTTTGGTATTGTGGGAGGTCATCTTGGCGATGTTTTCGACATATGACCAAAAGAAGAAGTCCAGCGGGTTCAGGTCGGGGTGGGGAGGTGGGCCACTGAGAGAAAAGTACAAATCGTAGCACATCTTCTGAAGCCAAGCCTGGGTTTGTTTGGACTTGTGGGCCGGCGCCGAGTCCTGCTGCCACAGCCAGGGTCTGCCACCGGTCACCTGATTGCACCAGGGGATCACCACAGTCTTCAGCACAAACAAGTACACTTTGGTGTTGACTTTCAAGCCGACTTCGAAGATGTGAGGTGGCACGATGTGGCCCTCACTTGAAACCACACCAAAGACCATAACCGTAGCCGGAAACTTTGTTTTCTTCCCACTGGGCACATCCCTGTTATTCGTGGCAATCCAGATTTGCATTTTGAGGGTGCCGGTAATGGTCCAGTTGTCATAACTTAGATCAGTAGAGGGCATAAAGTGTACAACGGCGCATCTCCGATCTCGCTCGTTGAACATTGTGTCCCTTTCAGACATGATAAAAGGCTCCTATCGCTCTTGGGATTTGTACACAACTGGCCCACTCGCAGATGGTCTGCAACAAAACAGAAAACCGGTTTTCATTGAACGGAATGTGAATCATGTCTTTTCTAGGGTGACAATTTTATCATTTCACCCTGTAGTCAAAAACGAAACCAGTTCATATATACAATGTGGCATAGAACGGCTTTAAACTGCGGAGCCTCCTTTAGTCACTTATATTCAGGATTTTACCATACTTTATTTTTAAATTCAATATTGAATGTTAGAAATTAAAAGGGGTGATAAAAAACAGAATGCAATTGATTGAGGCACACGTATATATATATATATATATATATATATTGGCATGTTTTATTAAAAAGGACAGACAAGCAATTCAAGATGAATTTTTTACTATATTTCTCGTATTCGCCAGCTAGATTTCACAACTTGGTCGGCTCAACATTTTTATTACAAAAGACATTGTAAAAAAATAAAGCACCTTAAACTTAACAAAATCCATTCCAATCTAGTATCTATGATACTTAAATGTGTATGACCAAAGACCACAGTTCTACAGCCTTTACAACACATTCAAGACTCTAGAAACGGACGGAGCATTAGAACACATCGACAGCACGCAATTTACGCCATCATTCAAAATATTAATTAATCGCATAAAACACTTCATAATCTATGGCGAAGTCAAACCCACAGATTCGACAATAAACAACGAGGGTCAAAAGTATATGTACACGCATTATAACATGAAAGATTTCGGAAAATCATTTCACAGCCTTCATCCTCAATTGTGACATCTCAGTGTCGAGCGTGAAAAGCTTAATAAAACAACTTCAAATCATTGTTTGTCTTCTTTAATAAAATACGCCAACAAAAAATCTGCTACCGAAGAACACATCTGCTATATATATATATATATATATATATAGCAAATGTGTATAGATATATATATATTTCCACACCCCCGTAGGGTTGAGTTCTCTAGCGAATGAAGTAATCGCGTTGCCATTAGCGTTTATTGCAAGTCTCTTCATATATGAATTGAGGTCTCGGTAGCCGTTAAGCGGATGTATGTAAACAATAGTAATTGTGATTCATAACCGTTTAAAATTTACTTTGATGCTACTAATTCCTCGTGGCTGAGGGGTAGAGGCTTGGATTGACGTTTGCGTCAACCAGGTTTCGATCCCGGCTACGGGAAGCTAGTATGTCTAGCCACATTGATGTGTTCTGATAGAACGAAACAGATCTATCTATGGATGACTATATATATATATATATATATATAAGTTATATCCTTAGTATTGAGCCCACTTCTACCAGAGAGAGGTTGGATTTGGTTTGGTTTTATGGCATATTAAAAATTGTATGTTTTTAAATGCCAAATCCGATTTACACTTAGATATTCTATAAATATGATTTGTAAACATCAATCAGAAATGTTAAATAATCCCAAGTATTGCTATGTATCACAAACAATTGAATATCCGTTATTTGTTTATATACAGTTCAATGATCAAGCAGTTCTATATCAAACTATTTGATTTAGTATGGCGTTTGTTCGCACTCAGTTTACATGCCAAACATTTCTATTTGCCCAATGGATAGGACCCTATCAGGTCCTACCACTGCGGGCCAGAGTGGAGCAGGAAGCGATGGCAATATATGGTTACTCAGCATTCCCCCCAAATCCAGCATTACTAGAGCCCCATCATCCGATTGAATGGTGTCATATCAGGACACTCATTAATGGGATTCTAAACTCTCAACAGGGATGCAGTTGGTGTATTCTACAGCCCCAGCCGTCTCGGTTGAGATAGAGAAAGAGAAAGAGAGAGAGAGGCAATTTTGGATAAATGTACATGCTTTGTTAGTCATTGCAGCAGATATTCATATGAAGCTAAAAAATAGTTCATATAATGGGGAAAAAGAGAAATATTTAACTATTGTAATAATTCCTCACAAGTGACATTTTCTCTATGGCGTTAGTTTGAGTCCCATGTCTTTCTGGATGTAATTTCTCACCTTTAAAATATTCTTCGATATATCTTTATTTTGCTTTTTGTTTTGTTTTGCTCGAGAAATTCCGTTCTTAACATATATGATCGAGTATATATATATATATATATATATATATATATATATATATATATATATATAATAAATTATCCTTAAAACATATCTGAACAGCAGAAGACGTAGAAATGGCCCCAGGTTAATACGAATGAAGTGAAGCAGTCTTGTGATAAACGTGGTAATTGCCAATTAGAACACAGGAAATTTTGAATACCATGTTGTTACATTAAGTAAAAAGATACCTAACTAATTGAATGCTATTTCCTTATTTCAAGCAATAAGTATTTTATTTTGTGAAAACAAGCACGTGTATATATATCTACATATATATATATTTAATACAAAATGTTCATAAACTGGAGTCCCAATATCAGTTCGTCCATTTAATTTTAAACAGTAAAATCAAGTCTGACAATAGGCCATATTTGTTGATCACCTGTTGATCAACGATGGTCATAGCTTGTGATAAGAATCTATACTGAAAAGGAGTCTTTGTTTTATTTCGTGTATTTCTGCGTTACAGGTATTTACTTAGCAATGTAAATACAAATCCCAGTGAACTTACTTCTTTTTCTTTGACAATAAAAGCTAATTTGTGTCGAATTAGATTGTTGTCAAGGTGATATTTCAATAATGTAGAAATTATTATGTACCGAAAGACAAGATGACACTACACAAGCACATAGACACAAACACACACATACACACACACACACATACATACACCTATATATATATATATATATATATATATATATATATATATATATTGTATTATAAAGTCCAGTTAAACTGGAGTCGGGAATAATTCCGTCAGGACAAAAAATCATTCAACTATGAACATCTAAATTTTCCTCTTAAAGAGCTCAATCTAACTGACATCACAGAGCAATAATTTCTTTAAGAAAAACAAAAACCGGTCACATCAGGATTATGAATTTATTTCCATCCTGTTATGGGTATTGATATGAATCAATAACACCAAAAATAACAGGACTTCTTCAGATCTTATGGAAAAGATAATTACAGACAAAATAGACACAGGACGAAAGGGTGGGAGGGGGTAGAAGAAGGGTGAAGAGTTTCCTCCCCATTTACCCACTTCGTTTTTTTTTTTTTGATTACCGGTTGGAATCACAGTAAATCAAATGTTTTAATTTAGAAATTCTAAATACATTTCAATGTAAAACTCCAGATTTAATAATTTAGAGAAGTACAACATTCCTTAATAACCTTACGTAAGGATTACGGTAATAATTATCTTAAATTAAATTCAAAATTTTAAATTAAAATTTCTAATTCAAAATTTATATTCGTGCCTATTAATTCAGTTACCCTTCCATTGAAAAGTACGTACATATCACCTGGTATCTTCAAATTTTTTTAAAATTTTATTAATTTCTCCTCAATTTTGGAGGTGCACGTGGTGTAATGGTTAACGTGCAAGGAAATGGACACGGCGACACGAGTTCAAATCCTGGACGAGACTGATTGCATTTCACATAGCATTAATACCCTTGGGAAAGGTATGAATCCAATTATTCTCCCTCCAGCTATAGGTAAATAGTAGGGCAGACTAGGTTCTTCAGCTTTGGTGAGGTAACTAGTCTAGGAGAAGGAAAACTCTGAATTCAAACCAGTTAAACTTCGCTTAAAAATTGACCTTGTATCACATCCTGCCCGAGCGGAGGGTTGGTAAATATGATTAATTTCTCCTCAAATCTCAAATTAATCCTATTTTTTGGTTAATTAAACATTTTCTATGATATTTGTCTATACTTTAAATTTATTCCTGTCTACATCTAGCTATTAATTCATATCACTGATTTAATAATTTTTCAGGGTCTGGGTATATCATTATTTGTATTTTTTCTCCTAGGCACAGATTACATCTACTATTAAAGCATTTCAGAGTATTCGACTTTTTCATCATGGTCTATTGAATCTTAGGGGTCAACCCTTTATTTTTTAAACTCCAAAATTGCCTAGATAAGGCTGTTTGGTTTTTCAAATATTCGTGGGAGAAAGAAGAAATATGATTATAGTATCTAGACTTCCATTTCGTCGACGAAATATATATCCTCAATAGTAATGGCCCAAATAGCGCACACATACAAAAGAAGAATATAAGGGCATTTAAGTTTTTAGGATTCAAAATAGAAGTTTCATCAAATAATGGCATAGTTAATTTCCCGGATGTGACTCTAAACCTTTCGAATAACACATATAAACCTTTTCAAAAAACTGACCAATACCCTTCGTAAACTCGAATAACCCGAAGACCATAATTAAACAAGTCCTCAAAGCAGTAAAATTGAGAATAAAAAATTTACCCGCTAACGAGAAAATATTCCAAGAAAGTAGTAAGATATATAAGGATGCCCTTAAAAATGGCGGTTTTAGGGAAGACTTTACCTACCAAGAAGAAAATATAAGTAATAATATTACTAAAGAAAATAAGAAGTACAGTAAAAAAAAATAGAAAAAGAAAAATTATATAGTTTAACCTCCCTTTTTTTTAGACTTGCAAGTATTAATGTAGGTAAATATTTTTTGAAATTGATAGATAAGCACTTTAAACAAAATAATATACTACATAAAATATTTAATAGAAAAACGAAAAAAAATTAATAACTCCTGCATGAAAAATAATTTTCTAATAATCAATAATCAGAATAAAGAGATAATTAAGGAATTTCCTGACCGAAAGAAGAATAATAATAATAACAATAATAATAAAAATAGTAAACAAAACGAATGTAATTGTAAAACTCGAATTATTTGTCCTATGAATGAATTATGTAATTTAAATAATGTAGTATACCAATGTAGTATCCCAAAAGAAAATCTTAAGGATAGAAAAAAATTATATAGGGATTTCTTCGATGAAATGGAAGTCTAGATACTATAATAATATTTTTTTCTTTGTCCCATGAACATCAGAAAAACCAAACAGCCCTATCTAAACAATTTTGGAGGTTGAAAAATAAAGGTTTGACCCCTGAGATTCAATGGACCATATTGAAAAGGTCCTATTTCGTATTTATTGTCACTCGTGAGTTTTTCGCACTTGCTTTAGCTGGTGATCTTTCACTGAAAACTACGTGACAGCAAGTCTCCCCAGTTCTCCTGTACTCTTCTCAGTATTCTTGCTGATCTCTGCAATGCTGTTACCAAGATTCTTTCGATTCACCATCTGACTTCCAATTTCTCCAGTCTTTATTGCAGGCTTTCGGGGACCGACCAGAGCACAGTGAGATATACGTGTCTGATTCTCTACGACTGATTTTGGTTTGTGTATATACCATTTAGTAGTATGGTCAAATTTCATATCACTGGCATTATTCTCAGTGAATTAACTTTCCCACTCAGTCGTACCTAGTCTTGAATTATTTTGAGGTGAGTTTGCTGCTTGCGCTTATAATGTGATTAACCATTTCATCTTTGGGGATATCATATCAGAGGAATAATTTTAATAAATCCATGCAATGCCTACATTTTTCAGGATGTGCTAATCTGTATAAAGTCGGTTATTTATCCTTTTCGTATTTCTACGTCATGTCTTTTGTTCTTCCAGAAATAGTCCGTAACATACAATCAAGTTATAGATTTCTTCTTTACATCTGCAGTCAGGATTTTCCACATCATACGTAAGCACTTTACCGGTCGATAGTAGTAAGGTATGGTGCCTTTTCGGGGTCCTTCTGGATCAGAGTTGTTTTCCCTTTAGTCATCCATTCAGATATGCTTACTTCTTATAGGCATTTGCTCTATTGTTGAGTCAGTTTATCGTGTATTGATGTAAACTTTTAAAACCAGAAACCATGTTTAATATCATAGCATGACGTTTTCCAGTTTGCTATTTTTTTAGCGTTACTCTCAGTAAATCCAAGTGTAAGTTCACCTTGGAACCTTCTTCGAGTTTTTCAAATTCTGATTTCATTTCATTCATCCATTCTGTATTTCTATTATATTCTCCCTTTTCCATATTTTACTACAAAATTATCTTGTTTCTTTTGTCTCCAGTTGCTAATTTGACTTTGTGCACTATCGACTTATCCATTGGTTAAATTTTCTCTCATTATTATGGAATTGCCTGATTTGTTTGTATTTTTACACTGTCCTGATATTTTTTGAGTGTCTTTTTATTTCACCCGTATATTTCAATTTATTTCTTCCAGGTGTATTGTCAGACTTAGCTGTCATTTAGGGATCTTTTCTTTCTGTTGAGTTCCTGTATGTTTCAATTTTTTCAAAAATTTCATTTATCGTCGAAGTTTCTTTATTTCTTTTTCAATCCCTATATACCATCCAGGTTTTGTATTTCTGTTTCGATTCTTTTGGTATATACCTTTCTTTTTATTTTTGACTAGTTTTGCTCCTGCATAGATTAACACGTTCAGTTCAGAAATATCCTCCTTTGGGATAAGTTGCAATACTTTATTCACTTTTTTGGTCTCTGACTAGACTTTTTTCCAGTCAAGATTCCTTTGGAATGGTAAAGTAGTTTTTTGTTCACTCATGCATTTTATTATTAATTCTATATTTACCCGAGCTTCTTGTGTCAATATTGATGTGTTTCTGGATTCAGTGGTGATTTGCTTTTCAATATTGTTCGTCTCAATACATTTAGGGGACTCTCTTGGAGTATATTCTTCACAATTTACAAGTCCACATATTTCTAGAATGTCTAGATCAGACAATCATTCTTTCTTTAACATCAACCTAGGTTAGTCGGTATGTCTTTGTCTTGTTTTTAGTTTAGCAGATTATGTCCAGATCTCTATTATCAGTTTCCTGTTCTTCGACTGGATAGGAGTGCTTTTAAAATAACAGCCGATTATTTTTTATTGTCTTCTCAAATCCCTCTTTTCTTTTGGTGTCTCTCAGACGCAATGTGTCTTTGGCATTTGTTTTTGTACCGCATCGTTATGACTCCTTGAGCATCTCCATTTTTTACAATATTCTCGCATCAAACTTTACAATTGAAAGAAAGAAAGAAAGTATTCTAATCTTACAAAAGGGTACCTAATGAAAAATAACCAAAACGGAGGTTGGAAAATTAAACGGTTATCTTTATAACATTAAACAAATACAATACTCGTAACATACCTAAACGATAGCGTTGCAAATGGTAAACGACCTAAGAATAAAATATCCCATTTGGTACAGGACCAAGTGATAGTGTTATAAGTAGTCCAATGTAGTATATTTGGTAATGGTAAGAATTCCCCAAACGATAGTAATATACATCTATTTTCAGTCACATTTGAGTGAATAACATTTCTTCTCAGACACAGGGTGGAACGGTAAAATTGTCGTCCTAAAGAAAACAACACTACAACTTAAAAAAAAAACTTTTATTTAAAAAATCAATTCAGCTAACTTGATTATGTCGTAGAGCTGACATCTATTCAATGTAGCTGCTTTCAGCCTCAATCACGGCCTAGATACGGATCCGGAACTGGGAGCATGCTTTTTCCACGAGCGCCGGCGGGAGCTCGGCGAATACTCGGCGGAGGGCTGGCTTTGGTGTTGTAGGAGATCATGTTGGTGAGGTTCTCGATGTATGATCAAACGAAGTTGTCCAGTAGGTTCAGGTTGGGGAGGAGGGGGCCAATTAGAGAAAGGTACAAATCGCAGCACTCCTTCTGAAGCCAAGCCTGGGTCTCTTTGGACTTGTGGGCCGGCGCCGAGTCCTGCTGCCACACACAAGTTCTGCCACCGGCCACTTGATTGCACCAGGGGATCACTACACTCTTCAGCACATCCAGGTACACTTTGGTGTTGATTTTCAAACTGACTTCGAAGTTGTGGGGTGGCACGATGTGGCCCTCACTTGAAACCACACCAAAGACCATAACCGTAGCCGGAAACTTTGGTTTCATTACCCTGGGCACATCCCTGTTATTCGTGGCAATCCAGATTTGCATTTTGAGGGTGCTGGTAATGGTCCAGTTGTCATAACTTAGATCGGTAGAGGGCACGAGTTGTACAGCGGCGCATCTCCGATCTCGCTCGTTGAACACTGTGTCACTTTCAGACATGATTGAAAGCTTCTATCGCCTTTTGGGATTTGTACACAACTGGCCTACTCGTAGCTGGTCTGCAATAAAAAAAAGAAAACCGGTTTTCATTGAACGGAAATGGAATCATATCGTCTTTTCTAGGGTGACAATTTTATCGTTCCACCCTGCAAAATGGTTAAATTGTCTCCCGTTTACATTGTTTGGGGAATTCCCGCTTTGTTTTTATTATTAATGTGTTACAGATTGATTCCCCTGATTTTTTAAAGAATATTTAGGTGAGCAATATTTATCCTTAAATATTTTTGACCCATTTGAGCAGTATTTATTATTGCGGGCACAGTCCAGGATAAGAAGTTGTGAAATAATTGGAATCCTTGGTCGAGAACTAGAAACATATCCCTATTTCTACGTTAAGCATCGTTCACTCATTCAAACTAACGTCCGGCCCGTAACACATATATAACTGAAGACTGTCAGAGGAGCATGTAACGTGATATGTTATGTTTAAGAGAACAAGAAGGTAGCTTTTGGGGAGGAAAAGAGAGAAGAAGAAGAATGAGACAAAACAGCAGTATACGGGAGCAGATGGCTGACATCTGAATGACACAGGCGAAAGCGCTGGTTATGATGACTAGATTAAACCGGAGGTCCAAATCATCTGCGCAGGTGTGGAACCAGTGGAAACGGACGTTCCTTCCGGCGACATCACGCGGACGGAATGGGACGACTTGGTTTGAAGGAGTTGGCTAGAAGACATGCTGAGGTAAAGAGAATGAGTTGAACAGTAGCCACGAAAATGTAAGGAGACGAAAATTGACGAGCCCCATTTTAGGGGTGGTCATCGAAAAGAGGCCTTACACTAGACGCGTCCCTTTGAAAACAAAACCAGTGGATAAGCATGTTAGAACTACAACTGGAAACCATGAAAATTCAAGGTCTGTATCTACGTTCTCTTTCTCCTGACGACATGCTGTTTCTCTTTGCACAGCAAACGCAATCGATTCAACTTTCATACTCTCTTTCTTTCTCTTGGCGACTACTTACAAATTGTTGGCTGGTTAGTTGTTTTCTTTTTCGTTGTATCAACAATTTTCGGGTCATTTTACGCTAATTTAAATTCCAAACAATTCAGTTTAGTATAGGTAAAGTTTTTCTTTACAAACAGTTAATTGTCAAAACAATTCAGCTAAATATCAAAACGGTTCTATTTCAAACGATTCAGTTTAGTATAAGTGCACAGTTTCAATGTCTAAAACAGTTCTATTTAAACAATTCAGTTTAGCAAAAGAACGCAGTTCTATATGATTCATAGATAGGACCCTATCAGGTGCTACCACTCCTGTTGAGAGTGGACCTGGGAGTGATGGCAATGAACTTCTATGTAAAAGCAGTTTTTTTTCAAACAGTTCAGCATAAGTACACAGTTTCAATATCAAAAACAGTTCTATTTTAAAAAAAAATCAGTTTAGTATAAGTACTACCACTCTGTGCCAGAATGGCAATGGAGAGGTATTCCACATTCCCCAAAGCTCTAGCATTACTGAAACATCACCATCATATCCAAGAGACTCGTAGGTGTTTTTTTTTACTCCTCTGCAGAAGTGCATTCGGTGTGTTCTATAGCTCCTGCCGACTGGTCAACTAATAAATAGTAGTAGCAAGTAAAATTGTGTGTAGTGAACAAAAACAGAATTCCCTGGGTTCGTCAACATTTACCACGGCAAGGTCACAACAGGTTCTGAGTACAACTACAGACGTAGCGATGAGGCTATTAACACGTTCGAGCATGCTGTGTTACAAATGTCAATATTGTACCCTTATGACACAACCGTTTATTCGGTACCGTCATGGCACAGCATAACCTAATAGATATGGTTGTCAAAGTCCTTGGTGAGGTTATTTGCACTTGAACTCGGGCAAATAGCCTCGGAAATGGCAAGAATCGTTTTTTCCAATCTTGAGCAAACTGGCATCCTGAGCCTTGGAAAGACAACCAGTCAATGAAAAAGGAAAACACGGATTTCGAAATCTGATCATTGCTGTTCAGAGAACCCATGCCATACACTTGCAACATTCTACAATTACTAATTCAAAAATTGTTGCTGGTTCTGCACAAACCTTCACCATCATAAACAAATCCAAATTATTTATTATTATTATCAATTGAAGACAATAATAGTCGAACTGACTTCGGCGTGGACACTTTCTTCCAATTCTTTCATATCAACATTCACCTATTTACACAAATTTATACTCTCCAAATAAAGTTGGCACACGGAGAAAATCTGAATTTTCACCCTTCTCGCTCATTCTGAGTTACAATACCAATTCTTTAGATACCCGTATGTACATACATGAATATCAACTTAGTTTTTATTTTTATGCATTTTAATTATTTTGTTTGCGAATTACAAAAGTTACTTTGCAAACCAAAAATATCAAAAATATAAAATAAAAAAAGTTTCCTGTTAAAAGCCAGAACTGTAAAAATAATTTTGAACTCCGCGACGCACCTAATTTGTAAATTCCCAAGACAGCATTTAAATTGATACTATCCAATTTCAAAGAAAAGAAAACAATCTGAAAGAGTCTGGTAGAAAAGAAACTCTTAATTCAAGGAATTCCTGAAAATTCTCGAAAATTTCTGTCCAGAAAAAAAAACCCACTCATTCCATACCTGAGCCCAACGGTTCTTGAAGACCGAGTTCAAGCACCAATAAGATTTTGAATGCCAATTTTCTAAGCTGGCAGGCATTTAATGATTTGTGAAAAAATAATCGTTAACACTCAGCATTTTAAGGTAAGGGTAAGTGGAGCAATGCAGGGAATGGAGTAGCGCCCTCCCTCACACCTCGGTGTAGTAGCTATTGAAAAAGGAAGCCTTCGGGCCACCTTCGACTAAGGTCACCAACTTTACTTTTACTTTTAAGTCTCCCTATCTCACTTTATATAAATATTTATATATACGGTAACCACATATATATGCATTCATTATATATATATATATATATATATATATATATATATATATATATATATGTATATAATAAAAGTAAATGTAAACATAGGTGTCGGCCATAGTTAAGAGCGACCAGAAAGCTCCATTTTCATTTTCCATAACACCGAGTTGCAGAGGAGGCTGCTACTCTTTTTCCTGGACTGTTTCATTTAACCCTAATCCATGCTTTAAAACGCAGTGTTAATCAAGGTGACATCAATAACCATTTATTGAGCTTTTCGCATGACTCGACCGAGTATTGAACCCCATTTCCCAGGGCGAACATTCTACCCTCTAGGCTATTGGACCGTTCCATTGGCCTAGTAAGTAGAATGCTTTATATCTTTCGTTTAAATAAAATAACCAACTTTTTTCAGATACATGTGTGTATATATATATATATATATAATCTAAATAATGAATTAGTTATATATATATATATATATAAACAAATTTGTTTTTTCATTTAATATATAAAGGAAAAATAATAATCTTAATAATCATCTGGAGGTTGCGAGTTCAATCCTGACACTAGGCGAGTAACAATACAGGAATGCTTAACACTTGTACCTGGTTATGGCTTACAGAATCTGAATAGGCGACTTCCGTGGATTCAATAAAGGACGTAGCTTGACAAACACCTGAAGAAGGCTGGAGGACATATCGTCTGAAACGTTGTGGAAATAACAAAGATGAAGACAATAACCCGAAAACCCTTAATGATAATAATAAAATTGAATGAATAGTAATAATTGAAAGCATTAAACTGTAGAAACAATATCAGTGTGCAAACAGTAGCAATACTAGTGTGCAAACAAATTACTTCGAAATCATTTTAAAAATAAATTACCTGCAAATTATGCGTGTAAACAAATTTTCCAAACAATACGTAAAGTAACCTCAACGACAATAGAGATGATAATTGTTATCGCAATTTACTATTTTTTTTTATATGGATGTAGCTGAAGCTCACATAAAAGGGGCACCCAGTGAGACTCAAACTCATTTATGGATGTATTGTAGTCTAACTGGCTAACCATTTCATCACATGAGGTGACCTTGAAAATTGCTTAATTTCAATATCCAATCCTAATTCTAAATTATACAGTTCTTGAATCAGGGTGCTTCTGGTGGTATAATGGTTTGAAAGCTAGACTAGCAAACCATCTTGAGTACGTTCAGTCTCTTTAGGTGCATCATTCATATGGCCTTGTGCTACATAAGCAGCAAGTTCAGAAACTACAACAGTTCTGGTATTAGTCCATGACACTATTTTTATGACATAGGGGAGTGTACATATTTCCATGTCTGCCCTTGGAAAAATCCCCTTTTATTTAATGGGACCTTCCATTTCTACTCTCTAAAATAATATATTATATTTTAAAGTTTTCAATTATCTCCTTATTTATTTAAATTAATTCTAAATAGTTACAGCATATCTTGTTTTAATTTGTTTTTATTAATCATTAATAAATGTTACAAGAATTTTAATAGCTTCCATAGGAAATTTAACGAAAATATATTTTAACTTGTTTTTTTCTCTTTCAAAAAACGTCAAAAGCTTAATTTTATTCAATATGAAAATAGAACAAAACAACCAAAATAAACAAAACAAAAGAAAACAAAAAACAGTAGTACTTGTTCAAACTAATCTCTTTTAAAAAATTTTGAACTACACACATCGACGTTACTTTTGAAAATCTCAATTAATTAACTAATTCTTAGAAGGCTTCTAAATATTGTTTGAATCTACAGTAAATATGTTAACCCTTGGTTATAAAAAAAAAGAATAAACAAAAACAAATAAAGTAACTAGAAAAATATTTTGAATTCTAATTACGTCACGTACATTTAGTAAGAAAACGTTAATTAAACGCCAGGAATTTTCTTTTTTTTTTTTCGTTTAATTTTTTTCATTTGGAGAAAAAAATTGTATTCAATATCACATAATTACATTGCTCTAAATTTTGTTTACCAAAAAATGAACGTTAATCATTGTCATATAATTCATATACAAATAAATACATCCTCAGAATATCCTACCTTTTCATATGTTTTCATTGTTTTAGTTTTAAATCCTTTTCCATTACTTATTGTTAAATCATTCGTTCCCATAAGCTTTTATAGAATGCACATGTTTTAACCTTAAAATAATCAGCCCTAAAAACATACATAAGAACGTTCTAGAAATTTTGGATCAAAATCGCATTGGCATTGAAGTTACATTTTTATATTTTTCAACCAATCAGCTAAAAACATAGAATAAGAACATTCTGGAAAATCTGGATCAGAAACTAATTAACAGAAAATTTTTAGGCTCTAAAACAAATACGAATCTGATTAGTCAAGAAATGTGTACGCGCTTGAATTTTAGGACTCGCAATAAAACTATTTTTTGATCCACCTTAGTTACCCCAAAAGTATAAAGAAGAATTTAATCAACCAGGTCAGTCGGTCATTCAATTCATTTCTTCCGCAGCCAAAAGTTCATTCCGTCTACTACCAAAAAGACTTTTCACTACGAGGTCATGAACGGACAGTAGAGAACCACACATTAAGACTCAAAGGAAAAGGCATGCGACTTTCTTTTATCAATGCGAAACGTTGTCGCCAAAATCTTAAGAAAACACACGTGTGGTCTTAATGAAAGCAAAGACCCATACTTACGGTCCATCATTCAATTACACACACACATATATCCATGTAAGTAAAGACACAATTTTTATATTCCCTACTTTGGCCAACTATGGACCCATTTATTTGATAGACTTTTACTAACATGTAAACACACACACAGGAGCGAACAACCCTATTTTCATTTAACTGGCCATAACAAAGGCCGCTCGCACATTATGTTTCTCAGTAATTTTTATTCCTGTTTTGTTATGAATATTAAATTGTTTGTTTTTTAATGTTGGTAGTTGTCATATTTTATTTGTATTACGTACTTGTAAAATTTGTGTTGTATTTGTGGTGGAACTAATCATGAAAGTAATACCCGTAAAATACGGACGAGAACTCACTCTCACTCGCTACAAATTGGCGAGTAACAATTTTAGTAAACAATAGCATGTATCCACTACACGTAGTAGCGTCAAAATCAACTGTTGATAATCTTCCAATTTTAGACGTCATTTCAAAATCACCAACCAATAAAAAACCGCTTAAACCAGTTCTAGATTAGACGGTGGGATTCTTTTTTCTTGTCTTTTCATGACATGAATTCTACGAGAAGCTTTAATGAGAGAATAGCTTAGCATAAAAGTAAGCCTCAAAAGAGACTACAATACTTGTACCCTTCAATGGTGAAGAGCTTGTGGCCTAACGGAAATCATCGTCAGAAATCTAAGAAGAGGTTGTTTCATTTGACGCTAGTTCTTTTGGGAAAGGCATGAATCTATCTTCCTCACCAACCATGAGTAAATGGCGGGAAATTTTAGGTTTTTAGCTTTTGTTTGGTAACGGTCTCATCATCATCATCATCATGTTGTGCAGCTAGCACGGATATCCCTGACCCTCTCTCGCCACACCTCCCTATCATTCATTACCTCTGGCAGGTTTTCAGCGCTACATCCCGTATCCTCACATAGCTGCTGTATGTATGTTCGAGCTTGTCGTCCTGCTTTTGCTTGGCCATATGCGGGGGTTCACAGGAGTACTTCACTTATGAGCTCGTCCCTGCTTCTCCAGCAGTATCCTGCATGTCTGGTTCGTCTAACTTGGATAGTTTTCCTGATGGGAGGCATGTGGCCGTATAGTTGGTGCCTTGTGTGGTGTTGCCGCCGGGACTTGTTCAATATTGCTCGCAGCATTCTTGTATAATTGCCGTCTAGCTTCTTCACCAGCCGTTTACTTAGCGTCCATGTATTGCATCCATATAGCAGTATAGATATAGCCGTTACCTGGAAGAAACTACGTTTAATTTTATCGGTCTGGTTTGATTTCCATACGACCTAAAGCCTATCGATAGCAATCCATGCCTTCGTTAGCCGTGTGTCGATGTCTTTTTCGGTTGATGAGATACGGCTTCCTAGGAAGGTGAATTTGTCTACCAGTTTCAGAAAGGTTCAGTCTAGTGTGGAAATGTCACCGGTTTGATTATAGCACATGTATTGTTTTGTGTGCATTGACATGGAGGCTAATGCCTGCGGCGGCTCGTCCCAAACTATGCAGTATTGTTTCCGTAACGGTCTAAGAAGAGAAAAAAGCTGAACATCGAGTCAAGGAAGTATGGAGCAAGCAACTCTACACCTTAACAACAAACGTATCAGCAATACAGGAGAATGCTGTTTTTGTCTCCTCTCGATGTCTCTTCGGTGGAAGTAGTTAAAAAGAAAGAAAGATGAAAGATTTAAACATATAAAAGGAACAATACTGCAAAACATTAAATCATCATCATCATCATCAAGTCGTGTTGATAGCACAGAGTTTCTCGCTCCATCTCTCTCTCTCTCTCTTGCTCTCTCTCTCTCTCTCTCTATTTCCCTCACTCTCTCACTCTCTTTCCATCTCTCTCTCTCTCTCTCTTGCCATTCATTCCTACCATAATTGCTCTTGATCGGTCTTCTTGACTGTATCCAGTGTCCTCACAGATTTGATGTACCTAAATCCTTACTGCCTTTGACTGGTCATCAGTAATATGGAAATCTGATGTCTGATAAATTACCACACGATTTCTTTCAAGTTGTGGATGTTTCAGTGATATTATATGGATACACAACCAGGACACTATCGAATTGCTTTGTGAAAAAGCTTAATGGAAACCACACAAGAATGCTACCTGCTATTTTGAACAAATCCTGAAAGCAACAATCCACAAAACAGCTGCTGAACAACCGCTTACCTCCCACCTGATAAACTAACAGGAACAAGCCATCCTGATCACTGCTGGAGAAATAAGGACGAACGCTCCCGTGTTGGCCAACCAGCACAGTTATATGGTACACATATCAGAGTGTAAGAAAATTAATGTCCGATTTTTTTTTTAAAGAATATTGTTCATAACATTTTTCGTAGTCGTTTAGAAGTTATTCAATGAGTATTTTGAATCTGTTTCTTTCAGATTATAAGAATATTGTTCGTAATCTTAATAGGGATTAATGGCATATCGAATGTTATAGGTTACTTAATGCCAAAAGAACAGTAATGGTACGTTTTAACCTATAGCTCGGGGGATAAGAAGTTCAGACATTTCCCAAGAATATGCTTAGGAAACTGAACATGATATTGCGACTAAAACTCGATTATTTTGAGGAGGCAGCACGGCATTTTGCCATTACGCTATGAGAACTCCCCGAACAAATAAATTAGATTGTTTTACTCCATTCGTTTCAACGAGAGTACAACCCTTAACCCCATACATAGAGTTTATGAAGTTCATATATTGAATGAAAGAAGTTGAGGAAGACGTTTGACTCGTTTTCTAAGTGGTTATTTTTGTCTAAAGTACGTGACACTTTAGTCAATCTCGATAATGCCTGTAATCACACAGGTCAATTGACTAAATATCTCTTAGACGAAATTTGATGGGAAAATTGATTCATTCTTCATATTTTCCTGACCTTTTTTCTTTCTGATTATCAATTGTGTTGGAAATTACAGAACAATTAGAGAAAGGACACTCCATAGCGTCATCACAAAAAACATGAAAAAACAAAACTCGAAATAAACCTTTTCAGCCCTGCTATTTCGTTCCCCTTTTGAACCAGTACCCTTGGGAAA
The DNA here is from genome assembly GCA_963585895.1 of Sepioteuthis lessoniana. Taxonomy (NCBI): domain Eukaryota; kingdom Metazoa; phylum Mollusca; class Cephalopoda; order Myopsida; family Loliginidae; genus Sepioteuthis; species Sepioteuthis lessoniana. The sequence continues at coordinate 95,501,571 of OY757917.1, forward strand.
GATATGAACACTATTATCACACCAGGTATCGGTTAAAATGTATCGGTAATGTTTTTATACAAAGGCGGTTTGGCATTAGATAACCCACGAAGATTGATAGGCGATTAAACAAAAGAATTAATCTAACCCAATCATTTGGATGGTCTTTGGTTGTCATCAAGAGAAGACGAGTTCCGTTTTTATATTTTGTATCAAAGCCTATTTTATTTTACAACGGTAACGTCTATAAACTAGTTGAAAGATTGAATGAGATTCTTGAAAGCCATGGAGGTTACGAAAATGATTAGATATTTCTATCGACATAAAGTTTTCTCATTTATAATAGTCTAAAACTGGACACTCGTACCGTCTTGATAATAAATATAAGTACGATAATCATAGAAGTATAAAAATGAACTGAATACAAAGCTGTCAGCCACAAAGATTTCATTAAAAAAATATTTGATAAAATTTTAAATAGAGGCTATAGAAAATGCTGAATACATTTCTGCCAAGGGGTAAGACTGCAACCAAATGAATGTCCTGTATATGACACTAAACTATCTGATGATAAGGCTCTAATCCTGGAGCTCTGGGTAAGGTGTAGTACCCCTTCATTGCCATTATGCCCATGTCCACTCTGACCTATTAGGGGACCATTTAGAAGTCAAGTAGAAATGCTTAACCTTTACATAGTGTGTTAACAAATGACTGATGTTTAATTAAAATTTGTAGTTTTAAATTGCAATAATTTAAACTATTTAACTGTTTGCTAATAAAACTATTCGTGTTAGATAGGAATACATGAAATTCTTTAACGGAGAACAAACAAATAATCAATTATGAATAGAACTATTACTGACTGATAACAATATTGAAAACATTTAACTGTGTGCAAATATTTGAGCTCTGCCTTGTTTAAAATGTTACCGAAAAACCATTTGTTTGCATGTCATATAATTGATTTATATATATATATATATATATATATATATATATATATATATATATATATATATATATATATATATAAGTAAGTTTGGACATTAAATAACCTACAGTGGTTGATATGACATAAATACCAACTAAACCAAATCATATATATTTAAAATATAAAGATGATTTGTGCCTGTTCATAGCTTCAACTTAACCAAAGTGGTCCCACGCTATGTTACGCTATCAATGCAGCCCGCTCACCCGAAGGTAGACCAACCAAAGCTGGAGGCCTTTCGGCCTTGAGTCTGACATTGATCTTAGATATTCCATCCGGCTCGAATGCTGGGAATGAACAAACGTGGATTTTTTTTTTTTTTGGTATAGAAATTTCGTAAATTCCAAAGACTTTGCTTCGATGCCGCCCAAGGCCAAATGAATGGGGCACAAAATGAGACTCGAACTCACTCGTTTAGGTTTGTTAGTCTAACTTGCTTACGCTCACACCACTAGAGGAGCACTATTTTTTGGTAAAGTAAATTTCGAAGCTCTTTGCTTCGATGTGGCACAAAACTGAATGAATGGGGCACCCAATGAAACTCGAACCCACTCATGTAGGTTTGCTAGTTTAGATTGCTACCCATTACACCATAAGTGGTGCTCGATTTTTTTGGGTATAAACTGTATGAAATATCGTCATTTCTATTTATGAACTTTCCTGACAACACAGGTACTTTTGGTAAATTTGGTCAATCAGAAACGAGGACTGAGAGTATTTAAGAACGTTTGCAACTGTCCTCTAATACTCAATAGCAAGTTGAACTTTCGACCAATAAGATGGATTTTTTTTAAATTTTAAAACTAAAAAATAAAATCTACTGGCTAAGATTACCAACACTGGATTCTGTAAACTCAAGGTTAAAGTGGGGGGCAAACATTTTAACAATGTGACAGGCATATGATGGTTGATAACTGCAGGCGTCTTGATCCAGTTTGCTATGCCAAACATGTATGCGTAGCTTAAAGGTTTAGTTGTAGGATATAAAATCACTGACCCGAGATCAATCCCTGGATGAGGCTGTTGCAATTTTATTTCATGCTCTGGGGAAATGCAAGAATACCTCTGGAGAGCAGATTGGAATCTTTACCTTTGGTTAGGCAGTCAAAAAAGAAGGAAAATTCCGTACTCCAACTAGATGTTCTCTTCTCAGAAGTGACATTATGTCATGTCCTGTTCACTGAGTAGATAATTACTGTGCTAAATGACAAAAATATTGTTGTTGGTGACCGTAGTCGAGGGATACTCAAAAGCACACTTTTCAATAGCAACTACAATGAAATGTAAGGGAGGGTGCTACTCCTTTCACATGATTGCTACACTTTATCCTTGAAACGTACCTTATAATACTGAGTGTTAAGCAAGGAAGTATCAAGTACCATTTTTTTAGTCTCTGGTATCACTTGACCTGAGATTGAACTCCAGTCTCTCGGCCTATTGGCGAACACTCTACCACTAGGTCAAGGGGCCAATAACAGGTGCAAAAATATAAATAAATAGAAAGATTGTAGAAAAAGTGTTTTTCTATGAATTATCTGTGATTACCTAAATAAGCTTATGTCGTATCTTATATAATAATATTAGTTATTTAAATCTAAACGTTCTGATTTGCAACGTTTTCCATGTCGCTTGTGGATAGACTACATCAGATTATTCAATTTTTGAATTTTATACATTTTTTGGGGGGGGGTCTTCTTTTTTTTCTTTGCTAAGGTCTGAAACTTATTGACAAAAATGAATGCAGCATTAATTCCGATATTAAATCTGAAATCAGTTACGTAATCAAATACTTAAAGACCGGTTCGGCTGGATAGATAGATAGATAGATGAAAATAATTGAGCCCCTAAAGGCTAACTGAGTTGAATTCTCAAAGGTATCAATATTTTCAAAAATTTGAGACAATCTAACAAAGTCGACACCATTGCCATAAGTATTATCTCAAAATTTCGCTTAAATTGTTTTCATGACACTGTCAATAAAATTAGTATTCTTATTTCTTAGTTGATCATTAGTCTGGTAAATTAGCTTTAGGTTGTTTTTGGTACTTGCTTGATACTAAGTGGCTAAGTACAGCGCAGACTCATTAGTACATGAGATAGTTGAGCAGGCGAGAACTGATGTTTTCAGTCACATTTCTCTCGATAAAAATATGAATAAACGATTTGATATTCTGGGCTTTTTTTGCATAACTTCATTTGTAATTGCACACACACACACACACACACACACACACACACTCATATATATATATATATATATATATATATATATATATATATATATGTGTGTGTGGCATATTTATATTTAAATACTGCTCAATATTGTTGATCTGACGTATGTAGATTTACATTTTGATGGCTATGAACACATAATTAATGACACTTGGTGACTGTCTGACACTTAGCCTGAAGTTCGAATGAGCAATATAAGGAAAGTCACACTGCGCCGTTGATTTTGTCTTCAGCATCCAAATAGAACTCACTCGTTTTCAATCTCTCTGGGTCCCTGTCTTCCTCGCATTTCTCTCTCTCTCTCTCTTTCTCCATCTATCTATCTATATATATATCTATTCATTTACCTATATATATATATATATATATATATATATATATATATATATATATATATATATATCAAATATGCACACTGAAATTTTCAGTTGGTTATGTGTTTATATAGAGGCCATCCTCTCCTTTTTTTAGAATGTGTCTATCTAAGTCTGCTTTGATATTTGATGTTTTGTTCGAAGAGAGAGAGAGAGAGAGAGAGAGAGAGAGAGAGAGAGTGTGTGTGTGTGTGTGTGTGTTGAGGTGGTTTTGGGTTTCACTAACAGTTACTTTTCCTCTCTGTATGTGTGAGTGTGATTCTTGAAGATATTTTGTGAATATATGCGTGGTAGTGTGGTTTGAAATGTACTGGTAACGATGTTTTACGAATAATTTTTGTCTGTATATATATATATATATATGTATATATATATATATGTGTGTGTGTGTGTGTTTATTTCCATATATATTTACATATGTGCGCAACTGTAAATGTTCATGTCTGTGCAGTCAAATTTCCATATGAGAAGACTATGCAGAACACACACACACACACACACGCGCGCGCGCACCCACAAACACACACATATATATATATATATATATATATTTTCTGTGGAAGTCTCGAAATGAAATGTATATATATATATATATATATACAGTAGCATCCAAAACTAAGGAACAAAATTTTAAAACCTAATATTTGTTAGAAATAACTACTGTGAAAAGCTGAAATTTTGACAACTTGTAGTTGTTATCACCCATAATAACATACAAAAATTTGAATCATTTTCAAATGATAGAAAAATTATTATAACAATTATTTATTTATTTTCAAAATAGGATCGTCCAAAAGTAAGGGACAAAATTGAGAAAAACAATGTAAACAGTATGCTATATTCAAATTTTTTTCCTTTCCTCTAGAGAATAAGTCTTACTTAGTCATTTGTAAACGTTGAATCAGCCGGCACCATGGCGAAACGCCAAAAACTTGATTACTCTGCGAGACAAGCTATTGTGAAGCTACACAAGGAAAAGCAAACTATTAGAGAGATTTCAGAGAAAGTGAAACGTTCCAGAAGTGTTTTAGGCAGGGTTGGTAAACCCTACAATGATACTGGCAAAATAGTGCTTTTAAAACCGGCAGACCCCGCAAAACTTCGGCAAGAGAAGATCGAATAATACAGCGTATGTCATTAAAGGGCCGTTTTAAGTCTTACACAGAAATTAAAAGGGTTATGAATTGTATCTCATGTGTTAATGTGTCAAGACAGACTGTTTCTAGACGACTGCCAGAAATAGGGCTGTTTAATCGAACCCCAAGGAAGAAACCACTTGTTAGTTCGAAGAATAAGAAGAGATTAGAGTTTGCAAACAGGTATGTAATTTGGACATATGAAAATTGGGCAAATGTATTTTTCAGTGATGAAAGCAAGTGTAATTTATTTGGAAATGATGGAAAAAAACAATGTAAAGGGACGTATGAAAGATTAAAAAAGATTAAAATTCGTGGTGAAAGATTAAGTGCAAAGTGTACTAAGAAAACTGTCAAGTTTGGGAGCGGAAGCGTCATGGTATTTGGAATGTTTTCTAGCCAAGGTACAACGCCTCTTGTCCGGTTACAAACTCGTGTAAACGCGCAGATCTATAAAAAAACATTGTTCAAGATAATATTGTGCCAATCACACAGAATTCAGGTTTCGATAAGGCTACCTTTATGCAAGATAATGCCCCATGTCACAAGGCCATTATTTACAAAAGCTGTTAGCGAGCAAGATTTCGAAATTATGGATTGGCCACCGCAAAGTCCTCACTTAAATCCAATAGAAAATCTTTGGAAGACCTTAGGAGTGAAAGTTATGGAAAGAAATCCCACTAACACGGAGTATTTGTGGGTGAAGCTTCAAGAAGAATGGTCTAAAATTAGTATCGAGGATTGTCAAGTACTTAGCGTCCATGTATTGCATCCATATAGCAGTATAGATATGGCCGTTACCTGGAAGAAACTACGTTTAATTTTATCGGTCAGGTTTGATTTCCATACGACCTAAAGCCTATCGTTAGCAGCCCATGCCTTCGTTAGCCGTGTGTCGATGTCTTTTTCGGTTGATGAGATACGGCTTCCTAGGAAGGTGAATTTGTCTACCAGTTTCAGAAAGGTTCAGTCTAGTGTGGAAATGTCACCGGTTTGATTATAGCACATGTATTGTTTTGTGTGCATTGACATGGAGGCTAATGCCTGCGGCGGCTCGTCCCAAACTATGCAGTATTGTTTCCGTAACGGTCTAAGAAGAGAAAAAAGCTGAACATCGAGTCAAGGAAGTATGGAGCAAGCAACTCTACACCTTAACAACAAACGTATCAGCAATACAGGAGAATGCTGTTTTTATCTCCTCTCGATGTCTCTTCGGTGGAAGTAGTTAAAAAGAAAGAAAGATGAAAGATTTAAACATATAAAAGGAACAATACTGCTAAATATTAAGAATGGTCTAAAATTAGTATCGAGGATTGTCAAGAACTGATTCGTTCTTGTAGTCGAAGATGTGCAGCTGTCATCGAGAGCAAGGGCTCATTTACCAAATATTGATTGTACATGTATTTTTATTGTTTTTTGGCTGTCTACATAGTTTTTCTCAATTTTGTCCCTTACTTTTTGACGTTCCAAATTTGAAAATAAAAAAAATAATTGTTATAATACTTTTTCTATCCTTTGCAAATGATTCAAATTTTAGTATGTTATTATGGATGATAACGATTACCAGTTGTCAAAATTTCAGCTTTTCACAGTTTTTATTTCTAACAAATATTAGGTTTTGAAATTATGTCCCTTAGTTTTGGACGCTACTGTATAATTAAAAAAGTAAAGGCGGAAAACGTAGTTGAGGCTGACCCGACGCTTCCTTTTTCAATAGCTTCAACACCGAGGTAAAAAGTAGGGCGCTACTCCTCTCTCTCGTTTGTTCCACCTTGGTACGTACCTTACAGTGCTGAATATTAAACAAGTAAGTATCTATTATTCATATTTACCAGGCCTTTGACCTAGTGGCCAATATATATATATATATATATACATACAGAAGAATGAGTAAACACACAGAACAGCAATTTCTGAGTAAGCGATATTGGGCTCGAGTAGATCATTTTTGTTAATTTTCGGATTAATACCCTTGCTAAATGTTTGTAACCACTTATTCCTCCAGCTTTGATTTAAATAGTTTTTCTCTATTTTTTACCAAGATTGTTTCAGCATTAAATAAACCACGGGGACTGATATGCCATTAAAACGAAGGAACCAAACCAAAGCTAGCAGAAATATATTTATAACAACTTCTTCATTGTAGTCTTCTGGTGTCAGCGCAAATAATTCATATAGATCGAGCATTATTTACAAAAGCTATTAGATCAAAATTCGTGTGATAATTACGCATTAGGTTACGGAGTCATTGATTTCAGTTGCCAAATCTTCTATAACTGTATATTATATATGTATAAAGGGATGTGCCCGTGGTGTAGGAGGTGCGCGTGGTGTTATGGTTATCGTCGTAGGAAATGGACACGGCGATACGAGTTCAAATCCTGGATGAGACTGATTGCATTTCACATAGCACTAATACCCTTGAGAAAGGTATGAATCCAATTATTCTCCCTCCAGCTATGGGTAAATAGCAGGGCAGATTGTGTTCTTCAACCTTGGTGAGGCAACTAGTCTAGGAGAAGGAAAACTCTGAATTCAAACCTATTAAGCTCCGCTTAAAAATAGAACTTGTGTCATATCCTGCCCGATCGGAGGGATTGGTATATATATATATATATATATATATATATTAGAATGCGTTCATAGATTAATCGGCTCGGTGACCCCACTTCAAAATCCTTAAAAAAACTGTTTGCATTTTACAATGGGAAATGTATGAAATGAAGTACTATTTCTCCAACTATTGATAAATAGAAAGGTAGATTGGGCTCTTTAGCCTTGGTTTGGCAGCTGGCCTAAGAGAAGGGAAACTGTTAAACATGACAGTCTGTCACATCCTTCTCGAGCATAGGGTTTGGAGATATATATATATATATATATATATATATATATATATATATATATATATAAGAACTTTTCAACATTAAAAAATAACCAAATTTTGTGAATACACTGAAAGAAGAGTATTATACCTTAAGCAACAAGAAAATCAACACAGATATATTCAACTACTTAATGTATTTCTTAACTTTTGCCCTTATCCATTACGCTATAAGAATATATTAGATAACGGCCCGAAGGTACACTTTAAAAGAATTACATTGAAAGCACATTGAGAAATATCATACGATGACGTAAAAATTTAGAATCACTTATAATATAAAATATAGACATAAAAATCCAAACATACGAAAGAAAAGTTGAAAAATACATGAGAAACAAAGTAGTTGTAACATACCCATGATACGGGATGTGTGAAATAGACATAGGGAATCCGAAATACACGACATTCACAAAATTGGTTCAGGTACGAAACTTTCTTACCTTTGAGTTAGAGGTTTTTCGACATGAGGAGAGAAAGACACACTCTTTCAATGCTGACTGCTTTTACATTATCAGCTCTCAACGCAAGCAACGCGCGGCGCCCATAGCGCACAAATTCGTCCAGCTCTGAATCTCGACTCTCTCGTTCGGAAGCAGGAACTCAACTCACTGCTTTTTCTCAAATCCAAAAAATTCTCAGCCTGGGCTCCCGTTTCATGATGTCATTCATACCCCCTGGTTTTATTTTGACATCTGTGAATGACGCATCCTCCCCGCGTGCATGTGAACATCTGCGCTCATGTTTGCACTCAACTAACCAATGCACTGAGCTGAAAGGTTCTCATCCTAACCAAACTGAAAGGCAAGATATACAAAACGAAATCCCTCCGCGATTATATTATATTGTAAGCTGACAAAAAACATATATCATTTGGAAATCTCACGGAGAGAAATGGTTTGTTTTTAACCAAACCTGATAGAAATAGAGCCATGGACATTGGTGATAGAGAAGATTACCTTAAAAATGTCCTTACCGTCCAAACCAATAGTTCTTTACTCATTACCCCCATTGTCCTCGTTCTGATTAGAGCATGTTCTTCCCATTGTTATAATTGCTCTGTTAAATGAATGTAAAGAATATAACTCGTTTCGGAGCTCATTTATTTAATCGCCATTTCGAGATTATTGCCTAAACTTAACTCTAATTCTTCAAAAGTTGCTATATACGCAAAAAATTGCATGTATTAACCTGCTGCTCCCAAGAGAACTCACAGAGGCAACATTTAGAATGAACATTTTCTTGAAACTCCCTTTGGCTCAATAAGATATATTTGAGTGTGAACAATATAACCCCGTTTGTAAGGATATGCGCTAGAGCCAAATGAGAGTTGAATAGATTCCTTTCTAAAGTATGCAAACATCGTATACTCGTTCAAGCGGAACCTTATTATGATTGGTTACTTGGGCTATTCTGACCTGACAGAAGGCCCAGATCTTCATAAAAAGGCTACACCGTTTCAGTTCAACAGACAGACGCAAACACTAGATACACCACTTCGCTGTTTTGACGAGTTCCGGACTCCTGCATCGGACGCATTTACCATCACTTTCACGCCATGTATATGTTTTTGCAGTGGGTGCTGCCTTTTGAAAATAAGACTAAGAACGAAAAAGTTTCTAGTCAAATATTTTCTTGCTAACAATGGGTCTTTTCAAGGCAATTTCTACCGTTTCGTTTTATTCAGTATCCAGTCAGATGTCCCGTTGAACCTTAAATATATAATCGTGTTGCTTCCATCTTAACATTTTACTTTTCCTCCGTTTGGTCACCAAATGTTGGTCTGGTGTCACCATCTCTAAGTCTGTTCGCTGTCCATTTTTGTCATCCCTAGTTGTTCTAAATTTCTCCCTGCTGCGATGAGGAATGACACTACGATTACAATTTAATGAGCACATTTTAATTCTTTCTTTATCTTGGTCAGTTTTCAATGATTATTCGTTGCGGCCCAAACAGAAAAACAGTGAGAGAAAGATGAAGTATTCTACCTCTCACACTGAGGTTTTCTCCTTAACCGACCAACTTCCTTTTCACTCAAGAACCGTTTTCGTCACCTAACTGAAACCATTCAATAAAAGTCATGGTCTCAGATTGACCTCGGGTTCAAAGGCTGCTATCATACTGGTTAACCGTTCTATTTTTCCACGCGTTTAACGACTAAGGACTTGATTTTGATGCTAATCTATATGCCAAAAATAGGTCTCATCTATCTCTTATGTAGCACAAGTGAAGCTGCTTTGGCAAGCCAATTTGATACTTGTCTAATTGCTAGCGATACATGTTTTACCAGAGAGGATATAAAAACAAACGTATGTTAGATTTACTTAAATATTATAATAAAAAACAGTTATACGTTTCATTTTCAGTTTTGTTTCTTTTTCTAAGGCATATCAAGCATTGTTGTTTATTTAGTGCCAAATATACATTTTCAGAAGAACAGCAGGGATACTATTTGACCTATTGCTCGGAAGGTTAAGGGTGTTCATACCTTTCTCATATGTATTAGCCTTAATGTGAACTTAATAGTGCGTCTGGAGTTCGAACTCACTTTGAGGTAGCAATTCAGCATTTTAGCCATTACATCCCTCTTAAATATTCTAGTCAATGAAACAAATGAAATTTTATATGTTTTTATTTCGGATAACGTGAAAAAAAACTCCCATTTTTACGATCTCATATTTTCTTGGATTTGTTGGGCTGCATTTAATCAACAATTCTTTATTTTTATATCCCCTTTGCAAAAACATAAATTTTTCAAATACTAAAATTAATAGTATTATCGACGCATTTATCAAAGAAACACATAAGAAACACTCAGTCAGGTAATTACCAAACTATTTGCATTAGTAGACACCATCACTAAAGATTAGTAACTGTATACCTGACTGAACAATTTGACCTTGGCTGTTGACATGTAAAGTGCTTCCGCCCAGCATCTGGTGAAATACGCCGTTGAAATACGTTTAGATTCATCCTCCTTACTTAACACCTCCTATTCTGTGGGAGTTGTAGAATACACCGACTGCATCTCTGCAGAAGTGTAAGATCCCGCAACAAGTGTTCAGAATATGACATTAAAAATTTGATGGCGAGGCTCTTGGTGCTTTGGGGAATATGGACTACATCTTCATTGCTATTGCTCGCAGATCCACTCTAACCTGGAGTGGTAGGACCTGATTGGGTCTTAACTTTGGGTCCAATGGAACAAAATGTGTGCAATGAAATGACTGATGTTAAACTGTAGCTGTTTTATAGAAATACTAGAAAGCATATAAATGTCTGCAAAAAAGATCTGAAGCGCATTTAAGAATTTTATAAACAAACTGCGTTGATAAATCATATATATATATATATATAATTTGTCAGCATACACACATATATATATATATATATATATATATGTGTGTGTGTGTGTGTGTGTGTATGTGTGTGTGTGTGTGTGTGTGCATAAATAGGATTTGGCATAAATAAGCTACGATCGTTGATATGCCATAAAACCCAACGAAACGAAACCAAACTTTACTTCACAATCACCATGCTGCATCTCATGGTTTCCTTTGCCATATGTTCGTGAGACTCATAAAGTACCCTTCTCCCTCAAGAGACTTTTATCCAGTAATAAAATAGGGTTGGGTATTCAAGTGGTAATAGAGGCGAGGTAAAAGTTATAAACGACGTTCTTTATAAACTCCCACACTTGACCCTGCCAGTGTTTGCTTACAAGCAAAGACTTACTGACATCAGCTGTGTATAGACTCCCCCAACGATTCTCCTGGATATGACACTAAACAATCTGATGATGAGGCTTCAGTAATGCAGGAGCTTTGGGGGATGCAGAAAACTCTTTCATTGCCAAATCTCACAGGTCCACTAAGGCCCGGAGTAATAGCATCTGATTGGTTTCTATCTATAGGTCAAAAAGAACAATTTGAAATTTAAATTGTGTACAGTGACATTTAAACTGAGTGCAAACAAATGACTTACGGTAAACTGAATTGTCTAAAATAGAACTTTTTTATTTATTTAACAGTGCGAAAGCAAATGACTGATGTTTAATTGAATTGTTTGTGTTAAATGGCAATACTTGAAAACGTTTACCAGTGTACACAGAATGAGTAATATTTCATAGAATTATTCGTATAAGATTGAAATAAGTGATACCGATTAATTGTGTGAAAAAAATAAAAAAAAGAGACTGGCTAGTTTTAAAATGTTATCGACAAAACGAGTATAGAAATCATATATCTAATAAATTTCCTGTTTGATATGCCATAAAACCGAACCAAATCATATATATCTAATATATATATGCATAAAGGATTAGGTATTAAATAACCTATAATATTTGATATGCCATTAAACTAAACCAAATCATATATATATATATATATATATATATATATATATAAAGGATTAGGTATTGAATAACCTACAATGTTTGATATGCCATTAAACCAAACTAAACCTCTTAAATCTCTGTATACTTATATAAATCATGATGAAGTAGTAATATTCATCAAAGACAGTTTATTCAATAGAAGAAAAAAGAAACATTTAAAAAACAATAACAATGCTCATTCTCCATCTATTAATACAAAATCATTTTAATGGGAAATTTTACCCACAAATTAAGGGTTATACCATCATGACATAACACACACACACGCACGCATACAGCCAACATCTCCACACTAAATGGTAGTCCACTGAAACTGGTGGACAAGTTCACCTAAATGGGAAGCAGCGTCTCATCGATCAAAAATTACATCAATTGGCGACTAGCAAAGGCATGGGGAGCTATCGATAGCCTGTCGGTCTTATGAAAGTCAGACCTATCCGATAAGATAAAACGCAGTTTTTTTCCCAAGCAGCGGTCGTTCAATACTGCTATATAGAGGCACCACGTGGATGCTGACTAAGCGTATGGAGAAAAAGCTTGACAGCAATTACACAAGTATGCTAAGAGCTGTATTAAAGAAATCCTAGAGGCATCACCCCACAATACAGTCGCTCTACGGCTACCTACAACCTATCCTGAAAACCATCCAAATTAGACGAACCAGAAATGAAGGACACTACTGAAGATGTAAGGACGAACTCATAAGCGATGTATTCCTGTGGACCTTTTCACACCGACGTCCAAAAATTGGACGGATAGCTGGAACCTATCTACAACAGCTCTGTACTGATACAGAATGTCGCCTAGAAGAACTGCCGGAAGCAATAGACGATAGAGGCGAATGGCAGGAAAGGGTCAGGGAAATCCGAGCTCGCGGCATGACACGATTTTGATGATATATATATATATATATATATACTTGAAGAAACATTTGTATAACCTGAACTTATTTAGGACTATTCTTAATATTCTCTCTAAATCGGTGGTATATTTATGTTTATAATGAAGAACCAGAAATTAAAAAAAAATCTCTCTTTAAGTAGGAAACGCAATTCTCTTAAATTTAACCACGAAAAGTGCAGATTTTCATACCATCTTTAGACACTTTTAGACGTGCTCAAATAATTTGTTCAAACGCAAAAATACTTACCGACAAACTATTCGCTTACAAAACACACACACACGCGCACCCACACACTTGTATATATATATATATATATATAGAGAGAGAGAGAGAGAAACGGGTGGAGTGAGACAAAATAACTAACTGACTGACAAGGGGACGAATACAGACGGAGAAATCTGAAAAAAAATTTAGCTACTATCAACATTATAGATTTTATACATTGTTATTAGAGGTGTGTCCTCCGATCATCGAATAGTCACAGTCAAAATACGTCTAAGCCTACGAAAAAACGCCACACGAACAGTGACAACTAGGCGCTATGACTGGGCCCTACTTAACAACAGAGACATTAGAGACAAATATGCATTAGAATTAAGAAACAGATTGGAAACACTACAAGAGAAGACAGGAAAAGTTACCCCAAATGACGAATATGAAAACTTTGTTGAAGCACACCTAGAGGCGGCATCAAAGTGTATCCCAACAAAACCTAGAACTAAATATATAGTCCCTTGGGAAACGTCAGAGGTTAGAGAAAAACGTGCACTCGTGAAAACTGCCTCCAAAAGCTATCGGAAGAACCCAACAAACACAAATGCCCGAAAACTAGAAAAAGCACAATATCAATTAGCAGGAATATATCTAAAAGAACAGGCAGAATACATATAAAATCAGATAGATAAGATTAGAGACTCGGTGGAAGATAGACAATCCAGGATAGCCTGGTAAACAATAAACGAAGTAGGTAGAAGGAAGAGCACAGCCAAAGCAAAATTGAAAGCTGCAAGCCAACAAGAAAGAGTAAAACTGTGGGAACAGCATTTCAAAAATCTACTAGGAAGCCCACCGAAAATAACGGATGAACCGATCACCAGAATTATCAGTAAGCAATTAGACATTAAACTAGGGCCTTTCACCAAAGAAGAACTCGACTCGGTTCTTAAAAAAATTAAAAATAGGAAAGCTGCAGGGCTAGACGAGATCCCCACAGAAGTGTGGAAGACTAGACAATTCGACGATATACTGCTACGGCAATGGAACGCTGTCTATAGTCAAAATAGAATATAAAGATGGATGAATGGATGCATCCTTCCTTTCCCTAAAAAAGGCGACCTCGGATTAGCCAAGAACTACCGAGGGATAACACTTACATCCATAGTAGCCAAAATCTACAATGCCCTACTACGAAACCGCATAGAACCCAAAATAGACAACATCCTTAGGAAAAACCAAAATGGCTTCCGGAGAAATAGATCCACAAATATTGACCATCCGTAGAATCCTTGAAGGCGTCCGGGCAAAAAACCTTCAGGCGACATTACTATTTGTCGACTTTACCAAGGCCTTCGGTTCCATCCACAGAGGGAAAATGGAACTAATCCTACTAGCATACGGTCTACCTAAAGAAACCGTAGCAGCAATAATGATCCTCTACAAAAACACAAAAGTGAAAGTACGTTCGCCAGATGGAGACACGGAATACTTCGACATTGTTGCAGGAGTACTACAAGGAGACACGCTATCCCCATACCTCTTTATCATCTGTCTAGACTACGTGCTTAGAGCTTCGATCGACAAAATCAAAGAAAATGGCTTCGAGCTGACTGAGAAAAGAAGCAAAAGGTACCCCGCAAAAACAATCACAGACGCCGACTACGCTGATGACTTAGCGTTACTGGCGAAGACGCCTAATCAAGCAGAGACACTACTGCATAGTTTGGAACGAGCTGCAGCAGGCATTGGCCTCCATGTCAATGCGCACAAAACTGAATATATGTGTTACTACCAAACGGGCAACATTACCACTCTAGACGGAGCCTCTCTGAGGCTAGTGGACAAATTCACCTACCTAGGAAATAGCGTCTCATCAACAGAAAACGACATCGACATGGACGGCTATAGATAGGCTCTCAATAATATGGAAATCAGACCTGACAGATGAAATGAAGCGCAGTTTCTTCCAGGCAGCAGTTGTATCGATACTGCTATATGGATGCTCAACATGGACGCTAACCAAACGGCTGGAGAAGAAACTTGACGGCAACTACACAAGAATGTTGAGAGCAATATTGAACAAGCCCTGGCGACAACACCCCATGAGACGCCAACTGTACGGCCACCTGCCTCCCATCATGAAATCTATACAGGTCAGACGAGCCAGACACGCCGGACACAGCTGGAGAAGCAAGGACGAGCTCGTAAGTGACGTACTACTATGGTCCCCCACATATGGTCAAGCAAAAACAGGACGACCAGCCCGAACTTACATACAGCAGCTATGTGAGGACACAGGATGTAACCCAGAAGACCTGCCGGAGGC
This sequence comes from Sepioteuthis lessoniana, assembly GCA_963585895.1. NCBI lineage: Eukaryota > Metazoa > Mollusca > Cephalopoda > Myopsida > Loliginidae > Sepioteuthis > Sepioteuthis lessoniana. Next base: position 95,517,009 of record OY757917.1, read on the forward strand.
GATGAACGATAAAGAAAAGTGGCGAGAGATGGTCAAGGATATCCGTGCTGGCGGCACGACATGATGATGATGATGATGATTAGAGGTGCAGCTATCAGAAGACCAATGGAGAATGCGAGAAATCGCTTAAATTAATGGATATCAATCAAGCTCATTATATAACGCTGGTGCTCATAGTGTCATGGTTACCATCATTGGAAATGGAAATGGCGACTCAAGTTCAATCCCTAGACGAGTATGTATGCATTTCACATAGCAATAATACCCTTCGAAAAGATAGCAATGAAATTATTCTCAAAAACAAATGAAGAACATGTCAAAATGACAGAGAGTATAAAGGTAACGTAGGAAGAAGGAGAGGGTTTAGAGTTAAATGTATCTGATTTCATTAGAGATTTTCCTCATTTGCTTATGGTTGTATCGTGGTAAGGAACCGATACACTGTGAAACAGAGTTAATTATTATTTAAATCAAGTGGTACAGTTCGACTAGTATTATAAGTAATATAATTGCGGAGGGATTTTGTTTTATTTATCTTGCCTTTCGGTTTAGTTAGGATGAGAACCTTTCGGCTCAGTGCATGGGTTAGTTAGGTGCAAATATGAGCGCAGGTGTTCACACGCGCGTGGGGAGGATGCGTCATTCACAGATGTCAAAATAAAACCTCAGATAGGAAATAGCACCAGGGTCTGTGAATGACGTCATGCACCGGAAGCTTGGGTTGAGGATTTGGGGATTTGAGAACAAGCAGGGAGTTGAGATTCAGACCTGGGCGAGGCCAGACGAATTTGTGCGCTACAGGCGCCGCGCGTTGGTTGGGTTGAGAGCTGACGTTGTAAAAGCAGTCAGCATAGAAAGATTGTGTCTCTCTCTCTTCAGGTCGAAAAACCTTTAACTCAAAGGTAATAAAAAGTTTCATACCGGAACTAAGAAGTCGTCAAGTGTTTCGCGTGTATTTCGGATTCCCTATGTCTATTTCACACATCCGTATATCTGGCTATGTAAGACCACTATACAACACTTATATACTGAAAAACTCAGAAAACGGTTTTAAGCGTTTGATTTTTCCAACTTTCACATATTTCTATCATATTTTCAGATTCACCATAATCTATCCTTTCTGTCTCAAAATATATGTATATATATATATATATATATACGAAGTGCATACGATAAGTTTACAGACTTTTTTCGTATGGGCACTTTTATTGATAGTACACACATGAAACTCTCCGGCTGCAATGCACTTGTTGAATGGTTCCAACAACTTCTGAAAGGCCCCATGGAAGTCCTCTTGTGTGAGCGTATCAATGACCTTCGTCACAGCCTCTTTCATCAACTCAATTCTCTCATAACGACAGCCTCTGAGCTTAGGGAATCACCAAAGGTCACAGGGAGCAAGGTCTGGACATTAGGGAGGCTGAGGAACTGTCTTGATGTCCATCTTGGTCAAGTAGTCTGTGACCAGGATGGAGTCGTGGACTGGTGCATTGTCCTGGTGGAAATACCATTGACCCGATTTGAAGAGTGCTGGCCTCTTCTCTAGGAATCTCTTCCTGAACTCCCTTAAAAGCTCAACATAGTAACCCTTACACTCAAAAACTGCTTCTCGATTCATGCAAGATTCTCCTAAAGCAGTCTGAAGCATTCCATACGTTTCTGTGGCATTTTTTCCAAGTTTAAAACAGAATTTTATAGCATATCGTTCTTCCTTGCATCGAGATTTTTGAATTTTACCAGCTGTGACAATCAGGCTTTAGTAGGGTGTATTCCAATTGCTGCTGTACCTGTTGATTTGAACCTGAAATCATAAAAATTGGTCAGCCATCTCATAACATACTGAATTTTCAAGTGTTTACGACAATCTTAAATGCCCATACGAAAAAAGTGTGGAAACTTGTCGTATGCACCTTGTATATACAAGAATTGAAATACAATTTCTTAAAGTGTTTATGATGTCTAATGTATATTAAATGTATTAAGTAATGAGTTCCCCCTAAGTTCTTCTTTAAGTGGACGACAGATGAACTTAATCAGATGGATCAACGAATTGTGCATAATGCACAGATTATTACACCTAAGAAAGAACATTAATAGAAGATAGAAAATATTGGCTAACATCAAGGATTGCATCGATGAAACGATCCAGAAGCAGTATTACTATATAAACAAAAGCAAAGAGAGACTGGTTACAGTCAACGGTAAGAGAAATAACGGCATGAAAATAAAAATTAAAATGTCGAGAAAAGTGAAATGGGAAGAAAAAAATTATATGAATACTTTAGGCGACAAACTGAGAACAATAAACATGAGAAAACCTGGACATGGTTATGAAGTGGGAACTTAAAAAGAGAAAATGATTTATTTGAAGAAAAAAATGATGTTATAAGAACTAATTATACCGAAAAAAAATATAATACAGTGGAAAATAGCAAGTGAACACAATGTAGTGATAAAAATGAAATAATAACTAAAGTGAATGCATCAAGCTAGTGTAAAAAGAAAACAAAAGCAGACACGACTGGAAGAGAAAAGAGGCCCATTTTGAATTGTGCCAGAAACTCAAATTTCAACATGCTAACAAATGCTATACGCACAAACCAAAACTTTTCTTAGACAATGAAATATGTCAAATCATTTGGGATTTTTATATAAAATCGAATTACGCCGACCAGTCTATTTGAGGGGACCAAGTTTTCCTTAAGAAGAAAACAACCAATCATATAGTGGGTTTTGCTGTACGAGCAGAGGGAAAGTGAAAGACGGCTAAAAGCTGGACAAATACACTGACCTTGCCAGTTAACTTTAAAAACTAGGGAACATGAAAGTGACTGAGATAACAATCAGAGTAGGAGTCTTCGGAAATAAACTCAAAGAATTGGAGATTAGGAGACGAATTAAAAGCATCTTAACAACAGCATTGGTTTATATACGAGGATAATTAAAAGAATGTTTCAGAGCTGAGAAGACTCCAGTGTTTCCAGATAAAAACAGATGATCTCAGGACGGTCAGAAGACCAGACCTAATTATAAATAAAGTTGGCGACCTTAGTCGAGGGTGACGCGAAGGGTTCCTTTTCAATAGCTTCTACACTGAGGTGTAGGGGATGGTGCTATCTCCTTCCTTGGATTGCTCCACTTTACCCTTGATCCATACCTTATAACACTGAGTGTTAAGCAAGGTGGCATCTAGTACCATTTTCTTTTAGTCTTTTTCATGACTCGACCTGCGATTGAACTGCAGTCGCATGGACCAATGGCGACAACTCTACTCATTAGACCTAATAATAGTAAATGAAAAACAGATAGCCTGCGTAATAGTGGACTTTGTTGTTCCTGTTGACCACAGGGTAAAACTGAAAGGAATACTAAAGAGTGATAAGTACCTTGACCTTGCTAGAGAACTAAAAAAAACGATGGAACCTGAAAATGACGGTGATACCGATTTTAATTGATGTGCTCGGTAAAGTTCCCAAAGTTTTGGAACAAGGACTGAAAGACTTAGAAATAAGAGGTCGAGTGAAGATCACCCAAACTACAGCATTGTTGAGATCGGCCAGAATACTTAGAAATATCCTGGAGACTTGAGAAGACTTTCAGCCACTCAAACATTAATGAGAAACCATCAGGTAACGCCGGTGTGTAAAACTCTCATTATAAAATCACAATAGAATAATGAATTAAACAAAAGGGAATATACAATTTGAAACCTCATAAAATTACCATAATCCACGCAGTATAAATAATGCCACCCTTACCCAAAACGTCTAAAAAATAAATCACTTTTGGCATTATGCTACACGCAAAAGAATCTATAAAGAGATATCCACTACATGCAAAATTTTATCTTGGTGATAACACAGGTGACGAACTGAGAGTCAATTGTGCCGTTAACTATGAATCTATGCTGTCCTAATTTAGACCTACGTACGCTTCATTACATTAAGCACTGTACTTTTAACCGTAGATAACTACATGATATATTTATATATGAAAATTAAATGGTGGAATCAAATTTCATTATATATTTATATACTTAATATATTTCTCACTTGATTAAGAAGAGAAATATTCAAATATTTGGTGACGTTATAAATCGCTCGGATGTCGTAATTTTTACGTAATCAGTTTCCTTAATTAGAAGACGTAATTAGTTCCCATTGTAAATATTTTTTTTAAAGTAACCAATTATTTAGCCAACGATTTAAAGGAGGCAACACATTCCCGTTTTGTGCGCGGTGAAATAATCTAACTTATAAATTCTCATTAAAATCAGTCTATGTTGAGTATATTTCTTTTTTTTTTTCTTTTGTTATTTTATTCGTATGAATCCATATAAATTTAAGATAGATATTGTTGTCTCAAAATCTGTATTACCAGAAATAGGATGCGTTTGGTTCATTGATGCAAAACCATTACAAAGTATTCAAAAATTCTTTGTCATTTTTTAAAAATTGCTTATGAAATAAAATGCGAGCCTCTTTTCAAGAAAAAAATGGTTGTAAGTTTTAAATTGCTGTGTTTAGTATATTTCAATTATCCACTTTTAAAATATAACTAAGTTCATAGACGCACTTAAGATATCTCAAAATTTTCCTAACAAATTTTGGGTGTTTTTGTTTGTTTGTTTGTTTGTTTTTTTTGTTATTTTTTAATCTACAGAAAATATACATTTCCCAGAAAGAATAATATATTCATTTTAAAGAAAATAGTATTAGATACCTACCTTTGAGGTAGTTTTGGTTTTTTGGTTTATTGATCGTGTCCCAGATTGTTTTGTATGTGTTTGTTACGATTTAAATATTTAATTTAAAACAAAGATGCCATTTCTGTTTAATTTTGCATTTGTGGGAAGAATAACATATCAGTTAAAATTAATTTTGCTTGGATAATCTCTCCTAGTGTTCGTTTTTTGTTCTTTGTTAAAACAGATATAAGCTTTACTTCTGCCGTTGTGCCAAAAAATAGTATGGATGAATGGAATTCAAAGTACGTACAGTAATGAATAATCGAAAAACTCAACCTTGCATATATATATATATATATATATATATATATATAATTTATGAAAAAGACCATCAACAAAGTATGAACCAGTGAAACAAAATGTGTCCATTAGCCTTTGTCTCACACTTTAATAATTCATTCAAAAACAAAAATACTAACCTACAAACGGTTTAATTTAAACCATATATATATATATATATATATATATATATATATATATATATATATATTCGTTTGCTAAAAGCTTAATGGTTCCAACTTTTAATTGCACACTAGTAAATTGTTCCAAATATTGCTAATTATCACTGACAATTCAATTTTTCATCTCCTTACACACATTTAAATGCTCCAGCAGTTTTGTTTTTAACAATTCGATTTAATTTTTGGCATATCTTTTTACATAGTTTAAATGTCAAACACTTCTATTTGGGCCATAGATAGAACCCTCTCAGATGCTTCCACTGCGGGCCTCAGTGAACCTCGAAGCAATGGCAATGAAGAGGTACTCCGTATTTCCCAAAGCTTAAAAATTACTGAGGCCTCACCAACAGATTGTTTAGTGTCATATGCAACACAGACGTTGTGAGCGTCTTACTCCACTGCAGAGACGCGATCAGTGTATTCTAAGGTCCCAAACGAGTGAGCTGAAAAGTGTTAGTGTTTGATAATTCTATGCCAACGTTTTCTATATATTCATCAGTCATGTTGATGTACTTTTACTATCATGTTTTGTTCTTTTTTTTTTTAATTTTGTAAATTAGTTATCCAGGGAATTTTTTTCTTTATGTTTGACTGATTTCTTGGAAAAGTTTTAGTATTTTAACTCTTACCCTTGATATTTCGTGAGTGGTGGCACTTATTTCAGATATAATGAGTCGCATTGTGATGTAATGTTACACCCTCACCCCTACCACATTTTAGATCAGTCTTCTAACCATTCCACTTCTTAGCCGGCCGGTGATCAACTAGTGGCTGAGGGGGTAACGCATATTTCTTTACCGCTACACAGGAATACGATCAGGGGGACAGGATAAAATAAAACAGACGAACAAACACGAACAAAGCTTGGGGTTAACCAAGAGCAGAAGGAGGTATTGCAACACTTCATTTTCGTGTGCGGACTAGCGCTAGCGTGGGTTACTAGCGAAAATTCCACAAGCACTGGAATGCCGACATCTTTTGACTCAATCTTCTCTGCTGTGGCTGGACCCTCTCTTCTCTGCTACTGTCTCCGGAGTCTGGTGTTGACTGCCCCTGTCCGTGGTTCCACGCCAACTCTCTGCTGTCCAGTCGCCAACTGCTCTCGTCCGGGTCCCGTCGTCAACTCTCTTTCGCGTCCCCTTACCACTTCCGGATACGGCGAGATTTCAGGTCCAAAAATCCTATTTGTCTGGTTTCGCGCCGAAACAGACAAAGGAATCGTCTGCTCAGGCCACCCATATAGTGCTACAGTGATATTAGGTTTGGAAAATTTTCGTTATCCAGGTATTTCTCTGTCTTACTATCCTATTCAATCAGTGATCAAAGTTTTAGTTTCGTTTGCTATCTTTGTATAAGGGCATATGAGTTTTTATGGGTTGTTTAATGCCAAAGCCATCCTCTTAAATGAACAGTAATGGAACTATTTAGACATAGCTGGGGGTTAATGGTTCACACATTTCCCAAAGGTATAAATCCAAAAATAAACATCATACTGCGACCAAAGTTCGAACTCGCATACAACGATTTACGAGTCTTTAACCTTAGAGAATACATTATGTAAATCCCCCTCGTCCATTTTTTAAATAAATGTTTCAGTTTTGTTGTCTTTAATTTGTTAATTTAGGTTTTTCATAAATGTTGTAATTAACGATGTCATTACATCTTTGTTTTGTGTGGAAGCAGGATGTTTTCATGTCAAAATCATTTAATAAAACCCCTATTATTATGTACGGAAGCTCTTACACATCTAAATGTCTTAATCAATATGCTTATTCGTCAGAAAAAAATTACACCTTACTTCTCTTCCATTCTCTCGGATAGTTCATCTTCGTACACACACCCATTCAGACAATCACTACCCCCCCCCACATAAATGCTCACGCTCACACCTATACACCCACATACATACACACACACGGTTACACAGATTTATGCACACACATACACACACATCTATAGGGTACCTAGCCTCGGTTGAGCTGCCTGGTATACGAGCCTGGTGGAGAAACAATGAAAAACATAGATTCCCATAGCATTAGTCCTTCGGTTCTTGTGAATCTGTGCTCATCAAGGTCACAGGGCATATGTGCTGGGAGACTTGTATAATTTAGATTGCACCAATTGACTCCAAACCCAGCACAGTCTAGCAAGGAACAAGTTTCTGCTTAGGACTGTGCTCCCCTACCAAAATCTCCCACTATAAAAAACCTTGGGTTAAAAGCATCCTGGTGAGAAACATGGATAAACACACACACACACACACACACACATATATATATATATATATATATATATATATATATATATATATAAATTCATAGGTTTGGTTTGTGACCTGAAGATCATTTATGAGCCGGTCCACGACAACTGCAAATACGTTCGTATATAATAAAGCTGAGTGGCACAGGCAAAAACAGACTCAATGACTATAGTTCAATGTCTGACAAGGGCTAAATGGCATAGCATACCTTTTTCCTCAAGCACCTTTAGTCTTTGAGAGTGGCCCTGCAGGTGTTTTTAAAGGAGTAGACGTCATAGTTAGTGGTAAGACACCAGGTGCCATGGTTCTGAGCACAGGTGGACAATTGATAATGTTTGATGTAGCAAGCACCAAAGGATATATTTCAATCAGTCCTAGAATTGCTTCTTTGGTGCCACTCTGTCATGATGCCACAGTATGATCCTAGGCAGAATCTCCATCCAAGAGATATGTTTAGAGCCATCTTCCTTTCCAGCTTCTTTTATAAATGCTCTGAGTCGTGGGTCACTCATCGGCATCACCTACGAGTCTTCAAACGGTTCGAACTGCGCTGCCCCCGCACCATACATAACATCCACAGGACTAACTTCGTCATCAAAATTGACGTCTTTGAATGGCCGAAGATCAACTGCATCGTGTTCATACGACTAAAGTCCCAACTTTGTTGTGCAGGACACGTCTCTAGGATGGAATATATATATATATATATATATATATATATATATATATATATATATATATATATATATACTCAATCCATCTGCACTTGCAGCATGCAATACAAAGTCAGTTCTTAAGCGGAGTTTCACCGGTTTGAATCAAAAATGTCCTTCTCCTAGATGGTTACGAGCCGAATATTAAAGAGCCTACACTACCCTCATATTTACCATTAAATGGAGGCTAAATATATATATAGTCATACCTCCCTCTACGTCATTATTTGATACCAAATCCATGGCGTTAAGTGGTTTGTAATGTAAACAAGACGTAATGCGACAAAAATGATGATAAAGACAAGAAACTGTGAAATAATATCTTATTCCTTAAATCTTAAAGAATACGAAAAACACATCTTAGTCATATGTTGAAAAGAACATTGTTTACAATTTCCCTGTGTAAATATTGCATTGTACTGTTTGTTCAGTTCTCATTTGTTGTTAGTGTATTCTAAATTCTTTTTAGCTTTTATTATCTTATCATGCAAATTTTTATGTATTCTCCTTTTACATACTCTTGAAATTTATCCAAGAAAAATGTGCTTATCTCCCGTGCGTTTATTATTAAGTAGATGACGTTGCTAAGGGACGTAACGTCGGATGAAATGACGTTAATTAAACTGAATTTAATCTTAGAAAGTGACATAACTCAAAATTTCACGTAGGCAAAAGTGATGTTAAGAGGGAATTTTATCATCAAGTCATGCTGACTGTAAGGTTTTCCTTGATCCTCATACAATTCGTCCCAATTACCAATCATTCAAGCTGTGTGCAATGCTCAAAAAACTGAATATATGTGCTATAATCAAACAGGCAACACTTCCACACCAGACGGAACCTCTCTGAAACTGGGAGACAAATCCACCTACCTAGGAAGCCGTATCTCATCAACCGAAAAAGACATCGACACACGGCTAACGAAGGCATGGATTGCTATCGATAGGCTATCGATCATATGGAAATCAGACCTGACCGATAAAATTAAACGCACTTTCTTCAAGGCAGCGGTCGTATCGATACTGCTGTATGGATGCACTACTTGGACGCTAACAAAACGGCTGGAGAAGAAGCTTGACAGCAATTACACAAGAATGTTGCGAGCAATCTTGAACAAGTCCTGGCAGCAACACCCCACAAGGCACCAACTATACGGCCACCTGCCTCCCATCAGGAAAACTATCCAAGTTAGACGAAGCAGACATGCAGGACACTGCTGGAGAAGCAGGGACAAGCTCATAAGTGATGTACTCCTATGGACCCCCATATATGGCCGGCCAAAAGCAGGACGACCAGCTCGAACATACATATAGCAGCTATGTGAGGATACGGGATGTAACCCTGAAGACCAGCCGGAGGTGATGAACAATAGGGAGAAGTGGCGAGAGAGGGTCAGGTATATCCGTGCTAGTGGCACGATGTGATGATGATGATGACCAATCACTCCCAGAATGTCCTCCTGTTATATAATTAGGGTAATGCATAATCATATCAATCAGTTTTTGTTAATTATATTTTAATATTTAGTTTGGTAAGTCTTCGAACTTCTCGATGTCTCTTGGTTTAGATGTCGTAATCCCACGTGTAAAGGATATGACAATCATCATCGGCCATAATGAATTACCAGACTTTAAATGAGGCAGGATGGGAAGGTGAAGGGAATTTAGTGGGTGGATGACGTCATACTTGGAATAGATGGTCCTGAGAATTTTAGGATTTTGAAAAGACAGGGAGTTGAGGTTTGACCGTTAAAGGTAGCCGTTTAGTTTGTCGGATCTGATCAGATTAAATCAGTTTGGGTCTAGACCGGCAGAAATGAGTTGAAATCTTAAACACCACAAGATGTGCCATGCGTGATGGTGCAGGGTCAGCATTATATGGTAAGTATTACCTTGTATGACTTGTGTTTCTTTTCTCGTATCGTCAAGGACTGAAATTTCAATTTTCGAAACGACAGAGTCCGCCAGTGTTTGTATTATTATTATTATTATTTCCTCATTAGAGTTTTTCACATCAGTTTAACTGATGGACCTTCTTTGGAGCTTGAGTGACAGTAAGTCTCCTCAAGTCTCCTTGACTCTTCTCGGTATTCTGACTGTTCTCAATAATGCAGTATTTTGGATGGTCTCCACACATCCACCATCTTCCAAGTCCTCCAGTTTCCTTTTAATAGTCCTTTAGTATCTGTACCAAAAATACCAATCCCAATTGGTATAATTTTCAACTTCATGCTCCATATTTTTTCAATTCCTTAGCCAGGTCGAAGTACTAATCTTACTTTTCATATTCTCTCAGTTTTATTCTTTGGTCAGCTTGGAATGCAAAGTCAGCATTTTTGCAAATTTTCTTTCTTCTGTTGATTATGATAAGATCTGATCATCTGGCCGAGATTAGGTGATCCATATTATTATTATTAATATTATTATTATTATTATTATTATTATTATTATTATTATTATTTACTCCTTTAGATTTTTTCTCATCAGTATTAGCCGATGGTTTTTCACTGGAGTTTGAGTGATAGCAAGTCTCCTCAAGTCTCCAGGATTCGTCTCAGTATTCTGGCCGTCCTCAGCAATTCTGTCGTTTGGATAATCTCCACCCGTCCGCCAACTTCCCAGTCTTCCAGGCCCTTTAATAATCCTTTAGTTACTGTTCCTAATGCACCAATCACAATTGTCACAATCGTTATTTTCATGTTCCACAGTTTTTTTAATTCTCTAGAAAGGTCGAGGTACTTATCCTTCTTTTCACTTCCCTTCAAATTTATTCTGTGGTCCGCCGGGACAGTAAAGTCAACAATTTTGCTGATTTTCTTTCTTTTGTTAATTATTATGAGGTCTGGTCTTCTGGCCGGGATAAGGTGAATCGTTTGTATGTTAAAGTCCCATAGGAGTTTATGCGAGTCATTTTCTAGGACAGGCACCAGGTTGTGCATATACCATTTGTTTGTATGGTCGAATTGAAATTTCCTGCACATTTCCCAGTGGATCACCTTGGCGACCCAGTCGTAGCTCCCCTTGTACTGCTTCTGTGCTAATTTGCTGCATTCGCTTATTATGGGATTGATCGTTTCGTCTGTCACCGCATAGCCTACATTTACTGTTTTGTTGCGTCTTATCAATTCTCGCTTTGATATGATTCGTTCTTATCGCATTGTCCTTGTCCAGCACCCCACCAAACGGGTGAATGTGGCTCAAGACCTTTTTTAAAGGTGGGTCAATTATGGCTATATAACACTCCAAACTACATCCAGTGTCTTCACAAAGCCGATATAAATCGGCCGGTACTGACGCGTCTACGGGTAGAAACCCATTGAAGAATATCACTTATGAGTTATTTCATGCTTTTTGAGCAGTTTCTAGCGTGTCTTGTTCGTCTTGTATGGTTTTTCAGATGGGAGGTAAATGACTCGAAAACAGTTGTTTTGAGAAGTTTTGCTGACAGGATTTATTCAAAACAAAACTTAGCATTCTTCGGTTGTTCGCATCCATCTTTTTCTTATATATATATATATATATATATATATATATGTATATATATATGTATGTATGCATGTATGCATTGATCGATAATCTCTGTTGAATGAATTAGCATCATTTAATTTCTTAATTTAATGTACGCTAAAGAGATGCATTGTGACTGTTGTCCAATAAATTTAGTTCAACATTCGAAGATGGAAAAAAAGAATCTGACAACGATAAACAATGTACTTGTCTTAATATAGTGTTAAAATAATTAGCATCAATTTTAATGTATTGTAAAAATGTATATTATAAATATCAGGAAATAAATTCTGCGCAAATTTAAAAGATAAAAAAAGAGCAAATAACGATTGCTTTATAGGAGAGTAAAATATTGATAGATAAATAAATAAATAAATAGATAATAAAGCCCGGTCACTCGCACTAAGTTAATAATTAAATTAGAAATTAAAGAGTTGACTTGCATAATGTTATTTTAGATACGTTTTTTAAACCAAATTAAGTATCAATTTAATATGGAAAATTTTTTAAAAATTGTTATCACCACGGACATTAATTCCTACGATATATATATATATATATATATATATATATATATATATATATATATATATATATATATTATAACAGTAGTGGTTATCACTAAATTCCTCCGTGGGTTTGTAGTGAAGCAGGAGCAATATAATATCGACAGTGCTCAATATCTACGATTGAGATTTTATGTATAATAATATTAATAATCATAATAATAAATAAATATCCATTAGATTTATATATTTAACGCAGAAAAAATTCAATGACTTTAATTACATAATTCTAATATATATACATATATATATATATATATATATATATATATATATATATATATATGTATGCATATCTATCTATCTATCTATCTATATATATATATATATATATATATATATAAATATTTCTCATAGCGTTATTACTTTTGGGAAAGGCATGGATCTAACTATTTCCCTTCAGTTATGGGTAAATAGCAGGGCACCTTGGTATAGCAATTGGTCAAGTAGAAGGAAAACTCTGAATTCAAACCTATTAAACTCGGCTTAAAAATTGACCTTTTGTAACACCCTGCTCGTACGGAGATGTTTGTATATATATATATATATATATAAGGAATTAAACTCTCATTGACATTCACAAGTCATAAGGTAAGTGTCGTTTAACATTGTTAATGCCATAAATTGTGACATGACTTCTTACGCACACAACCACGTACCTTCCTTTGCGTGCCCTTAAATTTTCAATCATTTGAGCATGTTCGGCAGTCCTCATTTTGTTACTCCGATGAGGCTGTCAAGCTGCCAAGATAGATCAGCATTGCAAGTTACATACCAGGCCGTTTGTGCAGCTCGATCAGATACACATTACAGCTGTCTCCTCAGAATAAGGCCTACAGAGTGAAATATGGTTATCAGCATTTACTAAGATTAGCTTTGCCTGACACAAGGACATTTATATTGCAGGGTTTTTAGAAATTAAAGAATTCATCGTGTTTGCCAGAAAAAAATACACATTTGAACGCAGCTAAAGAAAATTTAGGCATTAATTTTTATTAATTTCATCATGTTCACTTTAATTAATTTTAGCATATTCAATTTGGCATTAATTTTAACATATTCAATTAGAAAAGTAGCCTAGTCAGCTGGGGCAGTTGAATACACTGAATGCATCTATGCAGAGGGTTAAGACTCCCACCAGGAGTGCCCTGATATATGAAACTATGTGATGGCGAGGCTTGAGATCTTAGGGGAATGTAGAGTACGCCTTCATTGCTATTACTCCCAGATTCAATCTGGTCCGGTGTTGTAGATAGGATCCTATCTATGGAACAAAGAGGACTATTTGATATTTAAACCGTGTGCGAACAAATGACTTGCGAAACTGAATAGGTTGAAATAGAACTGTTTGATCATTTGACTGTGTGTGTGTACAAAATGTTTTTACAAATCATATATCTAGTTTTGACATTTGTAAAACTAGGATTTAGATTTGAATTAAAAAAATAAATTAGAAAACCAAACCAAACCAATCGGAAGATTAAAAACAATACAAACAAAACTGAATCAAGTTTGCCCAATCACCTGGGCGGGTGGGGGATCTTCAGAATACACCAACTGCATCTCTGCAGAGGGGTAAGACCCCCACCAACAAGTGTCCTACATATGACACTAAACAATCTGATAATGAGGTTCCAGTAATCCTGCAACTTTGGGGAATGCGGAGTACCCCTTCATTCCCATCGGTCCCTGGTCCACTCTGGCCCAGAGTGATAGCACCTGATAGGATGCTATCTATCGTTCAAAAGGTACTTATGCTAAACTGAACTGTTTGAAAGAGAACTATTTTTGACATTGTAAAAGTTATTAAACAAATGTGAATTGTTTGAATTTGAACTGTTTTACGAAACTGGATTGCTTGAAATAGAAATGTTTTGACCATTAAACTGTGTACTTATGCTAAAATTGAATTGTTTGAAATAGAACTGTTTATTTGTATAAAATGGTTTTGGCATTAAATACCCAACAAAAGTTGATATGCCATAAAACCCAAACAAACAGAATCAACTAATGATAGAACCATTTGCAGGAGCATGAAGTGTAACAGTTGTTATAATAGCAAATGTTCTTGACAAAGCTATTAGCATTTTATTCACCCTAAGAAAAAGATTGAAAATCTGGATATTTGCAAGTCGTTGTGTAGATTGAGCCGTATTTTTAATTACCCTTTTCACTACAAGTCTATACATGAAACAGATTTCAGATTAAACTAAAATCCACTTAGAAATTAACCTTGTGCCCAATCCTGCCAGAGACGGAAGGTTTAGGTAAACAACATGAATAAGCTAACTTACTGTCAAACCACGGTTAAGTACAGACTCGTCATGACACCGAATTTAGGAACCAGTTCGAAGGAAAAGACACAAGATGAATATTATAGAGTACCCACTGAGGAATGAACTATGTCTATTATAGAATTTAAAGGTGAGATTCGAGTGGAATCCATGAAGAATTGTTGTGAATAATGCCAGAAGAGATAAACATACCGATATTTTCAAAGTGTAAAATAACTGTTTTCTCATGTACTATTTAGAAACAGAAATTAATAAACACCAATTGAATCTAACCTTATTCATTTATGGAGTTCTCTTTTGTGTCGTTAAGTCTGGGTTACATTTTTCTGTGGCCAAGAAACAGTTTTGAAAGGTATGTCAACCTCATCAATACGTAAATAAATACGTTCATATTTCAAAACTTAAAATAGAATTATCTCGTTATGTTAACTTGATTGTATGACAAAGAAAAACTCCTCTCTCTCTCTCTCTTTCTCCACATATATATATCATCATCATCATCATCATCATGTCATGCCACTAGCACGGATATCCCTGATCCTCTCTCGCCACTTTTCCCTATTGTTCATCGCCTCTGGCAGGTCTTCAGGGCTACATCCCGTATCCTCACATAGCTGCTGAATGTATGCTCGTTCTGGTCGTCCTGTTTTTGCCCGGCCATATGTAGGGGTCCATAGGAGTACATCACTTATGAGCTCGTCCCTGCTTCTCCAGCTATGTCCTGTATGTCTGGTTCGACTAACTTGGATAGTTTTCGTGATAGGAGGCAGGTGGCCGTATAGTTCGTGTCTTGTGGGGTGTTGCCGCCAGGACTTGTTCAAGATTGCTCGCAGCATTCTTGTGTAATTGCCGTCTAGCTTTTTCTCCAGCCGTTTTGTTAGCGTCCAAGAAGTGCATCCATACAGCAGTATCGATACGACGGCTGCCTGGAAGGAACTACGTTTCATTTTATCGGTTAGGTCTGATTTCCATATGAAGGATAGCCTATTGATAGCTGCCCATGCCTTCGTTAACTGCCTGTTGATATCCTTTTCGGTTGATGAGACGCTGCTTCTAACCAAGCCGAAACGCTACTGCATATTTTGGAACGAGCAGCCGCAGGCATAGGCCTCCATGTAAATGCACACAAAGCGGAATATATGTGCTATAATCAAACAGGTGACATCTCCACACTAGACGGAACCCCTCTTAAACTAAATTCACTTACCTTGGACGCAGCGTCTCATCAACCGAAATAGAACATATATATATATATATATATATATATATATATATATATATATATATATATATATATATATTGCCCAGTCACCCGGGGCTGTAGAATACACTGACTGCACCTCTGCAGAGGGGTAAAACTCACCCCCCAACGAGTATCCTGGATATGACACTAAACAAGCTGATGGTGAGGTTCCAGCAGTGCTGGAACTTTGGGGAAAGCAGAGTACCACTTCATTGCCATCGCTCCCAGGTCCACTCTGACCCGGAGTGGTAGCACCTGATAGAGCCCTATCAATGGGTTTAATAGAACTAACAGCATACTTATGCTAAAATGAATTGTTTGATAAACCTGAATAGCTTGAAATAATAATGTTTTTGACAATCAAACCATACGTATATTTAAACTGCGTGCTTATGCTTAACTGAATTATTTGAAATAGAACTGTTTTTCGATATTAAAACTGTATTTACACTTAACGGCTTCAATAGTTTGAAATGGAAATGTTTTTGACAATTAAACTGTGTACTTATGCTAAACTGAATACTTTTAAATAGAACAGATTATTTACATAAAAGTGGATTTGGCATTAAAAAATCTACAAACCTAGATATGCCATAAAACCCAACAAACCAACCAGCTATATATATATATATATATATATATATATATATATATATATATATATATAGAAAACGGTTGGTCTACTGATTATAACGGAGGATAACTGGCAGTCACCAGCTGCTGTTGACTCTATCTTCGCTATTCAAATAAAGATCTATTAGGGTTTTTCAAGAGATTTTAAGCCTTACTGATATTTTAGATTTGTTGCATACCATTCGTTTGCATAGGAGTCTTACATGCGTAGAAATTATGACAAAAATCAGCATTCGCTTTTTTAGCTTTATAAGAAGTGATAGAGTGTGCCACAAAAAATCGTCAGCCGTGGTTCTTCTTTCTAGGTGAGACTTGTAACATTTTGAATGGCCCTTTATATATATATATATATATATATATATATATATATATATATATATATATATATATATATATATTATTCGGTCCAGTTAAACCAGAGTTGGGAGTAATTCCTTCAGGACAAGAAAATCATTCAAAACCTGAACATTTAAATTTTCCTGGTAGAGAGCTCAATGTATTTAATATTACAGAGCAATACTTTCTTTAAAGAAAAAACAATGCAAGTAATGACGTGTCCAGTACCTGAAAAGTTATTAAATAAGAGATGTGAATTAATAGCAAGATGTAGACATAAGGCTAAATTTAAACTATAGACTAATTATCTTAAAAAAAAACAACATAGAAATAAGTTGAGAAACAAGGTTAAAAAAATCCTTTCCAATATACGTACATGAAAAAAAAAAAAGGTAACTGACGAAATAGACTCGAAATTGATATAGATATTAATATTTCCCTTAAAAAAATTTACTATATAAACAAAACACATAAAAGTTATTTATCGAACTTAACAAAAAAGAAAATAAATAAATAAAATAAATAAATAAAATAAATAAAAAATATTAAAAAAAAGTTAAATTACCATAATTCCAACCGACCGTAAAATTAGAAAAAATAATAAAATAGATAAGTAAATCAAAAACGGAAGTTTAATAAAACGAGGAGGTAACTCTTCACCTCTCTTCCTCTCTCCCCACCCTCTTGTCTATTCTGTTTCATTTTATCCATAAGATCTGAAGAAGTCCTGTTATATTTTTCTTCGTGTTTTTGTTTTACATCAGAAACACAAAACAGGATGGAAATAAATTTATAATCCTAAAATAACCGGTCTTTGTTTTTTTCTTTAAAGAAAGTATATATATATATATATATATGAGAGCTATATCTGAGTTGGTGCTCTAGATTAGAAGAATTGTTTGCATTTCGAAATCCCATAGAATATATCTTTTTGATCACTAGCTGTAGTCTTGAGCTTATATTTTTCTCGACAGGGGCACCATTTGATATTTTGTTGATATTTGTATCATTTGGTTTGATCTTCCGGTACGATCCATTTTCTCATTGTCTGATTTGGTACGACTTATATCCCATCAGGATATTTCTAGGAGGCTAATGTTTACAAAGAAGCTGTACCTAGCTGAACTCCACAATCATACTCATTTATTGAATATAACTGGAAGGATGTCTTACATGCCTCCAACTATGGTATTACTATATAATGCAAGTAATTTGGGCGGCTATTTAAAAAAAAAAGTTGTGTTTAAGAGTAAAGTTGATAGTTGTATTCAGAAAGTATCTAGAATTATGATGGATTTATCAAGACAGAAAGAACAATTAATAAAACATTATGTTTCTTTAAAAAATGTTTCCTTATTCAAGCGTTTATTGCACTCATTGAAACACCTCCGAAAATCGTATTAAGTTGTGCAATCGTACTTTTTCCTTCTCTACGTCTTCAAATCGGTCTGTTGAGTAAAGGAAACCAAAAGGTCACTTTATATTTGGAGGGGACTCTTCGTAGTGTAATGGCTAATTTGTTATGATACTGAAGAAAGCAATTTCAACCTCCAGTAGCACCGTTATGTTCCCTTTCGGACTTTCACTTTCACTTTCACTTTCACTGTTAAGACTCATATGTACCTTTTATCTCCCTAGTTATGGTTTAAACTGTACTACTTCTGTTCTTTGATCAGAATGACTTTGGTATTAAATAAACCACAAAGAGTGATATACCATAAAATAAATCAAACCAAACTATGGTTAATATGTAATTTCATGGGCTTTACAATCTTCAAACTAGTTTAGACTCTAGATTGATGTCTAGACGTCCAGAAATCATTACTCATCTCTTATATCAGCTGTGAATTTGTTATCTTGTAAATTTAAAAAAGAAATCAGACTCGATACATTTTGTGGACACTTTGCAAGAGTGACATTTTTGCTATTCTTTATATTTTTGTTACATTTATTTCTTGTTTCCAAATATGATACAGAACTTTACACTCAGTCTACATCGTATGATAAAACTATTACTTCAAAATCTACGGGAGTAAGTATTGTGTTACTTTGTAAACTAACATATATTTTAATCCACAATGAAGGCAGGTGATGTGAAGGAATTCAATCTTCTGTCTTCCACCTACAAGTACATTTAAAATTATTCCTTTTGTGTAATCTTTCGTTTATTCTTCGCCAAGAAAACATATCTTCTTTCATAGACAAAGCATTCGAATATGAAAAGAATAACGTGTTATATTTCATTGAATTAAATGCGATGGAAGATATTCAGAAGTGCGCAGAAAGAAATACCCAACTTCAGAATTTGATATATCAAAAAAAAAAAATCCATGAAATCCACAAGAATAAAGACGCTCTCTCTCTCTCTCTCTGTCTTTCTGTCTCTCCGTCTGTTTGTCTGTATCTCTCTCTCTCTCTCTCTATATATATATATATATATATATACATATATATATATATATGTGTGTGTGTGTGTGTGTTTGCTTGTGGAGAGAAGTTTTGTGTATATATATATAGAGAGAGAGAGAGAAAGAGAGCCTTCAATAAGTTTCCAGACTTTTTTGTTCTTTATTAGCGTAGACTCTTGAAAATTCAGTATGTTATTGCTATACATTTTATGAGAAGACTGCTAATTTTTGTTTTCAGGCTCAAATGAACAGCTACAGCAGCAATTGGAATACTCCCTACTAAAGCCTGATTGTCACAGCCGGTGAATTTCAAAAATGCAATCTGGACTTTAGAAGAACGATATGCAATAAAGTTCTGTTTTAAACTTGGAAAAAATGCCTAGCAATGAAAGCTGGATCTACAGCTATGACCCAGAGACCAAGAGACAGATTTCCCAGTGGAAGCAGGCTGGATCCCCCAGACCTAAGAAGGCCAGACAGAGAAAATCCTTCAACAAACTGTTGATGATCCCTTTTTTTGACAGCACTGGCATGATCTACACGCACTGGGTTCCCACTGGACAGACAGTTAACAAGGAATACAATGTTAAGGTTTTAAGGGAGTTCAGGAAGAGATTCTGTGACTTTTGGTTATTCGCTAAACTCAGAGACTGTCGTTATGAGACAATTGAGGAGATGAAAGAGGCTGTAACGAAGGTCATTGACACGCTCACACAAGAGGACTTCCATGGAGCCGTCCAGAAGTTGTTGCAACGGTCCAACAAGTGCATTGCTGGAGGAGGATATTCATTCGAAGGGGACTAGAGTTTCATGTGTATACTATCAATAAAAGTGCCCATGTGAAAAGTCTGGAAACCTATTTAATGATCCGTGTATATATATATATATATATATATATATATATATATGAGGCACTCTTAGCGTGATAGTAATGGCCTTAAAATTTTACTTACTTCGGTTCAAATTCAGAACCAGACCTTTATGCATTTCACATTGCGCAAATACCCTCTAGATATGCACCAGTAGAAGGACAAACCAGGCTCTTTAACCTTGTTCAGGTAACCGGTCAAGAAGAAAAATCTCTGTTAAAACCAGTTGTAGACTCAACAAATCCATGGATTTCGCCATTCTCTTCTGGTGCAAGACATTCTTTTAGAGTAACGTCCTCATCACGTAATGTCTGAAGTGCAGAACTGGAGTCCCTTATTAAGCGCGGTCGAACTTTAATTGTTCTTTTATATTCACTTTGTTCTTTTTTTTTTTTTTCTTAGCTTTTCGGTTTCAACCCAATTTGTGTTCTTTCGAGACGGGCCAGATAAATATTACATAAATGTAAAGCAGAATTGGTGCTTAGGGCTAAAATATTCTTATCTCTTAAAAGAGACAATGTATACGAGTTTCTTCTTCCGAAGTTTTAAACTTGTAGGTATTTCATATTTATATATTCCAATAAAATATATTTATATTTACTTGACTTTATCTTGCTGATCACATAAGAATATATTCTTATCCGTCTTTGATCTATACTTCCCTTTATCAAAATCACAATAATATCCATCGGTTGCAATTTTTCTGCAAAATTTAAAAACTTCTTATCTGTCGAGCAAATTCTTTTTAACACAACCTTGAAGTTATACTTTTCTATTTACACACACACACACCCACACACACACACATATTAGCGCGTGCGCACACACACAAGGAAATAAGGAAGGTGTCCATGAAATGTAGTGTCTCATGGGCTGGATTGCTACATCCTAGTAAGCTCGTTCGAACTACGGTCATTCTATTGTGTTCATTTTCGGACGAACACTTTTGGGAAACGAATGAATCTCCTTTTGTAATAATACCCGCTTCTGCAGCTCGTTGCATAAGTTACTGAGTCCCGTCTGAATACTTATGTGGGCCGGATCAAAGTGAGAACCAGGTTCACAGAGAAAAGAACAAGACAAATCAACAACTTGTGGTTAAAACGTCAAGGGATGATGAGAAGCGTGTAACACTTAGTGGATGATTAATTCTAGTTTGAGTTTTGGCTGGCAAAAGATTATCTTAACTGGGTCTAGCTGGTAATGTCGCTGTTCGTTATTTCTTTGTCCCGGTCTAATCAACTCCCTTCGAACCTAAAGTAAGTCTGACTCTCGGACCCAAAATGCACCTGTATATATACAGAATGTTTCATTATTTCCGGCTAATGGAACACCCACGAATAAACCCATAACTTTTTGGGGAGCCAATTCTCTCTTAAAAAAACTGGACATAAAATTAGTTCCTAGACTGGCCGTCTCCGATACAGGGACATTAAATTCAGACCCTTTTAAGTTCTGACTAGTACTTAACACGTCCGCAGCTATATGTATAAACATTTTCTTATCTAGATTTCCTTAATCTAGTTAATGGGTTTTCCTAACATTTGAAATTCGATACCCGGCCCGAATCTAACTCATCTCGCCACATATATATGTGTGTATATGTGTGTGTGTGTGTGTGTATACATGTATGTGCATATATCCAACTCATAGTGTCACACTTTTAACCTCAGCTACAGGTTAAATGGAACCACTCCTGTCCTTCTTCAATGATGGATTTGGCATTAAATTATCCACAAAGTTTGATATTCTATTAAACAAACAATTAAAAAAATTACATATAATTTAATAAAGTTAAAACTTTTGCAATATTTTTGAACGTGGTATATTTTGGGCGTATATCACATGATTATAGCAGTTCAAACTGTGGAAGTTACCGGGCATCTTTGGTGTAACAATAGGACTTTGTTGTTGGAAAGGATACATGTAATATAATTGCCGAGGGATTTCGTTTTATATATCTTGCTTTCGGTTTAGTTAGGATGAAAACCTTTCGGCTCAGTGCATGGGTTAGTTAGGTGCAAACATGAGCGCAGGTGTTCATGCACGCGCGGAGAGGATGTGTCATTCATAGATGTCAAAATAAAAATCTCAGATAGGAATAGGTACCAGGGGATGTGAGTGACGTCATGTCCGGAAGCGTGGGGAGAGGATTTGAGGATTTGAGAACAAGCAGGGAGTTGAGTTCCTGCCTCCGAACGAGAGATTCGAGATTCAGACCTGGGCGAAACCAGACGACCTTGTGCGCTATGGGCGCCGCGCGTTGGTTGGGTTGAGAGCTGACGATGTAAAAGCTGTCAGAATAGAGAGATTGTGTCTCTCTCTCTCCTCATGTCGAAAAACCTTTAACTCAAAGGTGATAAAAGTTTCGTACCTAAACCAATTTCGTGTTTTCGGATTCCTATATATGAGTATGAACATTCTATGTACGTTTCACGTATTCGTATCCGTGGTCGTATTTTTGGACCCGGTAATGTTACATACAATCACTTTTTGAATTTAGTCTAGTAATTTGATATTGGTGGTTTATCAGACAACCTGTTTAATCCGTCTGTTTGAAGTGACACAAAGACCATAAAACATTTTAAATACTTTTCTGTAATAAATATATACGAAGCCCATGACCGCTTTGTATCTATTTATTCAATCAACTGTTTGCATTGGAAGTGGGACATCGGAAAAAATAATTAAGCGTGGTAACTGATTATATTACTTTATTATTTTATTTGTAGTGATAAAATGCGAGCTAGGCCAACAAATTTGAGTTGAAGTGTAGGTCGCCTTGAAAGATCATAGGCATTCACAAGCCATGACCGGATGTCAGCATATCGTAATAAAGTTTTGTTTTAACATCAGTTGCAGGTAGGATGATGGAAGTTGGCATTTTGAATGCGATGACAGGTGATTTAGCTGACGTGTTATGGGAAGTTTTTAGCAATTATCTCTCTGCCCGTGGTGTAATGGTTATCGTCACCGGATATGGACACGGCGATACGAATTCAATTCCTGGATAAGACTGATTGTATTTCACATAGCACTAATACCCTTGAGAAAGGTATGAATCCATTTATTCTCCCTCCAGCTATGGTTAAATAGTAGGGCAGACTAGGTTCTTCTGCCTTGGTGAGGCAACTAGTCTAGAAGGAAAACGCTGAATTCAAACCTGCTAAACTCCGCTTTA
Organism: Sepioteuthis lessoniana; assembly: GCA_963585895.1. Classification (NCBI taxonomy): domain Eukaryota; kingdom Metazoa; phylum Mollusca; class Cephalopoda; order Myopsida; family Loliginidae; genus Sepioteuthis; species Sepioteuthis lessoniana. The sequence goes on from OY757917.1 coordinate 95,540,226, forward strand.
AAAATTGACCTTGTGTCATATCCTGCCCGAGCGGAGGGGTTGGGTAAATAGGATATCTCTCTCTCTCTTTATTTCTCTCTCTCTCTCTCTCTCTCTCTCTCTCTCTCTCTCTCTCGATATATTTCATAATAATGTAATCTACAACGGTGACTACGCAACAGTTGGTGATATTGTGGTAGTTTGTGCACTGACACGTTGTGCATTGCTTCCTTTCGTGTGGGATTTAAGAACCGCACAGATGAACGCGCAACCTAGTCTAATTTGGGAACTTTTGCTTTACGAATTCAAACTAAGTCATAACGTTGTGGAAGTCATTTATAACACAAAAGGTGAAAGCGCAGTGGATTAAAAGATGAGTAAACTGATGTTTAAAGAAAATTTACTTGGATTACTAGAAGCTCGATTATCAAGGAAGGTCAGTGGGTTCCGGGGCCGTGCTTTAAAGTATAGAAGCAAATCCAGCGAGTAGCACTGTGAAGTAAAATTTGGATGGTTCAATCATGGTCGTGAGTGTGATGAACCCTCACGACCTCGATTGAACCATCCAAATTTTACTTCACGATACCAAAATATTGCAAAACTTTTGACTCATCCAACTATTACACATTCATTCACATATATGTGGTGCTTTCAATAAGGTAACCAACTTTTTTGTAAAGGCATTTTAATTGTCGTAGACTCTGGAAAAGTCAGTATATTATTACTATACATCTTATGAGAAGACTGACAAATTTTTATATTATCAGGTTCAAATAAACAGCTACAGCAGCAATTGGAATACACCCTACTAAAGCCTGATGAATTTCAAAAATGCAATCTGGACGTGAGGACACTTTAGAAGAACGATATGCAATAAAATTATGTTTTGAACTCGGAAAATATGCTACAGAAACGTATGGAATGCTTCAGACTTCTTTTCGGCCATCTTGCTTGAATCGAGCATCAGCTTTTGAGTGGCATAAGAGATTCAAGGAAGGTACGGAGTCTGTGAGGGATGATGAGGGGCGTGGGAGGAGTAAGGTAGTCAATACACCAGAGTTGAATGACCAATGGTTTAGGGTTAGGGTTAAGGTTACTATGTTGAGGTTTTAAGGGAGTTCAGGAAGAGATTCCTTGGGAAGAGGCCAGCACTCTCCAAATCGGGTCAGTGGTATTTCCACCCGGATAAGGCACCAGTCCACAACTCTATCCTTGTCACAGACTATTTGACCAAGATAGGTATCAATACAGTTCCTCAGCCTCCCTATAGTCAAGACCTTGCTCCCAGTGACTTTTGATTATTTCCTAAGCTCAGAGGCTGTCGTTATGAGAGAATTGAGGAGATGAAAGAGGCTGTGACGAAGGTCATTGACACGCTCACACAAGAGGACTTCCATGGGGCCTTCTAGAAGTTGTTGGAACGGTAAAACAAGTGCATTGCAGCCGGAGGAGATTACTTCGAAGGGGACTAGAGTTTCCTGTGTGTACTATTATTAAATGTACCCCTACGAAAAAGTTCTGGAAACTTATTTAATTATCTTCGTACGTTTACTTTAGGAGAAATCCATTCGGGCAACATATGAACCGTTTATTCCTTCAGCTATAGGTTTAATAGTACGACTACTATTCTTCTAGAAGGATTACATTTCAGTAAATAACCCGCAAAGTTTGTTATGCGATTAAACAAAGAAAAACCGAAACAAAACATTAAATTATACAGAGACTTATGTTATTATCAGTCGTTCACCTACCTGAAATAATTCCCTTTTAGAAAATTTTTTATGCCTACTGTCTTTATTCCCCTTGATATTCGACTTACTAGATCAAAATAGGTTTTAAATGTGGCTGCTATCTTTTATCATCTTATTTAAAGAGATTTGTTGATCTATATACACAGACCTTCAAGTATTTGGTGTTTTTCTTTGTTAAACATGCAGGTGTTTTTCATTTAGAATTTGTCTATATTAAAAGTTTGGGCACAAATGTGTTTTGAGGTGATGAGGGAGGGAACTAGTATTATGTAGGTTAAGTGTTAAACGTCCCTGTCGTGACTTTTGATATTCTAAGATGCCTTTAACGCTTTTCCTAACAATTCGTCATCGTACAAGTCAAATTATTTTCTTCCACAAATTCTCCTCCCACTGGTCCTCCCTCCAACTCTTTCTATTAATGTTATTTGCACGCCATTGTGTTTATCATATAAGTATTCGTTTCACCTGACATCGCTTCATCTGGGACCGAAAATACTTGCGAAAAATACGGTAGATTCTTTGAGTAATTACATCCAGATGCCAAACAACGCAGAAAAAGAATTCAAAGAATCAACAATAAAAGGAGTAGAAACGAAGAGTTTGTCCTAGTTAATGAAACATGCATAAGTGAAAATATTTTGCGCAAGTATATATATATATATATATATATATATATGTGTGTGTGTGTGTGTGTGTGTGTGTGTGTGTGTGTGTGGAAATAAGATGTTAAAATTTCGTCTTTTCATTTCATTTTGGAAAGAAAATTTGAAATGATTTAGAAGATAAAACATTATATATTAAATGCTCTGTGGATGGTCAAATGTAAAACCCTAAAAGTTTAACGTGGCACATATTTCAGCTATGAAGACATTCATCCTTAGCATACCTTTTTTTTTCATATTCACACACACACACACACACACACACACACGCATACACACACACACACACACACACACATATATATATATTAGGATTACACTATCAGTGCGTTTCACTAAGGGTGTTAATTTTTGCTTTTTGCTGGGAAATTTTGGGGATTCCACTTTACAATCACATCGACACACAATCACACAATCCCACCCATTCATGCATATGATAAATCACCCGTATATACGAATGAACATACATATACCTACATAAAAATGTATTCATTAACGCAGACTTCTTCCTAAATGTTAATTTTCTTCTACGTCATCAGAGTTGATTTATATATATACGATGAAAAAATGCAACAGTCGCATGACAAATACCCGAGTGTATTTGAAGTGGCATTATGCCTTTACTGATAGTGTTTTATGAGATAAAATACGGCAAGTTAATACCTATTGTAGTTTCAAATGCTGCCAAAATGTTGCCCGAAATTTGTAAGTTCGAAGATGTTTCCAATAATAATCTAGACTTGTAAAGAAAGCGAAAAATACAGGTTTTAGGGACATTCATCATAGATGGTTATATAGTTCAAAAAGGAAAATTTTCAAATAAAAATGTCATCGAAGGACATTTGGTTAGCAAATCTAATGCTCTTTGTAAAATTCTTTAATAATATTTATTTAATCTTAATCCTAAATTGAAATTTACTGAAGGAAAATCTGAAATATAACGAGCCAGAACCTTTATGAACACTAAAATGCCATTGGCTATCGAATTTTGCCTAAAGCTGCTAATATTGAATGAAATTGGGAAAAGAAAATCTGTCATTCTCCACATACTTCTCTAAAAATTTCTCCTAGAAATTTGTTTTCATTTTTTTTTCAGTCATAATCGAATCTTAAACAATAAATTATTTTAAAACGACCAGCTGCACATTAAACTTTCAGTAAATTAATTGATCTCAAGTAAATTAAAAAGAAAAGAAAATCTTATTGCACTTTTGTAAAATTGTCATGAATTAAAAAGAATTTACATAAATAAGCGTTCTTTCCATTTATTTAAAATTTGAACTGACGACGCCTTCTACAAATTTCTCATTTGTTTTCAGACGATAATGAATCTAAACTCATTGTTTACCGTTTCTTGTTATAATTATTCCTAATAATGTAGTTGAAAGATTAATTTATTTGAAAGATCTGCAGAAATTGGTTAATTACGTTTACAGCAAAAATAAAAGACTAACCGATAGACATACAGATATCCGTTCATTTACTTACAAAATTCCTTATCAAGTTTGATAATGGAAGAGATATTTTAAACATTAATATTACATTTTATTGATTCAGAAAGTTTTTGGTTGGTTGTTTGGTTGGTTGGTGATAGATTTTAAGACATATCAACCGTTATTCGTTATTAATGCCAAATTATATATCTATATATATATATGATTTAGAGACAAATAGTTTGTAGCTAACATTTTGAATGGGCTAGAACTTATTTCTTAGAACACATTCCTCTCATTTCACAAACCCTTTAAGTAAAACATGTGGGGCACAGCAGGAAATGTAAAGATGAACTCACCAGTGAGATTTTTTCATCGACTCCTAGACAAGGACCTGGCGGTGTTGGCCGACGAGCAAAAAAGTACATACATCAACTATGTGGGGACTCTTGATGCAGTCTAGAGGACCTACTAGAAGTTATAGATGATGGTGATAGACGATAATGACAGGGATGAACTGTGTGAAATAGTCAAGAAACCCTGTGCTCTCAGAGTAATTTGATGATGATGATTGGTCATGATTTCTATTTTATAACAGTTTTTGTGCTTGCACATAGTTATAAGGTGCCAAGAAACAAATTATAATAAACCATTGTAAACAATTATAACGTAGGGAAAGTATTAGTAAAATAAATAATTTATAGTTATATGCATGATGTATTCCTCTTAAATAATTTCCAAATATATCCCAGCCCAGTCAGTTGAGGCAGTAGAATACACCGACCTAATCTCTGCAGATGGGTAAGACCACCCCCGTCCCGGCAAGTGTCCTAAAACATATGATGGTGAGGCTCCAGAAATGCTGGAGCTTTGTGGAATGCAGAGTATCCCTTCATAGCTATTACCCCCAGTTCCGCTCTGGCACGGAGTGGTAGAACCTTATAGGGTCCTATCTAAGTGGCAAATCGAATTGTTTGACATTTCTTCTGGGTGAAAACAAAGGACTCGTGCTCAACTGAATTATTAGGACTATAACTGTTTCAGCATTTAAGTGAGTGTAAACAGATGGCTTATGTTTAATTTAATTGCAAGTGATACCGAGCTATGATTGGAGCAATTTAAGTGCATGCTAACGAGTGAGTAATGTTGAATAGAATAATTGATATTAAATAGCAATACTTGTAACTACTTGAATGTTTGGAAACAAATGATTAATATTAAAATATATTTATAAGTGTTTATTAGTAGTAAGTAAGTTAGCGACCATAGTCGAGGGTGACCCGAAGGCTCCCTTTTCGATAGCTACTACACCAAGGTGTAGGGGAGGGCGCTACTCCATTCCCAGGATTGCTCCACTTTACCCTTGAACCGTACCTTATAATGCTGAGTGTTAAGCAAGGTGGTATCAAGTACCATTTTTAAAGTCTTTGGTATGACTCGACCTGGGATTGAACCCAGGTCTCCCGGGCCATTGGCGAACACTCTAACCGCTGGGCCAATGTCCCGGTCAAACTTATTAGTAGTACGTGAACCATTTAACTGTGAAATTACCAAAAAACTAATCCCGAAGATATCAAATATATCTATTTTAATGCTTGCAAACAAATGATTGATGTTAAATTGTTTCTATTGCATAGCAATACTTGAAACCATTTAACTGTGTACAAAAAAAAAAGACTCGTTTCAAAATGTTATCAACAAAATGTGTCGGGAAATCATATATATTTAATATGCAAGTATAAACAGGATTTGGTATTAAATAACCTATAATGGTTGATACGCCATAAAACTCAACCAACCAACCATCAAATAGATCAATTTGAGCCATAGATGAAATCCTAACATATACAATCATTCCGTATCATATTAAACCATTAGGGAGGTGCCTGTGGTGTAGTCGTTATCGTCGTAGGAATTGGACACGGCGACACGAGTTCAAATCCTGGACGAGACTGATTGCATTTTCACATAGCACTAATACCCTTGGGAAAGGTATGAATCCAATTATTCTCCCTCCAGCTATGGGTAAATAGTAGGACAGACTAGGTTCTTCAGCCTTGGTTAGGCAACTAGTCTAGGAGAAGGAAAAACTCTGAATTCAAACCTGTTAAACTCCGCTTAAAAACTGACCTTGTGTCATATCCTGCCCGAGCGGAGGGGTTGGTAAATAGTATCATATTAAACCATTATGTAATGTACACAAATGTTTTTATTTGTTTCTTTCTTTAATAGCATATCAACCTTTGTAGGTTATTTAATGCCAAAGTCTTTCTCCTTGAAGAACAGTAATGGTGCTATTTAACGCATAACTGGGAGGATAAGGGGGGTTCATATCTTTCCCAAGGGGATTTGCCCGAAAGTGAACCTAATAGCGCGACTGGAGTACGAACTCGCTTACTACGATTCTACAGTTCATCGCTTTAACCATTACACCATGAGGACACCCCCCCCCGACACAAATGTGTAAACCACTTTCCTCAGAACGATATTTTTTGAACTGAATATCTTATTTAAACTGAGTATATTAGAGAAAAAATGCTTTACTATTACATATTTTTCCCGTTTTTCTGCAAATTTCCTGAAATTTTAGTTTAACGGAAGAACACCATAAACTTCCATAAATAAACTTAATTCGTAAAAGAATGCAAGAAAAAATGACGAAGAAACTAATCTGAAACACACACACACACACACTCACACACACACACACACACACACACACACACACACACACACACACAAACTAATATCTAATGGTTCTCACGTAAATTTCTTTAAAAGGATTTGTAGTTTAAAAAGATTTCATAAAAATCTATCGATTTTCATGCTTTTTTCTGACATTTTCACGATAAGGTTTTTCAAATGAATTGTGTAACAAAGGTTCGACTGATTGGTGGGGCTTCGAATACTCTGACTGAGGCCATGCAGAGGAGTATGACCCCCTCAAAAGGAGATTTTCTGGGGTTGAATTATATCTGATAATAAGGTGCTAGTTCGGAAGATCTGAGGAGTGTGAAATACCTTTTCAAAGGCATAAAATAACCCGAGACCCAAAATAACTTTAGACGGGTTGATACGCTTTTAAAATCAAGCAGTCAATTAAATCATTCAATCAATGTCTTTCTCTTTTTCCAAACCGTGTTTCTTTTGGTTTTGTGTCTTTGATCGCATCTTTCTTTTCAGCGTTTTATCAACGCACACAAACCCAAAAAATCAGAAAACTTCTCTTTCCATCCTGGTTTTGCGTTGTTTATATCTTATTTCCTCGAACAACGAATATCTCTAAGTTTTGGAAATACTCCAACACACAATATTATTATCCCCAGTGTGGATTCCTTGGACAAATAGATCTGTTTAAAGATTTGTCGTATTCGATAGGACCGTGACCATATTTGATATAATTTACCGACGTACAAATTTTTTAAAGAACAACACAAAAATGCTTTATTTGTTTATAGGTTATCAAGCTTCGTGGGTTTACTTACACCAAAACCAACCTTCTTGAACAAGAATATAAATATCAGCGTACAATGAACGCAATTCCCTAACCTCTGAGCATGTCGCATTCTCATATACATGTTCACGCAGGATACATACTGACGCAATAAATAACCAGACGCAGGAAGACTTCTTTATAAAAATATATACCTCTCACTTAATTGCAAGGGTTCGAAAAGGGTTACTCAGGGTTTGCGTGTGAGAGGAAGCTAGAGACCGAACAGAAACTGGGATATTTTGACCCCAAACTTATGGCCGTCAGCGTTGTGTCTTTCTCCTTCTCCTGATACTCAACCTGAGATCCTGGGGTCCACTCTGCTGGGTGCTGGCTTTCTTTATTGCATCTTATCAGCATCTTCTCTGGACCCCAACTCATCAGGGCCCCAAGCCCCTTCGGCCTGGTGTGGCTTTCCCTACCACATCTCGTCTCCAACTGGCTGGAACTCGAACTCAACTCATCAGGGCCAAAAGGCCCCTTCGGCCTGATGTGGCTTTCCCTGCCACATCTCATCTATAACTCCGTCCGATCTTCGACTCAACTGGCCATGCCCGATTTCTGTCTTGACTGAGCTATATAATCGTTCAACGCCCACTTGATCTCCCACTCGATCTTTGAAATCGCATGTTTAATCGTCATCAAGCGGAAATAACTGTCATGCAGTTCAGAGGTCACTCTCTTCCGGTGCGTCAGTCTATGAGTGTATCATGGGCTTTACCTTGTCACATTTCATCAGCCAATTTACGCCCACGCGATTTCCTCTCATAACTGCCATTAGAATGTGTCACTTCCTTCCGGTGCATCACCTTGGAATGGCTTTTTTGGCCGGGTCAAAGGCCAAAATACTACAAGCATACAATAAGCCAAAGCAATTGAAATGCTGGTAGAATCAATCAACTAATCAAACTATTACAGATATGATTCATCTCTACAAGACCTAACCAATGATAGACCTGTATCAGCAATTTTAGTTGTCAAGTATCCAAGGTGATGAAAATAGAGAACGTTTTAATCATAATGAAAAACAACAACGAATTGATCGGTCCGTTCAAAGCGACATAGTTGGAAAACACACCGTTGATTGTTAACCAACATATCTCGACTATTCTTTATTTTCCTTTTTAGATTTTTGCAATTAACCTACAAATCTTTACTCTACACCAGAGATTAATTTGCATAGTCGAAAAATATAACAGCGATGATCGTCTTTTCTGATTGATTCGATAAATTTTTAGATATAAAAAAACAACCATCTTTAGGAACATCAGTTGATATATTCAACGGTTGCTGGTTGGGATTTGAAAAAAAAAAAGTTTTTTTTATTATCATTTAGACGCGAGAATTTGAAGCGTGATAAATGATGACTGAATATTCCAATAAAATCGTTTTTATTCAACATTTATCTTATATTCGCTCCAGGATCATTTTTATGGCAGTCGTTCATCAAAATGTTCATTTTGGTTTTAAAGAATCTCTTTTTTTATTGAAGAAAGCATTTCTCTTGGGGTTACCGTTGATTCTTTTTTCTTTTTAAATCAATTCTCTGTTTTGAGAATCAGAAAAGTTGTAAAACTTTCATACAAACACTACCCTACAAAAGAAAAACATTTGATATTAAATGTTTAATATATGTGACCAGATCTTGAGAAAAATGTGCATTTAAATTGCAGTAGATATTGTAAATTTATGACTACTGTAATCGAATATGAACCATTGAAATATCGGCTCTTAATTTTCATATGATTTGTCTAAAAAGATGCTGATATGAGATAACCCTAAAAGTTGTTATATATGTTTTAAAAGATGTTGGAATAAGGTATGTTTCAGAGATTTTGATATAAGATATATCTTAAAATTGAGGATATGTCTTAGCAGATGTTAATATTAGATATGTCTTAAAAGATCTTGGTATAACATTTCTTAAAACATGTTAATATATGTTTTTAAAAAGATGCCGATACAAGATATGATTTAAAGATTTTGATATACGATGACTTAAAAGATTTTGATATATGACTTAAATGATCTTATATGAGATAAGATGTGGGTATTAGATATGTCTTAAAAGGTGTTGGTATAGATATGTATTAGATATGTATGTAAAATATTTTAAAGATTTTCGATGAAATAATATTTTCAAAGGTGTTCATATTAGATATGTCATAAAGGATGTTGGTATTAAATATGTCTTAAAAGACGTTGATTTAAGATAAGTCTTAAATATTTTCATATAAGATAATATCTTCAAAGATGTCGATATGAGATATGTTTTAGAAGATGGTAATATGTCATAAAAGATATTGGAATAATATTTCTTAGAATATGTTAATATTCGTCTTTAAAAGATGCCGATACAAGATATGATTTAAAGTTATACAATATGTCTAAAAAGATTTTGATATAAATTCTGTCTTTTGATATCTAACTAGTACGATATTATGTAAGATAAGTCTCCAAAGGTGTTCGTATTAGATATGTCTAAGAAGATGTTGATATTAGATAAGTCTTAATGATTTTTAAATATCTTAAATGGTGTTGATATAAGATATGTCTTTAATGATGTTGGTATTAGATAAGTCTTAATGATTTTTTAAATATCTTAAATGGTGTTGATATAAGATATGTCTTTAATGATGTTGGTATTAGATAGGTCTTAAAACACGTTGATTTAAAATAATTCTTAAATATTTTCGTATACGATAATATCTTCAAAGGTGTTGATATGAGATGTTTTAGAAGATGTTGATATTAGATAAGTCTTAATGATTTTTAAATATCTTAAATGGTGTTGATATAAGATATGTCTTTAATGATGTTGGTATTAGATAGGTCTTAAAACACGTTGATTTAAAATAATTCTTAAATATTTTCGTATACGATAATATCTTCAAAGGTGTTGATATGAGATGTTTTAGAAGATGTTGATATTAGATAAGTCTTAATGATTTTTAAATATCTTAAATGGTGTTGATATAAGATATGTCTTTAATGATGTTGGTATTAGATAGGTCTTAAAACACGTTGATTTAAAATAATTCTTAAATATTTTCGTATACGATAATATCTTCAAAGGTGTTGATATGAGATGTTTTAGAAGATGTTGATATTAGATAAGTCTTAATGATTTTTAAATATCTTAAATGGTGTTGATATAAGATATGTCTTTAATGATGTTGGTATTAGATAGGTCTTAAAAGACGTTGATTTAAAATAATTCTTAATTATTTTCGTATACGATAATATCTTCAAAGGTGTTGATATGAGATGTTTTAGAAGATGTTAGTATTAGATATATCTTAAAAGATGTTGACATAAAATATATTTTAAAGATTTTGATATAAGATAATACCTTAAAAGGTGTTCTTAGGTGATGTTTTAGAATATGTTTGTATTAGATATGTCTTAAATGACGTTTTCATTATTATCCGAAACATTGTAAGTCGTAAAACTGAGCTCGGCGATATATTGCGTCAAAACGGAATTATGATTGCTTGGTTGTTTGGGGTTTTATGGCATATCATCCTTTGTAGGTTATTTAATGCCAAATTGATTTTTATACAAATTATCAGTTACAATGCAAACAATTCAGTTTAGCATGAGTACGCAGGTACAAAATGAAAAAATGAAATAGTAATTATATCAATGTTATATATATATATATATATATATATATATATATATATATATATATATATATATATATATATATATATATATATATATATAATTGCTATTTCATTGTTTCATTTTTTTATCCTCTTCTGAATATATATAACTAAAATGGGAATTAAAGTGTAAACGATCTCAAATGCGTATAATTGTAAAACTTATCATTTCATTCATTGCTCAATATTTTATGAATTTGAATAATTTTAGATCTAAAAGTTATAGTTATAAATAATAATCACCATTGATTATAATTTCCTACTAATCATGATTGCATATATATATATATGTGTGTGTGTGTGTGTGTGTGTGTGTGTTACCGATTGCATATGTTTCAGTAATTAAAGGAGAGTCATCTTGGCTAAAGGGCTAAACAGCGGGCCCGAAGTGTAGCGCGATCGAAGTCCGACTAAAGCCTAAGGTACACATATTGAACCCACTTATTTTCCTAATAAATGTTTCCATAGCGTCACAGCTGTTCTTCCACAAGGATGGCTTTCGTATTAAATAAACCTCGAAGGTTGATATGTCTTTAAACAAAAAAAAACTTAACTGAAGACAATTTGTCAGGAATTTAATATTAGAGTTTAAAATGTACGTCGGATTGATGTATTTTTACTTCGTATCGCCGATGTTTTCAGAAGATAAAGTTAAAATCTAAAAAAAAATAACAATAAATTCATAGCTTTTCTCGTGTTGTATACGCAGCCGGTTGGTTATTTGCGTCGATTTGTTTAGGGAAAAAAGTTAACGTTTGTGTTGGAAAAATAACATTTTATTTTTATTTTATACGGATAATCATCGAACGTGGAGCTTTGTGCAAAAACCAGTAGACTGAAGGGATATGCGTCTATTCTTCTGCTGTGCGCAGAGGGGAGAAAAAGAAAGAGAAAAAGGAGAGCCAAGTGTGTTTTGTCGAGGTCACCTAGTGCGCAACTTGTTGTATGTCACCGTGCACTGTTGGTTTTATCCAGGTGCTTCGAATTTGAACTCCAGTGACGTTTCAGCGTACGTGTTTTGAATCTGTACGCATTTTGACCTTACTTCACTTGTGTTCAACCTCAGCCCTCCGTTCCCGTGTCGAGGATGCTCCCAGGTTATGTTTAGCACAAGATACTCAATTTGACTCTCTCAGTAGAACAATCATTATAAATTGAAGTAAGTTTTTAAGTTGTAGATATATACTGATACTTTTAAATGTGCTCATTTACAAGGAGCTAATCTTCCAATTTTCTAATAACTTATTATATATTGCCTACACTTTCATGAACATCTGTAACTTTGACACATAAAGGCAATCCTGTTTCCACTCATCTGGCAATAAGTGTTCAATTTGTCATTTCATGATCATGGGATTTTACCTGATTTAGAATATCATAATATCAATTTTTTTTTACTTTACTATTACAATTCATGATACCATGTGTCATATTGAAATAATAAAAAATCAACCAATATACACATATATTACTTCTAATATATATATATATATATACTACACATATATACATATACACTACACAAGAATGCTGCGAGCAATATCGAACAAGTCCTGGCAGCAACACCCAACAAGGCATCAACTATACGGCCACCTGCCTCCCATTACGAAAACTATCCAAGTAAGACGAACCAGACATGCAGGACACTGCTGGAGAAGCAGGGACGAGGTCATAAGTGATGTCCTCCTATGAACCCGTACATATGGCCGAGCAGAAGCCGGAAGACCAACTATATGAGGATACGGGATGCGGTCCTGAAGACCTGCCGGAGGCGATAAACGATAGGGAGAAGTGGCGAGAGAGGGTCAGGGATTTCCGTGCTAGCGGCACGACATGATGATGATGAATGATGATATATATATGTACATATATATATATATATATATATATATATATATATGTATATATATATATATATATATATATATATATATATATATATATATAATAAAAATAGATAAATAAAGTAAAAACAACAGTTGGTCACATTAAGATGATAAATTTATTTCTATCCTGTCAAAAAGCATTTCTATTAAACAATGGTCTAAAAAGTAACAGGGCATCTTCCGATGAAACAAATGGATGAAAATAACTCTTTCGAAATTCACAACCCGACTAGGCACAAGCGCCCCCCACCAAAAAAAAAAAAAAACTTATTTCGCCAACATAAACTTAACCCAATTCAAACCAATTACTCTTAAGTATCAATTTATTTTTGGCAGGTATAGAACAACACATCTGGTTTCATCACACTCCAATTTTAACAGAAGAAAATTTACAGCTGCAAGAGTATATGTCTTACAATCGAATGTAGTTTATTTTTTTATATCTTATTTTAGTATAACAAATTTTGATCATTAAAATAAAATAATTTAATCTAAAGTAATTATATTCACAATACCCCGCCAAATAACGTAATTAGTCATTTACATTACAATATCAGAGCTAAAAAAATTTTAAAATCAACTAAAATTTTAATTGTTTTATCAATTTGATACGTCATAGTTATTTATCTATTATTTATTTATTCTATCATTTAAAAAAAAAAAAATAAAACTTATGTATTGAGTTAAAGAATTCTTAACTACACAAATAGAAGGTATTTTTGATCAAATTAAACGTGTAATAATCATTCTAAGGAAAACAAATTTTTCAAAATTTATAGCATTTTTTGGGGAAAAAAAATGCCATTTAATTATCAGAATAGAATTGAATAGAAATACATATAGAAATTTTCTAATACTACTTACGTTTCAGACGTTTAAAAGCAGAGTGCAACTAATGATCAAAGAAAATTGTTAAATTTTCTCTTTTTTTTTTATTTTTTTTATTTTTTTCATTTCAAAGTAATTTTTGAATTGAGACAACACCACACTGAGAATGGTTGGAAAAAACTCCGAATCATTAAACATTCATATATTAATCATATATAAAAAATACCCTTTCAATATATTGTTCTTTCACACACTCACACACACACAAAGGGATACACAAACAATCACTCAGAGAGAAAAATTGGTGGTCAGTCTAACTTTGTGGCATCTCAACTGTCATAGATTAATTGGTGAGAAAGGAGTAATAAGGGAGAGGAACTAGAAACCCCCGAAAATATAGAAACCATTTACTTCCTGCAGACGACGTTAAACGTCAGAAATACGTGTTGAAAAAAATTAGAAAATTAAATAAACAAATTCCCTAGGGGATCTTTTTATCATAAAGTGTTTACTGTTTTCTTTCAATAGACCACAACCTGGCATATAGGCGTAAATGCAAAACTCTCCTCATAATCGAGCATTCCCGTTACTGATAGCGTATATGTGAATATATACCTAAAAAATTCCATTGCTTACGCTAAGTATAAGGATAGCTCCGGTGTAAATATTTGACTGACATAAAGTTAGTAGGCTTCAAGCCTTTCCCGTGTCTAGTCACACTGAAAATTCGTGAAACAACGATACAGCCTGTTTGTGGTTGAAAAATATATATATATATGTCAAGAGCGACACAATGGTTTCCTTTTCCATAGTGAATACTCAGAGATGTAAGGGAGGACGCGACTCTTTCCTCCGGATTTCTCCACTTTACCTTTGATCCGTACCTATTAATAATGAGTCTTTAGCAAGGAAGCATAGTAGTACCATTTTTGGAACTTTTTTATATAACTCGACTTAGGATGGAACCCCAGTTGCCTGGGTTATTGACGAACATTCTACCTGCCCGGACAATAGGCGTGAAGGTTCACAAGCTAATGTAAATTTTGTATTATATGTTTTTATTTGATATACTTGTGCTCTTCACGTACATAGCAGTCATCGCTGTTTATCGCTTTTAAAGTAAAGAATGTTTTGATATGTGTATGATTTCTTTTTAATTCAACATTTTTTTACATGTTCATTATTTTTTTTTCTTCTTCTCTTTCTTCCTTTTTTCGTTGAATACGTATGAGAACGTATCAATACATATTTAACCAGTTTTAGTTTTCTTTTCTTTTCTCTAATTTCTTCTGTGGGTTGTGTGTATCGTAGATATATTTTTATATAGTCTGTGTGTATATATATGCGTTTGTGAGCGTGTGCGTGAATTTCTATTCTGTTGGCTTATGTGTATGTTTATGCGCGCAAGTGCGAAGTTAGGTTCTGTTTAATGTAGGATTAAATTTAACTGTGAACTTTTTACTTTTATTAGGTGAAATGAGTTGTAACCTGTTAGGTATATTGGGATTATTTTAAAGATTTCATCACTGCATTCATTAGGGAGTTTTGAAACATGACGTTTTGTGTTTTCTGGCAATTTAATGTTGCTTTTATCTTAAGAGAGTCTATTGTTCAGACTCTCAGTCTATCCTATACATAATGCTTGGAGTTAAAATTCGATTTTGTAGTCTACGTTCTTTAAACAGCAGCTTAAATTTTATATTCTATGGATGGTGTTTAACCAGGGTTCAATCACTGGTCGAGTCATATCAAACACTCAAAAAACGGTACTTCGTACCTCCTTGCTTAACACAGCATTATAAAGTAGGGATCAAGGGTAAGTGGAGCAACTCAAAGAAAGAAGTAGTGCTATCCCCTACACACAGGTTTGGTAGCTATTTAAAAGGGAGCCTTCAGGTCGCCCTCGACGGTCGGCCAACTATATATATATATATAACCACTAGGTAATAGCTCTATCGGAAATAAAAAAAAAACTGCCTGGTCCAGAATTCAAATTTGAGTCACCGTGTCTATTCCATATCAATATAACCATTACAGCACACACACACACACACACACACACACACACACACATATATATATATATATATATATATATATGTGTGTGTGTGTGTGTGTGTGTGTGTGTGTGTGTGTGCTAAAATCATATGTAATATATTGAAATTCATGGAGACATGTCAACTTTAAGATAAATAAGTGATACTTTATTGTTTATTATGTCGAATTACCTTACCTAAGTTTATACCCTTACCACTGGATATATTTCAGGATTATCTTTCTTCAGTTAACGTACTTACCGCTTGGAGGCATCACAGTTGCTATTGCAACACCTTCTTGTAGAAAAAAAATTAAGCTCGTCAAAACTATTTTTCTTTCACTCGGTAGCATTCTAAGCGACACATGCCTTGAGGCTGTTTAAGGTTCCAGGGAATAAAAGGATACACGTAGATAGGATTTTATTCAACGCGCGCGTGCACACACACACACACACACACACACACACACACAATAGTGGACTTTTATCAAGGAACTTAACGCAATTTTTATGGCAGGTACACCATTTCTATCGTTTTCCACACGTATGAAAAACAAATTTATGAAAAGAATTTTCCTTTTTATTCCATTGGTACATGTTCTCTTTCTTTCTTTTCCTCTCTCTCTCTCTCTCTCTCTCTCTCTTTATCTCTCGTCCTCTCTCTCTCTCTCTCTCTATATATATATATATATCTTTCTCTCTGTTTCGTTTTTCTATATTTTTCTTGATAAATTCTATTACCCGGGAGATTCTAAGGAAATGCAATGAAAGAAGGCTAGATTCGAAAAAACACATATATACTAAGTGTTGTTTAGTGCAAATACTAGAATTAGCACTCTACAAAACAGTTGCTGTATGGTCACTTGTCTCCCATCTCACAAACTATCCATATAAGACGAACAAGACATGCCCGTCGCTGCTGAAGAAGTAATGACGAACTCATTAGTGACATTTTCTTATGGAACTCCCACACAGGGACACACCATTGTTTGACGACCGTGAAAAATATATGTATCAGCACTGTATGGACACCGAATGTAGTCGATAGGTAAGGGCAGCTGGGGAGAGATGCGGAGAAAGAAAGAAAATCAATGGATTCCGTGTATTAGCCGAACATAATAATGATGATGATGAAGAAAAAATCTTTCAATTGTATTCACACTATATATTATCTAACGCTGTCAGAGTGAGACATCGCAAGAATCATCAACTACATTAATCACTAAATACGTTTATTAATTTATATGAAAAAATCCAGCATTGAATTTGGTCACTTGTTATTTTATGGCTTATCAACTCTTGTGGGTAATTTAATGCTAAATCTTGTTTTTATATAGTTTTTTTTGCCATGATTTGCTACAAGAAGTGGTCCAGAATTGTGGGACTTCCAGTGAGGACCGAAATCATTATATATATATATATATATATATATAAAATAAAAACCTTTAGTAATTACTCATATTTTTACATTAAGGTCTCTTTTGGATTTTTATTTACATCAATTTTGTAGATAGAACAACCTAAAATAGAAATGTTCTCATCATCGGCTGACTTGGCGTTCGATAATATAAGGATATATAGATACATTATTCAAAGCCAAGTCTGCCAATGGTGAGAACGATTCTATTTTAGGATTTTCTTCTATCAATATCCTTGCAGTGTAAAATTCTGCATAGAGCTCAATGTAAAATAATAATAAATTAAAAGACAACGCAAATAATTCCATATAAAAGAAAAACCTTTAGAAATTACTTATATTTAGATCAGCAGACCGTCTATTTTTATAATGTAAGTTAAGATCTGCATCTTCAGACAAAGAAAACATGACAATTTTCTAATGAAAATTAATGAAAACCCACAAAATTCAGACCACTCTACCACCCTAAAGTTAATTTCATCCTTTTTTTTTTCAATATTTAAAAACCAAACCATCTGCTTTTCATGTCTGATTGACAAATGACATACAATTCCAGTATCAAATTGAATCAAGTGTTTAGTCACGTTTTTCTTTTCACCTCCTTTTTATATTAAAAAAAACAAAACTTTTGAAGCCAATCGAAATAAATAAAGAAAGAAATAAAGGAATAAATTATTTATATTATAATCAAATCTCAAATCCTCAATATTATAAATAATAATTATTCATCATCAATTACTATAAAGTACTTAAATATAACTATTAAAACACAATTTTTATTATTCTTATGAATAAAATCATAGCAAGTATTATATATAATACCATATAAGGAGTTCTCATCACAATTAATATTACAAATGCAACTCTTAATACTAATCATCAAACCTATTAATATTATTAAACTAATCATAAACTCATTATTTTTATAGGTTCTGGTAAAATAAATACTTTTACAAAAATATCAGGTTTTGCTTTTATATGAAACTTACCGTCTCGTTGGCCCAGTGCGTAGAGTGCTTGCTAATGATCAGGGAGACCTGGATTCAATTCCAGGTCGCGTCATTCCAAAGACTCAAAAAATGGTACTTGATACCTCCTAGTTTAACACTCAGTAATATAAAGTACGTATCGAGGGTAAAGTGGGGCAATCCAGGTAAAGGAGTAGCGCTCTAACCTACACCTCGGTGTAGTAGCTATTGAAAAGGAAGCCTTCTGGTCGCCCTCGACTACGGTCGCCATCTTTACTTACCTTACTTTTGTAAATGATATATAAGCAAATAGCTTGCCAGTTTATTTATCTTTTAAATGAATTACTTTGGCTCATTTTTCAAACAGTTAAATGGATGCAAGTATTCCTTTCTAAGGCTAATCATCATCATCATCATAACGTCGTGCCATTATCACAGATATCCTTGACCCTCTTTTACCACCCCCTATCGTTCATCGCTTCCGGCAGGTCATCAAGACTACATCCCGTATCGGCACAGAGCTCCTGTATGTAAGTTCTAGCTGGTCGTCCTGACTTTGCTCGTCCATGAGAAGGGGTCCACAGGAGTACATCACTTATGAGCTCGTCTCTACTTCTCCAGCTATGCGTCGCATGTCTGCTTGGTCTAATTTTGATAGTTTTCGTGATTGGTGATCGGTGGACGTACATCTGCTGTGGGGTGCTACCTGCATGCCTTGTTCAATATTGCTCGCAGCATTCTTTTGTAGTTGCCGTCAAGCTTCTTCTCCAACCATTTAGTTAACTTCCATGTAGTGCATCCATATAGCAGTACTGAAACGACGGCTGCTTGGAAGAAACTGTGTTTTATTTTATAGGTCAGATCTGACTTCCGTATGACCGATAGCCTATCGATAGCTGTCCATGCCTTTGATAGTCGTGCGTTGATGTCTGTTTCGGTTGAGGAAACACTGCTTTCTAGGTTGGTGAACTTTACTAGTTTCGGATTGCTACCGTTTAGTGTGGAGATGACACCTGTTTAATTAAAGCCCATATATTCTGTCTTGTCTGCATTGACATGGGTGTCTATGCCTGTAGCTACTCGTTCCAGACTATGTAACAGAGATTCACCTCGGCCGGGTGTATTTGTCAGAAGCGCTATGTCATCGGATATTGGATGTGATATTAATCGATAATAATTTGGAACCATCTATCTGTTAGCCAACGAATGAATAATGTTGGATAGAATTATTAGAGTTAGACGGCAGTAATTGAAACTGTTGAGTATCACCTACCTTTTCAGCATAATGAGCTGTTCCATCTGCCATATATGGCGGTTGCGGAGATCAGTCTGGGAATAAGCCTACGTGTCAGACCAGAAGAGCCGTTTCTATTGTTGAAGTATATCATTACTCTATCACTAATCCTATGTTTTTATTACTAACAGTCTCTCTCTTGTAAATACTCTTTCCTCTAAATATGACTATTTTCCCCACATATCGTGGATTATCTTATAATTACTACTACTTGTATTCACTAAACAAAACACAACAGAAACCATTTACCCGAGTGGAAACAAAAAGTTAATTTTAAACAGAATTGTTAGTGTTACATATCAAAAATTGAAACGTTTTATCTCTATGCTGACAAATGATTAATACTGAATAAAATTATTCGTGTTAAATAGGAATACTTGAAACGATTAATCTGAGTACAAGCAAATGATAAATATTAAATAGAATTATTAATGTTTGATGTTTTTTAGTATTGCCCTCTGGCAATAATAATTCCATTGATGAAGTCTTCCTATGTAATTTAGATAACTAGCACAAAGATTCAGATATTTTATGATAAAAGACCTTATAGAATAATTTGTCAATTTTAATAAACCCATAAACGGAAACCTATCAGGTATTACAACCTAGAGCCAGAGTTGACCTGATAGAAATTGTAACGTAATTGAGCGGCTTATAGAAAAGTGAAATTGAAAAAAAAAAAAATGGATTAAAAAGCAGACAATGTCCGAACAGCCCGGCCAAGGCTCTTGTAGTTAAAAATGACTAGAAAAAACTGGAGGTCCCCCAAAAATTATTGTCTGCATGCGCGGAGCTAGCGGAAGCGGATGTTCCTACCGCCGGTACCAGGCAGAAAGGAGGAACCGACTCGATTTTTGGTAGTTGACGGCGAGACGTAACGAGGTAAAAACAGTTGAACACAAGCCACGAGGATGTGAAGAGGCGAAAGTTTACGAGCTCCAATTTTGGGGGTTCGCTCCCAAAAAAAAAATGCAATCCAGATAACAAGCATGTAAGACATTCAACAGAAAACCAGGGAAGAAATCAAGGTATGTATCTGTTCTCTCTTTTTTTTTTCTCATCTTGATATGTTGCTTCTCTTTGTCTAGCGCACACGGTCGTCTCAGTTTCCATACTCTCTTTCTTTCAGCAGGATCAAAAAGTTGCGATCGTCTACACAGTGCCGTTAAATCACATACTGGCAATGAAGAGGTATTCCATATTCTCTAGAGTTCAAGTACAGAAGCCTCACTATCAAATGCAAACCATTGTCTTACCCAAGACAGTCATTGCACGGAGTATATTCTCTCCCCACTGTTATAGAGATGCATCTTTAAGTATGTTTAAATTTCATTAACAAAAGAAAATAATAGTTCAGGCTCACCAATATCAGATAGACTTCATCATGCCAATAAATCGATGTAAGGGGAACTTTTCGTGCCATGATAGATAATATATTGGACTGTGACATCGTAGTTAGCGATTTCGAAATCTAGTCGTGCTATTACGTTCACTTTCGAACTAATAGCCTTAGGAAAGGAATGAACACCATAATGCCCCATAAATAGTATCATTATTGTTCTTCTGGAAAGAGAGTTTTATCATTAGATTAACCTCGAAGGTTTATCTGTCATTAATCAAAGAAACGAAATCACATCAAATCGATTTACGACCACTGACTTGATTCTTGCTTTATTCTTTGTTTGATAATTGCTTTACTCACTCAAACAGCTTTATTTTACCATGAAATTTCAGACGTGGGCGATTTTTACCTGCTCTTACATTTATTTCTAATTCTATTTTCTGCACAACATCTCTGTATGTAAAGGCGGTGGAAGTGAAACGTACGCTCTCATACGAGCCCCTATTTATAGAGATACACGCGGTATAAAATTAAGACAACGATACGAGTTCAAATTCTGCCTAAGTGGCTCACGTTTCATTTTAAGCTCATGCCCTTAGAAAAGGCATTAATCTATCTACTTTTCTCCATTTATTGGTAAATAATTAGGCAGAGTTGGTTCTTTAGCCTGAATAAAGGAAACAGTCAAGGAAGAGAAAAACTCTGAATTCAAACCAGCACTACTCCGGTGTTGTATCGGATTCTAACAGTGGAGGAGGGTAGGATACGTAAATAGGGATAAAGGGCATTCCTTTCTTCTCCATGTCGATGCACACAAAACTGAATACATGTGCTTTATTCAAACAGGCAACATTTCTACACCACACGGACCCTCTCTGAAACTGGTAGACAAGTTCACCTACCTAAGAATCAGTGTTTCATCAACCAAAAAAGACATCGACACGCGGCTAACGAAGACATGGACAGCTATCGACAACCTATCGATCATATGGAAGTCAGACCTGGCCGATAAAATGAAACGTAGTTTCTTCCAAGCAGCGGTCGTGTCGATACTGCTATATGGATACACTACTTGGACGCTAACAAAACGGCTAGAGAAAAAGCTAGACAGCAATTACACAAGAATGCTGAGAGCAATATTGAACAAGTCCTGGCAGCAACTCCCCACGAAATATCAACGATACGGCCACCTGCCTCCCATCACGAAAACTATCAAATTCAGACGAACCAGACATGCAGGACACTGCTGGAGAAGCAGGGACGAGCTCATAAGTGATGTACTCCTATGGACCCCCATTTATAGACGAACAAAAGCAAGACGACCAGCTCAAACATACATACAGCAGATATGTGAGGATTCGGGATGAAGCCCTGAAGACCTGCCAGAGGCGATGGACGATTGGAATAAGTGGCGAGAGAGGGTCAGGGATATCCGTGCTGGCGGCTCAACATGATATATATATATATATATATATGTGTGTTTTTTTAAGTTTACACATTATATATATATCTTCAATTTTAAAACTGAGAAGCTGGCGGCTCAACATGATATATATATATATATATATATGTGTGTTTTTTTAAGTTTACACATTATATATATATCTTCAATTTTAAAACTGAGAATGATAATCGTATAACGAATTCCGAGCCTTATATAGGCAACAGGAGAATTATTTCTCCACTTAAATATTTTGATATTCAAACTTATAAGGCGGCAGATTAGAAAGATGTGTCAGGATATAGACAACAAATCTCTGTCTTATTTTGTCCTGGGAAATCTGTTATACAGAACTTTACTTCCATGTAGAATCTACACGATTTTACAGTATCTTTATATGCACTCCATATTTTTACAATTTTCCACTCGATTTCGTTCTGTATTATTCGTATTTTTCTATTCCAGTATATTCTTTGACAGTGCAATACTAATAAGTAATACTAATAACATGTTCATTCTGGAAGGATGCTATGTTATTATTTGGTATTAGTTCTATATTAATCTACAAATAAATCTAGATGACCCCGTGGTGTAATGGTTAAAGTGCTGCACAGTGGACTCGTAGAAAGCGAGTTCATATTCCAATTGCTGCTGTAGCTGTTGATTTGAACCTGAAATCATAAAATTGGTCAGTCACCTTATAAGATATATAGCAATAGCATACGGAATTTCCAAGAGTCTACCACAATTTTAAATGCCTGTACTAAAAGAATTTGCAAACTTATTTAAGGAACCTCGTATGCATGTGTGTGTGCGCATGTGGTTGTGTATTTGAACTGAAGTGTAAAAGTGACGTAAGGGAAATGGACTTAGGGAACCGACTTTAGATTCTTAACAAGTCTACTTTCATTTTACATAGCATTGATACTATTTACCCAACCCCTCCGCTCGGGCAGGATATGACACAAGGTCAATTTTTAAGCGGAGTTTAACAGGTTTGAATTCAGAGGTTTCATTCTCCTAGACTAGTTGCCTAACCAAGGCGGAAGAACCTAGTCTGTCCTACTATTTACCCATAGCTGGAGGGAGAATAATTGGATTCATACCTTTCCCAAGGGTATTAGTGCTATGTGAAATGCAATCAGTATCGTCCAGGATTTGAACTCGTATCGCCGTGTTCATTTCCTACGGCGATAACGACTACACCATGGATACACTGTGAAAACGAATGAATCCAGTTACTCTCATTCCAACTATGAGTAAGTAACTGAGACGTTTAATATTGGTATGTCAAATAGAAGAAGGAAAATAAAGTGAAATTTAAGTAATTTTACTTTTTAGTTCTTTTGCCTTTTCTCCCTCGCTATTTTATTTTCAAGATAGACATTTATCAGAAATATTTTTTTAGACAAACGGACCATGAGATAATAATATTTTAGTTTTTATTCTACTCTGATTACTGACATTTTAATCCTTTTTTAATGTTTTTTTTTTCTTTTAGAATATTATGTTTTTTTCTTTTAGTATATCTTCTTTGTTATTGCTTATATATATATATATATATATATATATATATATATGTGTGTGTGTGTGTGTGTGTGTGTGTGTGTGTGTGTGCTGATAGAAAATAAATGGTTCCGTTCATGGCATATCAACCACTGGAAGTTAATGCTAAATCCTCCATATACAAATATGATAGATATATGATTTTGTCTGGTTGGGTTTCATGGCTTATCAACAACTTTATGCCAAATCCTTTGCACACAGTTCAATGTATATACATATATCATTTATAAGTGAATAGTTTATCGGTAATTTTAATTTTAAATGAGTTCGAACTAATTTGCTTATACACGTGTATCGCTATTGATTCTACTGAGTTAAGTTAGTTAAAGAATTCGTCATCAGGCATTACTTGTCGGCACCTTCGGCGAACAGATTGCTCATTGTCGAGGGGTCCCACTCCATTGTTGAGATGCAGTCGAGAATTTCTAAGTCATCAATCGATAGGAGGGGGCATTGAAGGAAGCAAGAAACAAAAAAAAAAAAACATCAGTAAGTTATTCCTTCTTGCCACTTTGAACAAGATTTGTTCGCTTACAGACAGACCAACAAACTGACAGACACATTGTACCATAGCCATGTACGGATATGCGAAATAGAATGTTCATATATATATATAACTATACATAGAGCATGAAAAAAACACGATAACACGAAAAACACTTACGACTTCTTAGTTCAGGTACGAAACTTTTTATTACCTTTGAGTTTAAAGGTTCTTCGACATAAGGAGAGAGATATACATTCTTTCTATTCTGTCTTTTCATCTGCTCCCTCCCCAATCACGTGAGGTACCTGCCCAAGGCCTCCGGCCTGGCTTCGGCGAGCAAGCGAAAGCCAACCGTCTTCTCCCGAGGCAGAACTCAACTCAACTAACTGACTTTTTCAAAACCCCCCAAATCCACCGCACGCTTCCGGTGCGTGACGTCACCCGCACTCTGTAGCCACGCTTCCCATCTGGGCTATAGTGACATCTCTGAGTGACACGTCCATTCCGCCTGCGCGTGTGCGTACACCTGCGTTAATGCTGCACCTAAGTAACCCATGCACTGAGCCGAAAGGTTCTCAGCCTAACTAAACCCAAAGGCATAAAACGAAATCCCTCGGCCAATATATTACAACATGACCTGCGTACATCTCCAATCAATCAGTTTTTATCGGCAGTTTTAGCCAGGTTATAAGTTTACGTAGTTCGTTTTAATGTCAAATTAACCTTCATGGTTTATTAAATGGCAAATCATACTTATTGAAGGACAGTAAAAGTAATAATTAATCGATAGTTGCTGGATATAGGGTTTCATATTTTCTCAATGCTTGGAGCTTGAATGTGAAAGACATTAATCGACTTCCGTCCGAAGTCGTTTTCTATGATGTTGCAGTCTAACACTTATCCACTACGCCATGAGAACTCAATTTTTGGATTTAACCAATTTATATATTTGAGTGCGCGCGTACACAAACACACACACACACACACATATGTGTAAATATTTAGGGGGTTTGGTTTATAGTATATCAACCTCTTCTGTATTAGTAAAAGTCTTGTTGTTTGTTTAATTGGTTGGTTGGTTTTACGCGCACCAAGCCTTTTCGGGTCATTTGACGCCGAATTAAATTTCATACAATTCGGTCTTGTATAAATAAAGTTTTTTGTTTACAAACAGTAAAATTTCAAAACAGTTCAATTCCAAACAATGCAGTTTAGCATAAGTACACTGTTTATTTCTAGTTGACCCATAGATAAGATACTCCCAGTTGGTTGGTTGGTTTTTATGGCATATCAACCATTGTAGGTTAAGGTCAGGACTTAATTATATAAGTGTTTTGTTTTATAGTATATCAACCTCTTCTGTATTAATGAATGTCTAATTCTTGTTGTTTGTTTGGTTGGTTGGTTGGTTGGTTGTGTTTTTTGGCCTTTTCAGGTCATTTGATGCCGAATTAAATTTCAAACAATTCCGTTTCGTATAAATAAAGTTTTGTTTTTTTTGTTTACAAACAGTAAATTTTCAAAACAGTTCTATTCCAAACAACGCAGTTTAGCATAAGTACACTGTTTACTTCTATTTCACCCATAGATAAGACCCTCTTAGTAGGTTGTTTGGTTAGTTGGTTGGATTTTATGGCATATCAGCCATTGTATGTTATTTAATGACTAATCCAATTTTATGCAGAGGGGTGTAATTGTTAAAGCGAGTTCAAATCCTGGACGAGATTGGTTGCATTTCACATAGCACTAATACCCTTGGGAAAGGTATGAATCCGATTATTTTCCCTCCAGCTATGGATAAATAGTAGGACAGACTAGGTTCTTCCGCCTTGGTTAGGCAACTAGTCTAGGAGAAGGAAAACTCTGAATTCAAACCTGTTAAACTCCGCTTAAAAAACTGACCTTGTGTCATATCCTGCCCGAGCGGAGGGGTTGGTAAATTTTGGTAATTGTTAAAGTGATGGACTGCAGAATCGTAGGAAGCGATTTCGTACTCCGGTCGCGCTATTACGTTCACTTTCGGGCAAATACCCTTGGGAAAGGTATGAACCCCCTTATCCTCCCAGATATGGGTTAAATAGTAACACTACTGTTCTTCAAGGAGAATCGCTTTGACATTAAATAACCTACAAAGGTTGATATGCCATAAAACAAACAAACCAAACCAAACCAGACCATTTTAATGCAAACACTCAGTTCTATTTCAAACAATGCATTTTAGCATTAATACACAGTTTTATTGTCAAAACCATTTCTATAAATCACGGTTTAGTTCTATTTAACCCATAAATACGACCCTTATCAGGTGCTACCACTCCGGTCAGAGTTGACCAAGAGGCGATGGCAATGAAAGGGTATTCCGCATTCTCCAAAGCTCAAGTATTACAGCAACTACACCATCAGATTATTTAGTGTCATATCCAGGACACTCGTTAAAAGGGGTTCTTACCGCTCTGCTGAGGTCCAGTCGGTGTAATCTACGGCTGCGGCTGACAGGGCATGCGTAAGTCTGACTTTCGTTCGAGCATTCCAGTTTAATAATCATAACGATATGTTTGGATAAATTTATACAGTTTCTTTTATTCCTATCTAGTTCATATAATTACACATAGTTATTTGTTTTTATCATTTACCGTACTGCCGGAGAAACAACGAAGACCACGTTGATATATAAAAATATTATTTATATGTTTGTGTGAAATAGGAATACAGTCAGAGAGAGTTCGCACATATATTTCTTCTGGGGTGGGGACACTTTGTATGTATTAGAGCTACCGCCAGGGAATACATACGGAGGAGCTGACTGGTTTGGTTGAATGATCAGCGTGTCTCTCTCTCTCTCATTGCTAAATTACAGACCTTATATTGTCTTTCGACTCCCACGTGGAAATATGAACACGCCTCTTCGGCCACGTATTTTTGTCAATGGCTGGTTATCGGAACTTACATACTTCCTTTTTTTTTCTTTTTTTCGGTAATTTGTTGATCTTAGCTGCGAACGGAAATATCTGTCACTCTCTCCACAGGCAATAAATTACATTACTCGCCATTCTCCTTTATTTTTCTCTTTCCTGTGAAACCACTTTGTTGATGTTACATTGCAACCGCATTGAATCTGGCATTCCGTCGCCAGCTAAGTCAGTATATTACATTATTCCGATCTAATAATGATTATTACATCTTTTTATTTCCTGCAATTATATGATGTCAAGTACAAAAATCGTTTATAAAAAAATGTAACTATTCTTAATAAAAGATATTTGCACACAATTATATAGTTTCAGGTATTCCCATATGATAATTATAACTTATGAAAATGTCTACTCGACCAATAGATGAGACCTATCATATTTACCAACCCCTCCGTTCGGGCAGGTTATGACACAAGGTCACTTTTTAAGTTCAACAGGTTTGAATTCTGAGTTTTCCCTCTCCTAGACTCGTTGCCTTACCAATGCTGAAGAACCCAATCTGCCCTACTATTTACCCATAGCTGGAGGGAGAATAATTGGATTCATACCTTTCCCAAGGGTATTAGTGCTATGTGAAATGCAATCAGTCTCGTCCAGGATTTTAACTCGTATCGCTGTGTCCATTTCCTACGACGATAACCATTACACCACGTGCACCTCCAATAGATGAGACCTATCTCTCACTCTGGGTCAGGCATTTACGTAATGCCAGCAAAGCGATACAATACTCCTCAGTAGGGCGCTTCGGATAGCGTAATGGTTTTTCAAGATTGGCTAACAAACTTGCAAGAGGGAATTTGAGTCTCATCAGGCGCACCATTGATTCGGCCTTGTGCCATATCTAAGCAAAAAGCTTTGTAAGTTACTACTACAACACTCCCCAGAAGGTCAGAAGAGGAGCCTTACCCCCAAAGGCAGTAAAGTGTTATCATTTACAAGGAGAGAGAGAGAGAGAGAGAGAGAGAGAAAGAGGGAGAGGAGAGAAAAAGATCGTTATATAGATTGGATTAGAGATTATAAAAGGTGATCTCGTTGATCGTTTCTGATTTGTAGAAGGTTCAATCTTTAATCTGTGTCTTGCTATGCTAAGTAAAAGATATAATTTTACTGAGCATTTTGTCCTAATTGTAGAACACATATCTCACACTAACATCAATCAGTAGTTTATTTGTTACCTTACCGAATTTACGTGACGTCTTTCTTTCCACCATTTCTCACTCTTCTAAACGACAGAGAACTTGATGAAGTCCTGCGATCAGCATGAGGCAATTACAGCTCTACTGATTAATTAGCGCATCGATTTTTAAGTAAACAAATAAAAAAGTAACAACAGATCGAAATTCATCAATAAATGCTATTTAAAAGCTAGCAATTAGTTTATTTTTTTATATTTTAATTGGATTTCATTAATTAATTAAAAACCGTGTCGAGAGAATACCCGTGAACTGATGGCGATTGTGCCGATCTGCGGTCTCGACGTAAGCGAGTTCGAACTCCAGTGGCACTATTATGTTCACTTTCGGACTAATATCCTTAGAAAAGGCATGGACACCCTGATCCTCACCGTTATAAGTTAACTCGTAACTCTATAATTCTACAAGGATGAAGTTGACTTTAAATAACCCACGAAGGTTGGTATACAATTAAACAAAAAAGCTTAACAAAATCAAATAGCTAAGTCGGCTAGAGTTGTACATCGACAACATCTCTGTAGAGAGACAAGATTCCAGCGAGTATCACGGATGTGACGTTAAACTATCTAATGGTGTGACTTTAGTCTAGGGGCTTTGTGGAATATGGAGTACCCCTTATTTGCCATTACTCCCAATTCCACTTTGGCGCGGAGAAGTAGTGCCTGATACGGTCCAATCTATGGTTAAAATAGATGTTTGACTTTTAAACTTTGATCAAACAATGACTTATGCTTAATTGAATTGTTAGAAAGAGAAATGCTTGATCATTTAACTGTGTGTATATAAATGACTATCTACTTGAAGTTTTAATAATTTTTTACGCTTTTCGCTTTGATATGGCTCAAAGACGCATGAATGGGGCATCTAGTGAGAATCGAACTCACTCGTGAAGGGTTGCTAGAGTAGCTTACTAAGGAAAACATTGCAAAAATCGGAATCATTTGTGTGCAAATGAATAACGTACTATTGTAATACTTGTAACCACTTAACTGCCAGCAAACTATTGATTAGTATTGAATTGAATTATTTGGGATCGATTATAATTCTTGAAACCGTTGAAATCTGTGCAAACAAATGATTAATAGTAAATAAAGTTATTCGTGTTGGATAGAAATATTTAAAATCATTTATCTGTGCCAAAACTGAGCTCAGGTTCATTTAAAAATGTTATTTACAAAATTATATTTAATGTAAATAAAGTGGTTTCGGTATTAAAACCCCACAAAGGTTGATGACCCATAAAAAACAAACGACTAGCTAAGTAACTAACCAAACAAATAAGTCTTTTTGCGATTAACACTAATTAAGACAACAAAAGGAAATTTTTCTTCAGCACCGCGAGTCCAGGCGGTATACGTCAGACTAAAACTTGGGATATGCTGCTTTTTAAAAATGTATCATAGACAATTATTCACAAATATGTCCAGTATTGCCTTTATACAAGTAAAATAAATGAATTGATATATTGTTTTTCTCTATGTATCTAGATTTCTACCTATATATATTAAATAGGTTAGAGTAGACTCAGCTCTTTAACCTTTGTAAACAACTTGCCTAGGAGAAGGAAAACCTCTAATAGTGCTTTACCATTGGTCTCTCATTAATTCACCAAAAAAGTGTGGCTGGTTCTACACAAATTTTCACCAATATAAAAAAAATCACCTGTGCAAACAGTCTAGCAGTTCATATCTGAACTGTTGGACATTCAAATAGTACCCGAAAGATATTTAGTACAAGTATACTTTATCATTTTTTAATAAAGTCAGTAGTAAAGTTGGCGACTGTAGTCGTGGGTGACCCGAAGGCTCCTTTTTCGATAGCTACTACACCAAGATGTAGGGGAGGGCGCTACTCCTTTCCATGGATTGCTCTACTTGACCCTTTCCTTATAATGCTGAGTGTTAAGAAAGGTAGCATAAAGTACCATTTTTTGAGTCTTTAGTACGACTCGACCTGGGATTGAACCCAGGTCGACCGGGTCATTGGCGAACAGTCTAACCATTATGCCAATGTCCGGTTATTATTGTACTCCTTGTGAGTATAAACAGGTTGTCTTTCACAGCAGACAGAGTGACAGCAAGTCTCTTTTGTTGTCCAGAACTCTTCTAAATATTCCAGTTGAACTGAACATTGCTGTGGTCTTAATAATTGATATGTTTCCTCAAATTTCCAAGTACCCTAGTCTCTTTTCAAGGTGATTTAGGAACATTCCTAAGGCATCAACTAAAATTGATATCTCTATCATTTTCATATTTCAAAAGACCAAAGTATTTATCACTCTTTTAGCTTTCTTTCGTTTTTATCAGTGATGCGCAGTAACAACAAAATCCATGAGAAAGCAAGTTTATTTTTTTTATTCTTACTATTAAAACTGTTTGATTTTTCAGACAAGTTTGGGTACTTCATTGTTATCATTAAATACTAAAAAAAATTATGCATCACATTTTCAAAGACCGATTCTGGTTTGTATACATACCATTTGCTTGTATGTTCAAATTTGAATCTCTTGCACAATTCACAGAGGATAACCATTCCCTCACAATTGTGCTTATTTTGTACTCCCTTTGTGGTAGTTTACTGCATTAACTTAGTAAGTTATAAACTGTTTCAACCCTGTTTTGATATAATCTACCACTTTTTTGCGTATCATTAATTTTCGATTGATCCTTATGGCTTTTTTTCTTCGGTAATTTAGAGTTCCTCTCTTGAGGTTTCCATTTCTTAGCCATATACACGTCTTCCTGTGTGCAATCCTGCCTATTTGTTATTTGAAGCATCTATACAATTGTTTCTCTTTCCATGGTTTTCAAGGTTTTTGTTGTTTTTTTCTTTTTATTCTTATATTTCTTTTGCTAAAACTGGCCACTCTAATTAGTCTTTCTTCCCTCTTTTTAGTGAACTACATATGTCCTCTAATTTTGAATCATCTTCCTTGTTCTTTTCTTAACACGTATACTCTCTCTATTCTCCAAGCTATGGGTTAAATAGTACCACTATTGTTCTTCTAGGAGAATGACTTTGGCATTAAATAACCAACAAAGGTCGATATGCTATTAAACAAAGAAACCAAACCAAATGAGTCTATGCCATCGGTCATGTGTAGAGTCTTGAGTATAGTCATCAATACACTAGTCCATTAGTCTAAGTTCCACCCTTGTCAATTTTAAGAATGATCTAGTGTATATAATACAAAGAAGGGGTCGCCAAGGAATTTATTCTTTAAATGAGCTTTCTGCTGCAGAGCTTGGTTTCCAGAAGTTTTCATATTCTTGTGAGGTACTCTTTTCTTACTAGTTACTTCACCTTTTTATGGTGTCTGCTTAATATTGTCTCTTTCTTTAAGTGCTCTTATTCTTTCCATATTTTTGTAGTTCTGTTCTTTTTTTCTTCTTTTTCCTTTTCAACAGGGCATATATTTCAATGCCTATATCAAACAACTAATTTCAAGTTTTTCTTCGGTAATGATCTAGAATCTCAAGCTGTTTGTATAATCTATGTAATAAATAATTGAAAATAAATGAAGAAAATGTTCTATATTTAGTATTTAATATTTATCTCACTTAAGATATGATTGCGTGTGTGCCAACCGAGAATCTAAACTATCATGTTAAAATTTAATTGAAAATTGATTTTTGTTAAAAACAATGTTCACCCGTTGCTCTTACTACAAAGTGTTATTGTTTTGTTGAATGAGACGAGTTATTCAAAAACCAGATCATTACAATAGACATTATTCTTCTCTCTCTCTCTCTCTCTCTCTCTCACACACACACACACACACACTCACACACACACACACACACACACACACATATATATATTTTAGCGTATATATATATATATATATATATATATATATATCGATACTGCTATATATCTGCACTACATGGACGCTAACAAAACGGCTGGAGAAGAAGCTAGACGGCAATTACACAAGAATGCTACGTGTAATCTTAAACTAGTCCTGGCGGCAACACCCCACAAGACACCAACTGTAGGGCCACCTGCCCTCTATCACGAAAACTATTCATGTTAGACGAACCAGACATGCAGGACACTGCTGGAGAAGCAGGGACGAACTCATAAGAGATGTACTCTTATGGACCCCCACACATGGCCGTGCAAAAGCAGGACGACCAGCACGAACATACATTCAGCAGCTATGTGAGGATACGGGATGTTGTCCTGAAGACCTACCTTGGGCGATGAACGATAGGGAGGAGTGGCGAGAGAGGGTCAGGGATATCCGTGCTACCAGCTCGATATGATGATATATATATATATATATATATATATATTGAATTTTGTAGTTCCATTATGAATATATTTAGATCTACGAAGTTGCCTTCTTCAGTTAAATAAAATACAATTGAAGAGAATTTAAAAAAAAAAAATTAATTTCTTTAAAAAATGATTAAGGTGAAAATATCATTATATATTGACAAATATAATGTCTATACATTACACTTTAAAAAATATAACTTGTCAACAATAATTTGAAATACTACTAACTTTTTTTAAAATAATACGTTGAATACCGGAAATTATTAATTGTGGCTTGAGACTCAATTAAATATAGTAAAAATATAGATAAAATCATAACCTAATTTTCTTTGAAATTATTGTTAATTCTAAATATTAAATAATATAATCAAAATGAAGTCAAAAATTGATGTTAATATTAATTTAACCAAACGACTATTGATGAAACATATCGTATCAAACTTAAGTTACGCATGTTAAGTAATGGATTAATATTGTAACAAATATTGGATTGATTTATCTCAGATATTACCGAGTGAGTAGATTGTTCGCGAATTGTCCAGGAGCTCGGGATTCAATCTCAGGTCGGGTCATAGCAAAGACTTTAAAAAAGGTACTTGATACCTCCTTGCTTAGCACTCAGCAATATAAGGTACGTATCAAGGGTAAAGTGGAGCAATTCAGGAAAAAGAGGTGACACCCTCCACTAAACATCGGTGTAGTAGCTATTGAAAAGGGAGCCTTCTGAACGCCCTCGACTACAGTCACCAACTTTACTACTTACTATATATATATATATATATATATATTGGTCTAATGAGTAGAGTGTGCGCTAATGGTTCGGGACACAGGATTTCAATCCCATGTCGAGTCAAACCGAAGACTTTTAAAAAATAGTACTTGATTCCGCCTTACTTATCACTCAGCATTCTAAGGTAACGATGAAGGGTAAAGTGGAGTAATCTAAAGAATGGAGTAGCGCCCCCCCTACACCTCAGTGTAGTAGCACTTAAAAGGAAGCCTTCGGTACCCCCATGACTTATGTCGCTAACTTACTTTCGTGATTTCACCTATAGTTTCGAAAAGAGATTAAGATTTTAATTAAAGGGAATATCCCAGCAATGTACCAGCTAGTTAGAAATCGCTCATTAGTCATAACAGGGTGGAAAGATCTAGTTAAAGATTCCGGGCATTATTTCCACGAATAGGAAGAATCCAGGCTTCATTGCTGCTTTCACAAGTGGACCATTCTTAAGAAGATAAAACTTATTTGTAATTAAGTTCTAAATTAAAAACAAACAAGAAACCTGAGTCATTATTTAAGGAACTGGTATAGTAAGATTCCCGCATTCAAATTTAGGTGTTTCAGAGGTATTTTGACCTATGTGAATCTCACTTGAATATTTGTGTTGAATATCATGAGAACTAATTAGAAGATAAGTAGCTTTTCCATCATTTCATGATAGAAGGTATCATACAATAACTGATGTTTATTAAACAGCATTGATTCTAACAAAGCCTTCATCAGATGATGACTCTGGGTTCAGGCATGGTTTCGGGGCCGAAGCATCATTACCACTAACCCAAAGTGCTCCAGCGGTATCTCACGACACCCCAGACTTTGTCAGATTGTTGTCGCTCTGTGAGATTTCCAGATCCACGCTGATGCAGTTAGAGCCTTATCTTAGATCTTTTCCTTGTATTTTCTCTTTTCCGATGGAGGAAGTCCAAGATTAGTTAAGAAAACGGAGGTTGAGTTGGCAATAAAACCTCTACATCCGACTTCGATTGGAAATACATTCGTTATCCAGCCATTTCTGACACATTGTTCTCGCCGATCTTCATATTTTTCCAACTTACGCTGATGTGCCAAGTCAAATTCTTCTTCATAAGGTACCGTTAAAATACACCTGTAGACATGTTATTTTGGAACATTCATCGTATATTAATCAATCTTGCTACTTATGACACAGAATGAAATCATCTATTTGTTCATTCTACACGCCTTTCAAGTCCTATATCTCCTTACTCCTTTCTCTCTCTCTCTCTCTCTCTCTCTCTCTCTCTGTCTGCGTGTGTGTGTATCTCTCTTCTTATACACATACACACACATACATATATATCCTTGCATATATTCATAAGAGTGTATGTGAGTATATATATATATATATGTACATATATATATATATATATATATATACAATGACTTAATCAGACACACACCTATATATATATATTCATAACATGGTAATCATAGTGGAAGGAGAGATTTATTGAGAAGCCGACACGAGTTTTTCGGTTCTACTGAACAATCAGCAGGTCTATGAGGGGTGATATTAGCGATGTTAAGTCAACGATGGATGTTTAAAAAAGCAAAATACAAAAACCTAGGGAAAAATTTGTATAATTAGAAAAAGTTTGCCGTTTAATTGGTGAATCAGCATTTGTTGTTTTAAATTACGTCATTTGACTTTTTGGGAATATTGTAGAGAATGTATGTTACGTTTGTTTATCGAGAAAGTTTTTCGAGTCAATAGGAAGAAAACGAAAGAAAGAAAGAAAGATATATATATATATATATATATATATATACATATATATATATATATATAATCATCAACAAGTTACGCTGTTAGCACGGATTTCTTTAAATCTGTTTTGCCATTATTCCCTACCATCCATTGCTCCTGGCAGGTCTGTAAAGAGCTGTTGCATGTAAGTTCTTGGTGCTTGGCCAACACTGGTACGTCCATGTATAGGGTCCATAGGAGAATATCGCTTTTTACTTCGTGCTTGCTTCTCCAGCTGCGTCCCAAATGTATTGTTCGCCTCATTTGGATGGTTTTAGAGATAGCTGCTAGGTGGATGTACAACGGTTTTATGGCGGAATGTTGTTTACAGGATTTGCTCAATATAGCTCGTAGCATTCTTTATATATTCTTTATATATATCTTTATATTTATATATATATATATATATATATATATATATATAATTTTCTATATCTATGAATGAAAAGTGCTCAGTATTTGAGAAAGAGTATGTAAATCTTATATAGTATAAATTATTTGTCACTACATCCCAACAGACGGGACTTGACACTAGGTCAAAAGCCCGAAGGCCAATTAAAGTAGGGATAAAGGGGAGAGGTAGGTCGGGAACGAGCCGAGACTCGAACCTTGCTGGTCTTTGCTGCTCATCGACCCACTAAGTGCAATGTGGGTCTAATGAGCCAAACTGTTTCACGAATCCAAATCTGGATCCGGGCACGTATGCCGGTTTATAGCTTGAACTAGACAGCAAGGTCTAATGCTATACATAGGGGACAAAGGTTGCAGCTCGCTCACCCAAAGGTTGCCCAACCTTAGCTGGGGGCCTTTTGGCCACGAATCTGCCATTGATCGATACCCCATCCTGCACGAATGTAAGACGGGCCAGCAAAAGCCGGGTAAGTATATAGTATAACGTAGGCAATGATTTAATGGTGCTTGATAATTGTCGGGGTCTTCATAACGTGATCGTTAGACGAAGTGTACGTTATTTCAACTATATCAGACTGTTTCTATCTATCTATCATTCTATCTATCACATTCGGTAGCCATTTCCTGCCTTTATAATCTCAAAATAGTCCTTCTCTATTTATTACGTCACTAAAAATGTTAATTGTTGAAAATGTTAAGCAGTTCCCCCGGCTGGAATCTCTTTCATTCTAAACGAACAAATAGCTTTGATGTCAACAGCAGTAAAATGGCACTTTTGTTCAGTATATAAATAAGTTGACTGTTGTTTAGATAATACGAATTCTCCTGTGTTCAAATGAATGTGTATAGCGAGGCAGCCAACTTAAATTTACTTAATACGAATTCCTTTTGTAAAGGCATGCCTTCACTTCTCCCTGGACTCTTACCCTACGCCAAATGACTTGAGAAATTAACTTGTTTATTTCATGGCACAACGAATAGAATATATCAATCTATTGAGCAATCTATTTTCCATATAAATTTTCCTGGTTTACGTGTCAGTCTTCTAAACGGTGTTACTCCTCTAGTCCAGAAAGTTTTTTTGTTTATATGTTTGGGTTTTATGACATATTAACCATTGTAGTTTATTTAAAGCCTAATCAGTTTTTATACAAAAACAGTTCTATTTCAAACAATTCAGTTTAGCATACGTACGCAGTTTAATTATCACAGAGATTTCTATTTCAGGCTATTCAGTTTAGTTAAACAGTTCTATTTCAAACAATTTGCCTTAGTATAAATATAGTTTTTATTTACACACAGCTAGATGTCAAACAGTTCTATTTCAAACAAATCAGTTTAGTATAAGTATATTTTTTGTTTACACACAGTTAAATGTAAAAACAGTTCTATTTCAAAAAATGCATTTAAGAGTAAGTACAGTTTCAATTTCAAAAAGAGTTTTTTTTTAAACAATTCGGTTTAGCGAAAGTACTCATTTTAAATGTTAAAACAGTCATATTTCAAGCAATTCAGTTCAGCATAAGTACGCAGTTTAGTTTTATTTGACCCACAAGTGCTACCACACGAAGCCGTTGTAGACCTGGGAGCAGTGACAGTGACGAAGTATTCCGCATTTCCCAAAGCCCCATAATTACAGGAACCTCATTCCGAATGTGATAGATAGAGAGATAGATAGATAGAAACAGTCTGATATAGTTGGAATAACATATACTTCGTCTAACGATCACATTATGAAGACCCCGACAATTATCAAGCACCGTTAAATGAGTGGTGTAATGGTTATCGTCGTAGGAAATGGACACGGCGACATGAGTTCAAATCCTGGACAAGACTGATTGCATTTCAAATAGCACTAATACCCTTGGGAAAGGCATGAATCCAATTATTCTCCCTCAAAGCTATGGATAAATAGTAGGAAAGACTGGGTTCATCAGCCTTGGTTAGACTAGTCTAGGAGAAGGAAAACTCTGAATTCAAACCTGTTAAACACCGCTCAAAATCTTTGACCTTGTGTCATATCCTCTCCGAGCGGAGGGGTTGTGTAAATAGGATAATTACTGGAACCTCACCATCAGATTGTTTAGTGTCATGTATAGGACTGTCGTTGAACGGATATTACCCCTCTGAAGATATGCAGTCTGTGTTTTCTACCGCCCCAGCAGACAGAGCAATCGGACACACTTTGGGGGTGGTATTACCCCTCTGCAGAACGGGAGTCGATGCAGTTTAAATATCAAAACAGTTCTATTCTCCCTCCAGCTATGGGTAAATAGTAGGGCAGACTATGGTTCTTCAGCCTTGGTGAGGCAACTAGTCTAGGAGAAGGAAAACTCTGAATTCAAACCAGTCAAACTCCGCTTAAAAATTGACCTTGTGTCATATCTTGCCCAAGCGGAGGAGTTGGTAAATATATATAAGTAGTTTTGAATATTTAGAGCGAAAACCACCCAAAAATTGGTGATGAAAGAAAACAAATTAAAAGGAGTATATCAGGAGAACGAGAAAACTACGCGAAATTAAACTATATAGCAGATATCTCGTCAAAAGGATAAACTCCCGGACTGTCTCACTTGAAAAATACTCGGGACCATTCTTAAAGAAGACAAGGGAAGAACTTCAACAAATGGACCAGGGTAAAGTAAAACCTCTGACGATGCATAAGGCCGTACATCTGAGAGATGGTATAGACAGACAGACAGTGAATATAGCATCGATACATCGATACGACGATTCAAAGACTACTTGGAATGGACAGAGAAAGACGAATAACTGCGACCAGAAACAACATTACTAACACAAGGATCAATAGAACAACAATTTCCAGGAAACAAAAATTAGAAGAAAAACAACTAAAAGGATATTTCAAACGACAAACAAGCGAAACCTCAAACGAGAATACTTGGAAATGGCAAAGAAAGGCAAACCTAAAGAGACGAAATGAATCTCTTCTAATCATATTTACCCAACCCCTCCGCTCGCGCAGGATATGACACAAGGTCAATTATTAAGCGGAGTTTAACAGGTTTGAATTCAGAGATTTCCTTCTCCTAGACTAGTTGCGTCACCTAGGCTGAAGAACCTAGTCTGCCCTACTATTTACCCATAGCTGGAAGGAAAATAATTGGATTTATACCTTTTCCAGTGGTATTAGTGCTATGTGAAATGCAATCAGTCACATCCAGGATTTGAACTCGTGTCGCCGTCTCCATATCCTGCGACGATAACCATTACACTAATAGCAAGACAAAAGAATGCTACAAAACTATGTTAATGCAAAAGTCGATGATACACCGCAAAATAAAAAGTGACCCACAGGGAATTGTGTGAAAAATTTTAATTTGACCATACGAATAAGTGTTATATGCACAACCTAGAATCCTTCCTGTAGAATGCGATGCACAAAGTTATTTGGGATTTTGAGACACAAACGGATCACCTCATCTTGGCCAGACGACCAGACCCAGTGATAGTCGACCAAAAAGAGAGCCTACTAAATTGCAGACTTTAAAAAGGCAAAAAAAGATAAGTACCTAGATATTTGCAAGAAAAGAAAAAAATCTATAGACCATGAAGCTGACTGTGATACCAATTGTAATTGGTGTGCTCGGAACAATATCCAAAGGATTGGTAAAGGGACTGGAAGACTTGGGCATAAGAGGACAAGTGGAGACCATACAAACAACTGCATTGTAAAGATTTGTCAGAATATTGAGAAGAATTCTGAAGACTTGAGGCGATATCTTATCGTTCAAACCATTCGCTAACGCTGGTATGAAAAACCCTCAAAGGAATAATAATAATAATGATAATGATGATGATTATAATAACTGTGGAACGGTCAAACCAATTATTTCATGTGCACTCGGAACGGGTCCCAAAGGCTTGGAAAAAGACTGCAAGAATTGGAAATCAGTCAACGAATCGTGATCATTCAGACTACAGCATTCTAAAGATCGACTGGAAAATCTCAAAACTCTCAGTACATTCTTTTGGTGGACCGATAGTCTTACCATATGAGGATATCATTGGTGGATGTAAAATTAAATGATATTCCTTATAAATTTATAACAAGAGATGCCCCGTCCTTTCTGATAAAGTTTGACTTAATCTCACTCACCTCCATCGCCGATAGTAAAAAGAGCCATGTCCCTATCCTTGTTAACATATTTTGTAATGTATTTTATGGCTTTCACTATGCTACCGTACCCCACTTTAAGTGTGCCTTAAATATTTTACATAATAATTTATTGTATGGCTATACCCACCAAGTCTTCAATGTCATGTCTTTTACGTCGAACTATCAGAGTTGTTGATTTGCCACCATATTTTGGCACCGGTAATGGGGACATCAATAATTATCAATGAAAGTGTCCTGAAGATAAGCATTTGGATATATATAATGCGTTTTTTTATCTGGCATAACAAGTGACTCTCGAAGTATGACTCCGCATGAATCATTTTTACCAGGCAGCTCGGCTTAAATCATTTGGTCAATATCATTTCTTTTAATTTATACTTTGAGACAGATAAGAGTGTGAAAGCGAGGAAGCCTTTTAAAAAACAAAAAAAAAATATTTTGCATTTCCTTAAAAAAACCCTGAGAAATTAGTCCCGGTGATCCAAAGCATTTTTTTGTAAAAAATGTCCATTGGAGATTTCAGAACACTGAATCCTTTAAAGAATGTGTTAAAGTGCTGCCCGTTCGAACATTCCATCATAGGCCATGGTTATGTTTCTGGATTTTTGTCATATTTGAACCTGGTATCCATCTTGGCCATTCCTGAAGATGAGTTGGTATTGGAATAAATCATAGGCTTTTGTGATTTTCAGAAATAAACGGCAAATTTTCACTTTTTAGTTGTAAAATAATGTCATGATTTCTATGCTGTTCATTCGCCACTTCAATTAAAATTTAATTTGCCACCGAAGTTTTGAATCTCATTTCACGTTCGTCAGTTGAATATTTGTCAGATGAGAATTTTTTATTTTGTCGACTTTATGTTTTCACATGCATATTAAAAATCATGGCATATTTATGATGTAGGAGAACGTTTTTCTATAACTCGAATTATAGTATACTATTGACTGGTCCATTGGCCTTTTGGTTAGTGTGTTCGCCAATGGCCGGGGAGACAAACGTTCAATCCCAAATCAAGTCATATCAAATACTTAAAAAATGGTACTTGATGCCTCTTTCCTTAACACTTAGCATTATAAGGTATGGATCAAGGGTAAAACGGAGCAATCTAGGGAAAGCAACAGCGCCCTTCCATACACCTCGGTCTAGTAGCTATTTAAAAGGGAGCCTTCGGGTCCCCTTCGACTATGATCACCAACTTTACCTTTACTAACAGTCTACTATGAACATGTGTGCATCTTTCTTGTTTTTGCTTTATTGTCACTCATAAGAGTACAGGCAATGATTTGAGATTCTTTGGGAACTACTACTCAGAAAATCTCATTAAGACCAACCATCAAATGAAAATACAACCGCAGGCTTTTATATGCTGTTAAGAATCCAAAGTTACCAGCTCCAAGTGATGTCACTTTAAAAACCAGATTGTATTTCAGAAGATTCATTTTAAAGCGTTTTGCTGCTGGAGTGATGTACTCCTATGGACCCCCACATATGGCCGTGCTAAAGCAGGATGACCAGCTAGAACATATATACAGCAGCTGTGTGAGGATACGGGATGTAGCCCTGAAGACCTGCCAGAGGCGATGAACGAAAGGGAAAAGTGGCGAGAGAGGGTCAGGGATATCTGTGCAGGTTCCACGACATGATGATAATGGTGATGATGAGCTCTTGTATTTTTGTCAGATTGGTTTTGCTTCCCTGGCAATATAGACCACTTGCACCACAATATTTATAATTTCTTTTCATTTTTCCAAGTATTATTTTCGGACCAAACTTTTAATCTTTTTGGAGATCGTATGAAAAAGCTTTTATTTTCCAATGAATATTTCTTGAAGCTTAATTGAGCTTTTTTCTGAAAGGATATGGTTGATCGTTATTTCTTCAAATTTGTCGACTTTTTTGTATTTCTTATTCTCTTAGAGTGTGGTTCTTATCCTATTCACGATACTTTATTCTGGCCTTAGTTCCGTGACTACCACATGTGTTTCGAATTGTTAGTTTA
Organism: Sepioteuthis lessoniana; assembly: GCA_963585895.1. Classification (NCBI taxonomy): domain Eukaryota; kingdom Metazoa; phylum Mollusca; class Cephalopoda; order Myopsida; family Loliginidae; genus Sepioteuthis; species Sepioteuthis lessoniana. Next base: position 95,582,028 of record OY757917.1, read on the forward strand.
TAAACTCTCCATGTGCCTTCAATGATTTTGAAAGACACACAACTGGGAAATGATACTATTTACCCAACCCCTCCACTCGGGCAGGATATGACACAATGTCAGTTTTTAAGCGGCGTTTAACAGGTTTGAATTCAGAGTTTTCCTTCTCCTAGTCTAGTTGCCTAACCAAGGCTGAAGAACCTAGTCTGTCCTACTATTTACCCATAGCTGGAGGGAGAATAATTGGATTCATACCTTTCCCAAGGGTATTAGTGCTATGTGAAATGCAATCAGTCTCGTCCAGAATTTGAACTCGTGTCGCCGTGTCCAATTCCTACGACGATAACGACTACACCACGGGCACCTCCTACTGGGAAATGATACAATGAATCCGGGAATTTTTCCTGATGGCTGGGGTGGTACTCTGGAAGAATTTGCCGGGGTGTTGGCAACTTAAAGACAAGAAAACCTTTCGGTTAACAATTAGCAACAATTTATTGAAATACAATTTTGTAACAATGATATATATATATATATACACACACACACATATATATATATATATATATTTATTAACTAATCTACTATCTACCAGCATTCACGGTTACCAGAAAAAAAAGAAAAAAAACCGCCAGGAACAAGAGATAAAAATATCGCGAATCACCGCCCGGGGTAAAAAGAAAAAAATATCATAGGACAAAAAGAAAGAAAAGGCCAACCCCGTCGCACCAGTTGAAAAAAATCAAGATATATGCAGTCAATTGGTCAAAAGAAAAATAAAACCCACCGTAAACGCTGCAATGCTACAATTGCAAGAGTGCTGAATAAAATTAACTTAAAAAATAGATAAATAAAAAATAAAAAACAAAACAAAAATAAATAAATATTTTTTTTTAATTTATTTTTTTTTTTTAACAAAACTAATGTTTTTTGTTCTTTTTATTTGTTTCTTTTGTTATGTAAATTTTAAGCTAGGTAGGTTTTTGGTGAATATAAAAAACGGCGTTTTCTCCTTTATCATTGGGCGGTATGAGACTTCCTGATGATCCGTTAAGGTGAAACTTTAGGAAGAGAATTCCAACTCACGATTTAAGTTAATTATATATATATATATATATATATATATATATGAAAAATGTAGCTTTTGCGCTTGAGAGACAAATTATAGGGGGTGTTAGGCTGGTGCCATCTTTCTATGTTACTCGGGTAGAAAGACTTTTATTGGAGAGGGTTTAGTTCTCGAAAAGATTTTTTTTCTTATTATATTGTCTTTAATATGGACATAGGATTTCTTCTCTCATCTAACCCTAAGTACATCTGTTTTTATAGAAGTTCTTCTGAGAACAAACATTCCTGATTGGCTAACCAAATCAAATGTGCTAATTTACGTCCGTGGGAAGAATATCCCTTTCACATATCAGATTTCCATTTGTCATTCAATCGAAGTACAATTTGCCCAGTCAGCTGGGACTGTAGAATACACCGACTGCATCTTTGCAGAGGGGTAAGACCCCGCAACGAAATTCCTGGATATGACACGATCAGATGGTGAGGTTGCTGGAGCTTTGGGGAATGTGGAGAACCCCTTCTTTGCCTGGTCCACTCTGGCCCGGAGTGGTAGCATCTAATAGGGTCCTATCTATGGGTCAAATAGGCATAAATTGCATACTTACGGTAAACTGAATTGTTTGAAATAGAAATGATTTGACATTTAACTGTGTGTAAACAAAATCTATACTCATACTAAAACTGAATTTTTTAAAAATTAGAACGGTTTGACTAAACTGAATAACTTGAAAAAGAAATACGTTTGAGAAATACACTGTGTGCTCATGCTAAACTGAATTGTTTGAAATTGAACTGATTATTTGTATAAAAACGGATTTGGCATTAAATAATCTACAAAAGTTGATATGTCATAAAAAATCAAACATCCAACAACAAAACCTCAGTATAAGGGCTTGGTTAATAAAGGATCCTAACGCACACATAGTTGAGGAATATTTATTTTGACATTAACCCCCGGTGCAAAAGAAAAAGTAACGGTCTGAATAATCTATCTACATATTTGACCTTTTAACCCCCAGCTAGAGGGCAAAATATGAAAGGATTGTTCAAAATATAGATATTCTAAAGGAATTGAGATACATGAATGTACATGTAGATAATTCACATATTAATAAAAAAAATGGTGTTGAAAATAGTCACTCGTAATGAATTCAACACACACACACACGCGCGTGCGCACGCACACACGCGCATATATATATATATATATATATATATATATATATATATATGATGTTATATCATCATCATGATGTCGTGCCGCTAGCACGGATATCCCTGACCCTTCTTTCGCCATATTTCCCTATCGTTCATCGCCTCTGGCAGGTCTTCAGGGCTACATCCCGTATCCTCACATAGCTGCTGTATGTATTTTCGAGCTGGTCTTCCTGCTTTTGCTCGGCCATATGTGGGGGTCCATTGGAGTACATCACTTATGAGCTCGTCCCTGCTTCTCCAGCAGTGTTCTGCGTGTCTGGTTCGTCTAACTTGGATATTTTTCTTGATGGGAGGCAGGGGGCCGTATAGTTGGTGCCTTATGGGACTGGGGGCTAAAGCAAGATTAGGATTATATCTAGTATAATGATAAAAGACTCAATTATATAACAAGATTATTTTTAATTTAAGAAAAATAAGAAACAAAGTAACAATATAGATACAAAATAAATTTACTCAATTTGGTCCACATATTTTTAGATTATTGTATCAACACGACTTCAAAATGATTTGTATGCCTTCAAAATAAATTCTTTAGACATTTTATTCCTTGCCACCACAATAGCAGTCTTAAGCGAACTAATTTTTGGATGGGAATTTGCATTTGTTTTGTTTTATAAAAAAAAAACCTCATATAGCGCAATTAAGGGGCTTAAGGTCAGGGTTTAAATCTTGTTTGATTGCTGACCTCACAGTTTTCTCGTCGACTTTCAATTCATTAGCGTGATTTTTTATTGACGTTTTGGAGTCCTTCTTAATCACCGAAGAAAAAGCAGTTTTCTTTTTGATTTTTGTTCAATCCTCAACAATCCTCTTTCCCTTAAAAAGCTCTTTTTATGTAAAAAAAAAATTTCTTTTCTTCGTATGCATAAGACAAAGAAACTTATGTTTGGTTTCGGCGTTAAGCAAAACATAGATGCTGTGTTGTTTCTTTTATTACTCACTGATATTGGGCTGAATCTTAATTTAAAAAAATGCTTGAATAAGAGCGTTAATAATGAAAATTTAGATTTATCGCGTTTTTTCAAAAATTGAGAAAATTAACTAAAAAAAAAATGACATTTTCAAAAATTATTCCATATTTTGCTTCTGCGCCTATTATATACTCTTAACTGTTTGTAGAAAATTTATCTCTAGTATAAATTTGTGTATATATAAATAGATGACACGTATTAATTTTTAAACTATAAAATTATCTTCTAAATCAATGATATGAATATTTTACACTCATACACAAACACGCCCACACAGACTCACTGACTATTATGAGGATTTACAGAGCTTCATCAAGAAATAAATACCCAGCTATGGGTAAATAGTAGGGCAGACTAGGTTCTTCAGCCTTGGTTAGGCAACTAGTCTAGGAGAAGGAAAACTCTGAAGAAAAACCTGTTAAACTCCGCTTAAAATTTGACCTTGTGTCATATCCTGCCCGAGCGGTGGGGTTGGTAAATAGGATCAAGAAATAAATAATAAATCTGTTTTTAGATGAATCTATGAGAATCACTAATAGAAATAATCTTATCTTGTAATATATCTTCCATATGATTTTTATTGCATTATCATAGAACGGTTTACATGAGTGAACTGTAACAAAAACAAGAATTTCACTAAATTGAGGAGTAAAAATTCATCTATCTACCCCAAGTTTTTTACTCAAAATTCTTGGTTGGCAGTTGTATCGGCTAGATAAGAAGACACCCCAATATACAGGAAGCTACTAGTTGATTAAAACTTACACAGTAGGCGCCAATGAAGATAGGATATGATAACTTGTAACAAAAATAAATAATTAGGTCAATTTACTTGCACCAATACATTGACTTTAGCACTTTTAACCATATGGGTTTATATATATATATATATATATATATATATATATATATATATATATATATATATATTGTGCATGCACTGTGTTTAGAACACTCTGGATCAGAAAACCACCAAAACTGTAAAAGAACTGCCTATAGAAGACAAGAAGAGAAAGGTCAGCTTAGATTCGAATAAAGGCGTCTGAAAAAACGGCTGAAGGTAATACGTGGTGACAAGACTTCAATGGAACAAAAATTGTCAAATATAAAGGAAAAAAAAACCCTTCATATCACGAGCGGAAAACGCAAGGAAACGGCGGTTAAATAAAAAGCTTTTCTTTTTATTTAACCGCCTTTTCCTTGCGTTTTCCGCTCGTTCTTTCCATAAGAACCCATTTAAGTTCATTAAAAAAGTTGTTTGAGGAAGGAAAAATGTACTAGAAGAAACCTTGGATGCCCACCTACAAAGAAAGTATTGCGATCTACTAGCTGATACTCCTATGGGTGATTTCGGTGAACTCAATAGACCGCAACCTCCGGAAGAAACATTTAAAACTTGGAGAAGTAGAGGATTTCGTTCGAAAGGTTATTGCTAAAATCACACCAGATATCAATGGTATCTCCTATAAATTGTATGAAAGATGCCCTAAAGTTTTGAAATCTCTTCGGAAACTCCTACGTGTCACTCATATTTAAAAAATCATCGCAGAGGATTGGGGATTAGCAAACGGAATACATATACAAAAAAAAAAAAGAACTTTAAACATCAGGAACAATTTCGACCAGTTCCGTTGCTTAATGTAGATTTAAACTGCGGGTGAAAAAATGACTTGTGCTTAATTAAATTGTTTGAAAGAGAACTGTTTGATCATTTAACAATGCATAAATAAACGGCTGATGTTAATTGAATTGTGAATGATATATTACAACACTTTGTTGACGAATACTAAATTGAATAAATTGAAAGAGAACTGTTTGATCATTTAGCTGTGTGTAGACAAATAACTGATGTTTAAATGAATTGTTTGTGATAGATAACAATACTTGGAACCGTTAACTTTGTTGAGATAAGCTAATTGGAATTGTAAGAAATTGAACTCTTTGGTCAGTTAACTGTGTGTATGTAAAAATGTGTCTACAAATCATATACTCAATATACATGTAAAAACAAGAGGTGCCCGTGGTGTAATGGTTATCGTCCTAGGAAATGGACACAGTGCCTCGAGTTCAAATCCTGGACGAGACTGATAGCATTTCAAATAGCACTAATACTCATGGGAAAGCTACGAATCCAATTATTCTCCCTCCAGCTATGGATAAATAGTTGGACAGACTAGGTTCTTCAAACTAGGTGAGGCAATTAGTCTAAGAGAAAGAATACTCTGAATTCAAACGTGTTAAACTCCGCTTAAAAATTTACCTTGAGTCATAACCTGCCCGAGCGGAGGGGTTGGGTAAATATGTTTATGTAAAAACAGGATTTTTCATTAAATAATCAACAATGGTTGATATGAAATCAAACCAATTCTTCTTCTTCTGTTTTTAAAAACAATCCTCCTTCGAGGGTTATTTATTGCCCAAGTCATCCTTTAAGAAGAACAAGTGTTGTACTATTTAACCCTGAACTGACAAAGGATGAGGGAGTTCATTATTTTCCAAAGAGTATTAGTCCAAAAGTAAACGTAATTGTGTAGATCAAGTTGAACTCTCTTAAAACGAAATCACTGGCCAGATCATTACGGTGTTATACTCCCGACAATATTAGTCATTCTTATTAATAGTCAGTGGCTCGATATAGTGGGATCTGATTTCTTACGCATATTTCTGAGACATGGGAAATCGTTGACCCCCAAGAAATGTTTCTCATTAGGAAGAAAAAGCTCCAGTCAAAAAGGGTCTCTTAAAATACATATTAACATGTACGAAGCACTGCGGCTTTCACGGGTAACTTATCATACAGAACTTACTTTCGCATACTTAAAATCAAATTATTTTTCTTAATAAAAAAGTTGACTACATTTAAGTAAAGTTGGCGACCTTAGTTGAGGGTGACCCGAAGTTCCCTTTTCAATAGCTTCTAGAGCGAGGTGTAGGGGAGGACACAATTCCATTCCCTGGATACTCCACTTTAAAACTGATCCTTACCTTATAATGCTGAGGGTTAAACAAGGCTGCATAAAGTACCATTTCTAAGACTTTGCTATGACTCGATCTGGGATTGAACCCCAGTCTTCCAGACCATTGGCGAACATTCTAAAAGTTTAATAAGTACATTTGATATTGTTACACATGCACGACTTGGACGCTAACTAAACGGCTGGAGAAGCTAGACGGCAATTACACAAGAATGTTGCGAGCAATATTGAACAAGTCCAGGCGGCAATACCCCACTAGGCACCAACTATACGGCCACCTGCCTCCCATAACGAAAACTATCCAAGTTAGATAAACCAGACATGCAGGTCACTTCTGGAGAAGCAGGGACGAGCTCATAAGTGATGTACTCCTATGGACCCCCACATATGGTCGGGCAAAACAGGACGACCAGCCCGAACATACATCCAGCAGCTATGCGAGGATAGGGGATGTAGCCCTGAAGACCTGCCAGGGGCGATGAACGATAGGGAGAAGTGGCGAGAGACTGTCTGGAATATCTGTGCATGTGGCACGACATGATAATGATGATGATAATGACACAGTTCTTGTTTATCTTTTCATTCATTCTTTTAAAATTATTATTTTAATTCACAGCAAATGTCCAAATATTTGTTCATTTTTTCGCTTTCTTTTATTCGGTGGAACAGCAAAATCTATCTAACATTTCTTTTTTCTTGTTGATTAGAGTAATGTGTGGCAATCTAGCCGAGATTAGGTGATCCTTTTACAGGTAAAAATCCCAGTGAGTTTTCAGCGTCTCATTCTCTTGAACTGATTCTAGTTTTGTGCTTCTAACATTCAGTAGTATAGTCAAATTTTATTTTTTCAAACAAGTTGAAGTGGATCTCCTTACCCACCCTGTAATCTCTTGTCTTTTACTTCTTATATGCTAATTTCTCGCATCAGTAAATTAATATTAGTAGCAACAGCAGTAGTAGTAGTAGTAGTAGTAGTAGTAGTAGTAGTAGTAGTAGTAGGTTACATGTGCCTCATTTTGGGTTTCCGTTGCCTTAACTATCAAATACCTTTCATATGATACTATATAAATATTTTGCATTACTGCAACTCTTGTGTCTACTCAAATGCCTTACAAGAACTTCTCTATCTTATTAGTAATGGTAAAAATCCCACTGATTAGAACTATTATAACATATGTAGTGTTATTTTCTTATCTCTTGTCAGGTCCTGGTATATACCTATTTAACCCTATGCTAATAATTGAGGTTTCGGACTTTTGGTATTTATCTGTATTTGAGCTGCTGCTTTCAGTACCCGTTGGGAAATATCCAAGTTCTTAGAGAAAACATTTGAGCACCAAATTACGATACAATTCACAAAGGGTTGTAATTGCTGTCGATGATTAGCTTCCTTGACTTTATTACGGGATAAGAAACGTGAGATCATCATAATCATCACTATTGCCATTGTATTTAATACCATTATCGTAGCATCATCATTGCCATTATATTACTATAGCAATGTATGGTGTTGTTTTAGTGAATTCCATTTGATGTTACCGATTATTATATATATATATATATATATATATATATATATATATATATTCGTTCGTGTAAACTTAACCAATTACGTAGAGCTTATATTTATCAATAGTTACCGGCATATATATATATATATATATATATATATATATATATACATTATATGCATATATATGTGGGGGGTGTCCGTATGAGTCTGTGTGTGTAAAGTCGAAAAAAGACTCATGGATAAAGCCGAATTTTAAAACTAGTAAAAGAAAAGTAAAAAAAAATGCATCAAATATCGTAGTTGTAACAAAACTCTTTGAATAACTCTTAGTTTCATAGTAGAAATCGATGCTTTATAAAAATTTTTAAAAAATCAGAAACCCTGACTTAAATTAATGACAGAGCGAGAATGACCGATTAATATGTGAGATTCACTATATTACATTATCACGTGAAGATCTATGAACAAATAATTGAAATTAGTTCACTATTTACCCCAATAAATAAACTTGTTCCCAAAATTAATCGGGATATTATCAAACAGTAGTATGATGAAGTAAAAGTATTCAAGGCTGCGAAGATTGTATCAATTCCAAATGAAATTGTCAATTATCCTAATTGTTTTTTTTTAATATGAAGATAACTTATGAGCCATTGCACAGGTTGACAGCCAAATATTCTACTTAAAACTTGGCTTATTGTCAATTGTAAAACGACACAAAGATGGTAGCTAAAGAGCTGGTGTCATTTCTGATTGAAGAGACAATTCTAACAAGCCCGACTGCGAGAGAGATTGCCTTAATAGAAAATAATCGAAACATTAATAATGATATCTCATTTGTATCTCCGGTTATGATATATTGCTTTGCTGTCTTCATCAAAAAATCTCAGAGTGGCAGCGGAAAATTTGCATGACACTGGATTAAAACTGATGAATCTTCTTTCCTCAAGGCCAAATCTATGACGCTTTCCCTATAGTTAGGATATGGTATAATCTGTGTAGACCAGCTCATTGGCCCCGTGGGTAGAGTGTTCACCCATAGTTAGGGAGACCCGGGTTCAATCCCAGGTTGAGTAATACCAAAGACGTTAAAATTGGTACTTGATGCCTCCTTGCTTAACACTCAGCAATATAATGTGCGTATCAAGGGTAAAGTGGAACAATCCAGGGGAAGGAGTAGCGCCCTCTCCAACACCTCGGTGTAAAAGCTATCGAAAAGGGAACCTTCTGGTCGTCCTCGGGTACGGTCGCTAACTTTACTTTTACTTATTATAATCTGCGTGAGTGTCATCCAGGAAAACGGAATCATAGTTTATGAGGAATATGTGTTGTGATTTACAGAAATTATATATTCATATTTACCCAACCGCTTCGCTCGGGAAGGATATGACACAAGGTCAATTTTTAAGCGGAGTTTAACAGGTTTGAATTCAGAGTATTCCTTCTCTTAGACTAGTTGCCTCACCAAAGCTGAAGAACCTAGTCTGCCCTACTATTTTCCCAGAGCTGGAATGAGAATAATTGGATTCATACCTTTCCCAAGGGTATTAGTGCTATTTGAAATGCAATCATTCTCGTCCAGGATTTGAACTCGTGTCGCCGTGTACATTTCCTACGACGATAACCATTACACCACGGGCACAGAAACTATATATTGATGTTGTTTTGAACCATATGATAACGTGGTAAAGTTACAACTGATGATGTTGAAATCATAAAGTCGTTTGTAATCTTAACCATTGTACAGTTGAACCTATTTCTATATCGAAGTACACGTAAGTACAACCACTGTCCTGACACAGGCAGATATGGGATTTCACACACAGAGGGAAGATGGAGCAAACACTAGTGTCTCCCAAAAGAAACCATAATGATGCTATATAAAAACATGAGATTAGAAGTCTGTTCACCTGATGGAGACACAGACTACTTCGACATTGTTGCAGGTGTGCTACAAGGAGATACATTAGCCTATACCTGTTTGTTATCTGCCTAGACTACGTGTTTCGAATCTCACTAGATTTATTGTAAGAAAACGACTGCAGAAACTATTACGGACGCAGACTACGCTTATGAAATAGCGCTTCTGGCAAATAAATACCACCAAGCCCGAATCCCGGCTACACAATCTGGAACACGCAGCTGGTAGCATAGGCCTCCATAACAACACAGACAAAAACGGAATGCATGTGCTTTAATCAAAGAGGCGACATCTCCACACTAAAGGGTGGGGCTTTGAAACTAGTGGAAAATTTCACATCCCTCGGAAGCAGCATCTCATCAACTGGAAATGACATCAACAAGCGACAAGCAAAGGCATGGGCAGCTTTCGAGAGGCTATCAGTCATATGGAAGTCAGACTTTTCCGATCAAATAAAACACAATTTTTTTAAGTCAGGGGTCATGTCAATATTATTATATGGATGAACCACGTGGACGCTGATTAAGCATATTGAGAAAAAGTTTGACAACAATTACACAAGAATACTACGAGCAGTACTGAAAAGTCCTGGAAGCAACAGCCCACAAAAACAGTTGTTTCGTTTGTTTCAGGTCCCTGTAATTAATTTGTCCTTGTTCTTGTTTTATGTAGTCTTCGAGTCGTCTTATCGGTGTATCGAAACTATTTTGAATCCTAGCGAGGCTTTTTCTTCCTTATTTGCTTGACACATATAGTCTGTTCACGACATTTTTTGGATGTAAGGCCTTACAAATTGTGATCAGTTTTCTTGTTCTCTGGTACATTTGGTGGTGTTCTTCCCCATTCCACCTTAAGAATGGTCCCGAGTATCTTATTAGTGGGATAGCCCATGTGTTTATCCCTTTTATGAAATTTCTTATACATAGTTGTTTTCGAGTTGTTTTCTCGTTCTTCCTAAGTACACTTTTTTAAAACTTGATCCCTCATGTCTGCTTGTTTGATAGTGTGTGCTTCTAATTTTACCAAGTACTTGTAAGTTTCCTTTTCTCTTTACATTCTTATTTTTTTCTGATCCGGTAGGTCTATTCCTTTTATTATTTGCCATTTTCCTCCTGCTGTCAATTCCACCCTCCATTCCTTCATGGTTTCTTTAATAAACTTTATGACTTTTTCGGATATCTTGTAAATTTTGAGACACACTAGTATCATGCTTTGCGGAACCACATCATATGCCTTTTTGTACTCAGTCCACGTCATAGTTAAATTTTCGGGGTGCAATGAATCGGTCAGTCTTGGGCATAAGTCTTGCGAAGTCTAAGCCGGATTTTTTTGACAATTGACCAGTAAGTGTTCTTGTTGATTCTAGTGTTCTTGCTGATTATTTTTGAAAATTTTGTTATTGTTGAAAGCTTTTTGATTATTGTTGATCTGCTTTTTTTTAAAGTGCCCCTCCCCCAAACAATTGTTATTTGTTTGCTGATGGGTGTCAACACTTGTTATTTCTTGAATATCTTTTGTTTAAAAAAAAAGAAAAAAAAACGAACATTTTTTATTTCAACTCATCTTGTAAAAACACATTCGAAAAACAAGAACATTCGTTTTCTCTCGCCTAGTTGCCTCATAAGCAACTATGGAAGAGCCAAAAAATCCCCATTGCCAGTAGCATCACTGTCACCTGACATTTTCGACGGCCTAAGCCCCCCCCCCACCTCAAAGCCGGAAGATAAATGGCCAGTACTGTCATGAACATCAACTCCGGCCAATACAATTCAGCCTGCTCAAAAGGTGCCATCGGTTCTAGCCTCCTGGACGGCACAAATTACCAAAAAAGCTCCAATAAATTACGAAAAAATCCGAGGAAAATACGAGAAGTATTTCCAAGGGAATAGGATTCTTCCTATTCCCGAATTAGTCCAGGAAGTACAGCCAAAAATCGTCTCCTTTGTGGTTACGGATATAAAAACCAGGAGGCTGGCTGGAATCCGAAAAGAAACATTTGAGGATTTATTAAAGGCAGCAGGTATCCCAGCAAAATATTACAGCTGACGCAGTTTTGCCACCTGGGATGTACTGCTGCCAAACGAGGATTTAGCGACGAAGCTGATCGGAGGGAACATCACATCAAAGTACTTCCAGCAGCAGCCAGAGTACATGGGAAGAAGAAAAATAAAAATCACCGTGTGCAATGTCCCTATCCAATTGAACGAGGAGGTGTTGGCCGCATACCAAGCGGCTATGGAGACATTGAAGAGGTGTTAAAGGCAAAGTCGGCAAAAGGGACTGCGCACGGTGATTACATTCTCACAATATGCCTGGACAGAGGGGGGTTTATGGCAATATCCCATACTCTCGACTATGAGAGTCAAGTTATGACCAGTAAGTTATAACGGTGGTCGTTGAGGGTAGGGAGTCCCAGCGTTGGAACTGCAAACAACTGGGGCATTTCTCCAAATCCTGCCCTCAAAAGACCACCAAAACTACAACACCAATGATTACAACGACCACGACGACGATAGCATCAGCAGCATCGACTACAAAAACCACAGCAGTAACAAGTGAAAGCCCTAAACCTGAGACACGGGAACACCCCGACAAAGACAAAGATGGCTGGACCTAAGTTGTAAGGGGAGGAATAAAGAAGAAAACTCCCACAAAGAAATGATCATCAACAACAACAACAACCGTACCAACAGAAAAGCAAAAAACAAATCCAACAACGGCCACCACCGATACCACCGCCACTACTGCTTCTACTTCTACAGGTAAATCATCAGCAGCAGCAACAGCAAAGAAAAATAAAGAAAAAAATAAAGAAGCAGAAACAATGGACTTCTCAATAAATTTAAAACGAAAAAGGGATAGTGGGGACTCGTTAACGGAGGAAGGGGAAAAACACATTAAGAAACCACCCCAAAAACCAGCAGACAAAACAAAAACCCATTCCCAAACACTCTCCCTGCCTCAACCTAACGGGCAGAAAAAAATAAGTAAACCACCGGCTCCACATGAACGACCAGCCCAAATTGTCCCTGCTCCACAACAAACAAAAAATACACCAACTGACCACACCAACTTCCCACTATCCCCCAAATTACCGTCTCTTTCACCAATTACAACCCCTAAAATTCTATCACGTTCACACTCGGTAACAAGACTTTCACCTCCTCTTCAAACAACATCAATAGCACCAAAACCAAGGTTACGCTCTGCTTCTACGGATGTCCGACGAGCCATAAATGCTTTTTATTTTTGTGAGGACATTCTGAAAAATCCACATCTCGACCACATAGTCAAAAAATCATTAAAACCATTGTTATCATTGAAGAAGATCGACCAAAAAGACATCACGAACCCATATCTTTTCACCAATGTACCAGTGTTGACCACATTCGTCCGTTCGGCTGGAAACCGGACTAAAGGGCTTTGGCACTTTAGCAACGAAGCCAGTCGGGCAGATGTAATGTTGGCCGACACGAAAAATACCATGCTTTAAAAAATGCTCACTTTTTGTTCAGGCAGGGTTCCGATTTTAGTTCACCCCTCATTCTTTGGTCCCATGGATGTAGGCGGAATTACCAGGGATGACCGAGTTAGCACTGAGCTCGGTACCGGTTCCCTGCGTCAGGCCATCGGTATCCTTACCCCGAAGGATTTCCGACCCGTAGTCGAAAGTGAGTAAGGTAAGTGGGTCTGATGGCTTTAAACCTTGCCACTTTGAATGTGAGGGGAATGAGGGATCCAAGCAAGTGTACGCGCTTGCTTGGTGAACTCAAGAACCTTGGAGTAGATGTCGCTACAGTGCAAGAAACCCACTTCACTTGCGGTGCGGACTGTGCTGGAAAGCGATTTTAACGTTTTCTCAGCATACGACAGCCGTACCAGCATTGGGGTCTCTTTGCTAATTGGAGGCAGCCTTGATGCTGATGTTGACGTTGTTTTTGCAGGTGACGGGCCCGACTGGTTGTGGCCGATGTTGCCGTGAAAAGTTTCAAGTTTCGTCTGGTTGCGGTTTATGCACCTTTTTGCTGGCCCTCTTTCGGCAAGGGTTTCCGCGTTCGCTGATGATATCCCGCCACCTGGATATAAAGGCTGTGAAGAAGGCGGTTGTCGAGTACGAGTGGATTGCAGGAGCCAAGGTCAATTTTGACAAAAGCGAAGGTTTGCGGCTCGGTGCTTGGAGAGATAGCAATACCCTTCCAGGTCCCTTCCACTGGAGTGACGGACCCGTCCGTATCCTCGGGGTGTGGTTCGGGCTCGCCCTCCAACTGGAGCGAAATTAGTCGGAAGAACAACCCAAGTTGAATGCTCAGGTGAGAATCCTACTTTCAAGGAGGTTATCCTTAAAGGGCACGGGGAGGCGTGCGCTACGTACGTCTTCCCCTTGATCCTTTACCGACTGGCCGTACTTCTTCTGCCTAAGGCACGTCGGTTGGCGCTTAAACAATCCCTCTCCAGATTTCTCTGGAGAGGTGCAAGGCCGATGGTCCGTAGACAGGTCTGTATCCAACGTACACGCAAGGGGAGTCTAGGTATGCCTGATCTGGAGGGCCACTGGCTTGCTGAAAGACTTGCATACTTGGGCTGATCCTTGACAGGAGACACAGTGTGGAGACAAAAGGCGAGTCTGACTTTTCCTAGCCTCAAGTCAGTCCCAAAGGCTGAAGGTCGATGTAAGCCTTTGGGGGAAGCACTGTTTGTCGGCGAGTGCCGAAAAGCCATTCGTAACCTTCTTGGGTCCAGTGACCTTTCCCGACCTCGGAAAGAACTGTATCGGGGGCCAGTGGTGGGTTCTGCTTCGGATCCTCTTAGCGAGCGGCACGGCTGGACGGCGGAGGAGATCCGCTCTCACTGGAATTGGGCGCCAGGATCGAGTTTCTTGAACAACTCCGAGTTCTCGCTCACCAGGCGACTTGTTCGGAATGCGTTACCCCTTCTCGGCTTGAACTACAGGGCGGGCCTGGCGGACATGCCCGATTGCGCTCGCTGGAGCAGTGGGTTAGAAGAAACGGCTGAGCACGCCTTCTACTACTGCAAGCGAGTTCGCCTGTTTTAGGATCACGTCGGGGAGTGGACGGCTCGCATCGAATCCCAACAGTTCGTGCTGCTCGACGTTGGTTACGTCGTAGATAACGTTCTTCCTCCGTTTCACGGTGAGAAGCGTATGGTGTTTCTCGTGATCCTAACTGTAGCCAGAACGGGGATTTGAACGACGCGAAACAAGGGATTGTATGACGATGCAAACTTTTCTCATCGTGATCTGGTTTTTTATTTTCGGCATCAGCTGAGGGTCAAAATCAGATGCGATAGAAAATGCTTGGGTCGCATAACATTCAGCAAAAGGGGGATGAATGTAGCGAGCCTGATCGTGGTGAGAAAGGGGGCAATGTTGGAGTCATCCTTCCCTCCTCTGCCGGCTCATGGCGTCTACGGTACGGGTCCTTCGGGACCCCATCCAGGGTAAGTAGGTACTTTTTCCCCTTGAAACCTAGTTAGCAGTATGTTTTGTATCATCGTCACCGTCATCTAGTCGTTAGTGCTCAAGATCTTCCCACCCCCATTATTTATGTACCTCAACCTGTATCCCCCTCCGCTTTTGTTGAAGATCTTTAAAATTCATATGTATAAAAATCATATTACCTGCTTGTATTGACCCATACCGCGCCCGACCCTTTTTTTCTTTTACCCCTGTAGATTAGGATTCCCGTCCCTTCTAGAGTAAGTCCGGCTTGTTTTCGGTTCTTTCGACCTGGAAAACAGTCTGCCTCCAATTTTATAGACGGGAGGATGGGAGGGTAACCAAACGGGGAATTTTTCCTTGTTTTTCCTTTATATATATTTCGGGGTTTTTCTCCCATTCTCATCATATCCACTGTAAATAAATCATAAATTATGTCATCCATCATTTTCGGGTTTTAAGTAGGCTTTTTTCATAGAGCAAAAGTGGTATTTTGGTGGTTGCTGCGCATATGGCAAAGGACGAATGGTTATATATTGTTCTGTTTAATGCGTCGACGAATGTGGCTAGCTAAGTTCCCATAGAAAATATAGTTATACAAGACCGCTCCCTTCCCCCTTCCCGCAAAACTTAAGGCCTTGTGCCTTCCATTTTTTGTATTTTTTAATATAAAAAATTGAAAATAACGTGTGCAATGAATCGGTCGAGATTGAACCGGGTATGTTGGATTATCTTCTACGTTCGGCCCCCACTTATAGAGAAATTAATTATTAAGAAAATCATCGCCGAGGAAAAAAAAAAAAAAAAGAAAGTTCAGAGGAGACTAGCAGAATTAAAACTAGCTTCAAGACAACAGTGAACTGGTATAGCGATTCCCGGTGAAAGTAAAAGAAGGAGAGGGAGAAATAATCTTAACCTCTGAAAAAAAAAGTAAGACAGTAGTTAATATTTTGTTTTTACCTTCACTTTCTTTTGTTGGTTTCCACGAAGGTTTTATGATTTTGCCCCTCCTCCTTTGATGTTAAATTGTAACATTTTAATTTTCTTTGGAAAGATTATGGCCCGTATAGAAAATTGACAAAATTATCAGTAATGAAATAAAATAACTTACAAATTAATTGTAGATATCATTCGTTTTGTTGCGTTATGTTAAATCTGTTATTCTTTCCAATGGTGTTCGCGGGTGAGTGACGACCCGTGAAATTTTTTTTTCGTCCAAGCTGATACCACCATAGTGGTTGTTTTCCCCAGCAAGGATTGGGTATGTCACCCTATCCACCACGAACGGGAAGATCGTGACAGTGTATAAACGAATTTTAAGCTTTTCAGTAAAAATCAAGGGTTGACATATCATTAAGCCAAATGACCAAACCTAAACTACCCTAAAACAATAAATAGATACATAAATCAATTTTAAAAAAATATAAAGAAAAATACTTAAAATAACATAATTAACAAATCATCAGAAATTCCATCTGATAATTGCGTCCTCTGTTTCATTGTTTATCGATGAAGTTTGTTGAAATAAAACGATGGTAAAAAAATTCACTTCATTGTGTATGAATATATATTCTCGGAATATAGAAATTGTGTTCATTATTTCGTTCCTTTTTCAAGTTAGTAGTTTTGGTATCTTCAATATCTCGTTCGATATGCGCATCGCAAGAAAATATTTTCTTCAGAAAAACAGAATCATATTTCATGCCATTTTTATTTTATTGAGGAAGCAAATACATCTCTTAAATTAACCTCAACCAGGTTATTATCAGCAAGATTTTCACACACACACACACACACACACACACACACACACACACACACACACACACACACACACACACACACACACACACACATATATATATATATATATATACATGCATTTGTTACGAACTATAAAACATAATTAGGATATTACTGGACATGCCAAACTCAGTATATTAATAATGATGCTTCTTTTAAAACGAAATGTCAACGATGAATTCGGTGCAGTAATCTTGCTGTCCTTATCTTCAACGCACGAAAGTTTCAGCAGTTTCAACATTTATCTTTACGAGAATTGGAATGTTTTGTTTTTATTTTTGTTTTGTTTTTCTTTTTGCGTAGAGGAATAGTTATTTTCTATAAGTTGTTTTTTTTTTTTGTTCTTTTTTGTATTTTGTCTTTTTTTCTTCTTATTTTCGTGTTTATCTTACTCAAATCCATTTAGCATGGCTTGAGCTATCTAGACTTATTTGTTACAGATAAACAAGTACCCCGACGAACACACGAACACGCACACGCACATATGCATACAAACAATAACGTGCTGCATCCACATGTACATGCGTATATCAGTATATACTTCGACTTATGTAATAACAAAAAATTATATACATATATATTGTGAAATATAATCTCACGGTCCATGCACACACTCAAGTCTTAAGAGAGAGTGAGAGAGAGTGAGTGTGTATGTGTATGCACATGTGTGTGAGTGAGAGGGAGAATGGGAGAGAGAGGAGGAGATAAAGAGTGAGAATTAAAATAAATCAATTTTATACATATAAATTGTGAAATATAATTTCACAGTCTATACGCAAACCTAAGTATCAAGAGAGAGAGTGTGCGTGCGTGTGTGCGTAGGTGAGTGTGTATACGTGTGTGTGTGTGTATGTATGTGTGTGTGTGTGTGTGTGTGTGAGAGAGAGAGAGAGAGAGAGAGAGAGAAAGAGAGAGAGACAGAGAACCAAGATAAATCAATTTGCTCTTAGTCGTTTGAGCTTTCAAATCCAAAAGTCGAACTTATGCAAACGTTTTAAAATTATAAAAATTTCTTTGAGATACTTCATGATATTTTCATCGGGTATATATATATATATATATATATATATATATATATATATATATATATATATATATATATATAAGCCTGCATTCCTTATTCGCTATTATCTCGTCTGTCATTATTATCTTTCGATTCCGCTTCTCTTACTCCCTCTGTAATATATATATATATATATATATATATATATATATATATATATATATATATATATATATATATATATATATATATATATGGCCCTTTAATGAACGTACTTTAATGGATGAATGCAGTTATTCTCTATCTTCGTAATGACCAATTGTATTATTTTCTTTTTTTCATTTTTTAGTGACGAGTACCTTTAATCTTATATAATAGAAAAGAATTAACGAATGGCTATATTAAGCATGGAAATCTTGCCCACTAACAGATTATGTACTTGAATGGGTCTACTTTCTTCATCTTAGATATTAAATCATAATAATGATGGGAAAACACACAGACACATCACTTGCATGTACCATATATGTATATATATATTTTTATATAAATATATATGCATTATTTGATTATATATATATATATATATATATATATATATATATATATATATATATATATATATATATATATATATATATAATCATCAAGTCATGCGGATTGCCCAGAGATCCCATGCCCTCCGACTTTTTCATACCTCACTGCAGGCAGGT
This sequence comes from Sepioteuthis lessoniana, assembly GCA_963585895.1. Classification (NCBI taxonomy): domain Eukaryota; kingdom Metazoa; phylum Mollusca; class Cephalopoda; order Myopsida; family Loliginidae; genus Sepioteuthis; species Sepioteuthis lessoniana. The sequence continues at coordinate 95,600,647 of OY757917.1, forward strand.
CCTCGGGACTCCACCCAGTATCCGCACTGTGCTATATATATGTTCTTTCTGGTCTGCCAACCTTGGCACTTTGATGTGTTGGAGTCGATGGGAAAACGTCACTAATTAATTTGCCCTTACTTCTCCAATGGTTCCAAGCTTATTTTGTTTTTCTTACTGGGATAATTCACGAGATCAGAGGCAGATGGCCGTACAATAGTGTTTTGTGGTGCGTTGTTCTAAATATTCGTTCCAAACAGCGCGTAATTTCCTAGCGTATTCCCACTGAAGCTTTTTCATCCATGCGTGTCATTAGCATATGCAGGTGATGTAAATAGAAACACTGAAACAATCACAATTTGAAAGAAATCCCGTTTTTTTTTATATATCGGAGAGATAAGATTTCTATATAATCGATTATCTGTGAAAAGCTGCCCATGCCTTCTCTACGCGTATGTTCCTATTGCTTTCAGTAAATAAGATATTGCTGATGAGTTATGTAAAATGGTATGATAATTACCGACGCTTGCCACTTAAAGTAGTGATAGCTTATTCTTGTTTCAACTTCATAAAGTATGTTTTAGATGCGTTTATGTATAGGTCGCTCCTTTCTGCTGTTTGCCCAAAGCTATGTAGCAAGGATTCGTCGTGGGCAGGTATATTTTTGAAAAGCACTATATTATTTGCGTAGTCTGGTTTTGTCATAGTTTCTAAGGGATATTGTCAACTTCTGACCTTTTCTTGATATGAAATCATTTTCTTTTATCAGATTTATTGACGTCCGTAGAACTTAATCAAAGCCGATTATAAATATTTATGATACTCACGTATCTTGATCCAAAACTCAAGCGACAATAATTAAGACGTCAGCGTCACATTCAGGTGAGAAAACTATTTCTTCAACGTTTTTTTTTTGTAAAGGATCATTAAATCGGTAACAGTTTCTTTGGTAAGACCGTTTGCGAGTCGTATCCACTTCATCTTTCCTCTGGGTACGGAATCAAACACAAAACAAGAAACAAACAGTTAAACCTCTACGATATAGCTGGTCCACACACACATTATCAAACACCCACACATATATACACACACACTAGCACACACACACACATGCGCACACACAAGGTAACGCTGGTGCTAAAATTTCACAAGAAGTGAAATATATTGGTAGTCCCACTTTGAAGATAATTTGATGGATATTGACTGGAAGATTACTTTGACATGCTGTATAAATCGTATGGGTGGCATAACAAGAATTGCGACTGTTTCCTAAAGTAATCATGACGCAGGTAGCTCCTCAGCAGAAGTACTACGTAAATTGCAAACTAGATGGCGACCTGTCGACGTATACCCTATAGAAAAGAGGTGGGACTTGGAGGATTTGCGTGGGAGTCCGGAAAATTATACAAACCAGTGAAGTTTTCCAACCGAGAAGCATATACTTGCTATAATTCTGACTTCACTGAAAGAGCAATAGCCAACGTTGCCAAAATAAATCACTGGCTGTAAACTACTGAGCGTGGAATGGAAAAGGACTGCTCAAATCCCAGCTGAGGTAAAATATCAAAGAGACTTTTCCCAAGGAGATTCACTCTTGTCATAAATATTTATTTGAATAATAGTGCCACTCAATGACATAGTTACTTAATGTTAGGGGCTAATTTTTTTTAATCACAGGAAAGGATTAATTACCTTACGTATATGGATGATATAAAATTTCTTGCAAAAAAAGAAAAAGAACCAGAGACCCTGATACAAACCAGTTAAATATACAGCAACGATACTGGAAGGGAATTTGGCATTGAAAAACTAGAATCAGTCTGAGAAAATGAGGCGCATAAAATTCTCTGGGGTTTTAAAATACAAATGGATCACCTTATCGTGACTAGAAGACCAAACTTAGAGCTAATTCACAAAAAAAGAAATACGGGGAGAGAATTAGCAATCTATTAGATTTCCAGAAAACCTCAGAGTTAAAATCAAGGAAAGTGAAAATATAGACAAATACTTGAACCTTGCTAGAGAAATAAAAAATGTGGAAAATGCCAGTGGGGATAATAACAATTATAGTTGTTGAACGAGAAACTGCCCCCAAATCGTTTGAAAGGTGATTGGAACAATCGGAAATTGGAGGGAAAATCGATATTATTTAGACTTCAGCATGGTTGAGATCGGCTAGAATACTCCGAAGGGTCCTGGAAAGCTGAGAAGACTTGCTATCGCTCTGACTCCAGTGAAAGCCTATCAGCTAATTGTGCCGTGAAAAACTCTCATGAAGTATTTTAATTATAATAATAATAATAATAATAATAATAATAATACCCAACGAAAAATGTAAATCAGGTGAAAGAAGAATGACAGGTTAGTTGTCTATTAACTAAACTGTCTTTAAATGCATGTTAGATCTTACTTTGTCCTGGAATGTATAATCTTTGCTGAATATTATATGCTATTTAGATGAAAAGACAACCCTTAACTTGCAGCTAATTCTTTCAGATTTATTTGTTTAAAAGCAAGTTAAATGCCTTTTTATTTAAGGAAAAAAGAAAAAAAATGTAATTCTGTCGAATGTCTTTGAATCGATAAGTTAGTATGTTTAAGAATGCTAGAATACGTAGTGAGATATATGTTGGTGGAGGGACAAAATACATTAATATGACCTACTGTAAAGACTCGTGGGCATCACTGTTAAGTCTATAAAACCACCCAACATCTAAAAGGTGTCAAACAGGCTTGAAAAGTGAAAAAAGTCCAACCAAAAATGTATATTATTGACGTGTTTTGAAAGAAGAATGACAGACGTGAATTGTCTCTAAACTAACTGTCTTTAAATGCATGTTAGATTTTAGTTTGTCCTGGAATGTAAAATTTTTACTAAATATTATATGCTATTTAAATGAAAAGACTACTTTTAACTTGCAGTTTATTCTTCCTGGTTTATTATTTTAAAAACAAGTTAAATGCATTTTTATTTAGGGGAAAAAGGGTAAAATTTCCTGTAATTCTACCGAATATGTATTGGAATCTATAAGTTAGAATAAAATTCCAATATCTTCCAGATTGCCGGGACCGGTAAATAAAGTTAGATTACATTGTGTCAGGAACCAGATATAAAATAGGAATAAGAAGGCACTAAGCCTCCCTAAAGGAATAATCTCAGCAATAACTAGTTCCCGCTCGCTCTATGCCTTAAGTAGCATATGTCGAGATAACGGCCAGTAGACAAGCTAAGACTTACAATAATCCAGTGTAGTTTCAACATGAGTAATCGTGGGCTTATACTAAGGTAAAACTTATCCAAAATGATTTTTTCCACATCTGCAAGCTAAACTTCAAAAGCAATGGGAAGCAGCGTGGTGGATAGGAACAATGGCGGATGAACCCTCGATAGGCCAACGATGTACTTCACCAGATGCTGGGCGGATCAACTCCACCATGTGACGGCCAGGATCAAACAGTTCAAACAGAAAACTACTGCTCCTCATCTACAAGTATGGCGACTTCTGATGAGGTCAATCAAGCCGTCACTTTTGTTTAATTTTTCTTTGTGAGACCAGCTAAAGAGTTCTCTTATTTAAGAAAACTAGGTCACATCGGTGTCAGATGCGCAGTTTTCAAACACCCCTGGGTCTGATATAGCCACAGTATACCACCCATGATAAAATGTCAAATTTAAATATAACACAAAGTGTGACCCAGGTATCAGGCCTTCGTGTCATGATCGACAGCTGCTCTCCTGATAGCCCACATGGGAGTTCCAATCGTCATCTTGTAAATGTTGACTGTTCTTTTTTCAGGTACACGAACGGCGAACCAAGGAACCACATCAATAAGACACGTAAACGCAAAACATGGACAAGAGAAAACAACCAACTTGCACTGCACTGCTATTTTACGAGCAACTCTACACTACGAGGATGTAAAAAAAATGATAGAGATCTGGAAAGAATGCACAAGTTTCCAGGCAACAAGCCAAAACTCGCGGACCAAGTAAGAGCAATAATGAAGAAAGGTTGGTTATCAGAATTTGAAATACTATAAATACGTCAGAAAACAAATTGTAAACAAGACACTGACAAACAAGGACAGTGTAACGGAAAAGAACCACGAACATCGGAAAATAAAAACACCACACACCTGAATAGCAGAGAGTAAATACTAACACAAGAACAAAAATAGATTTAGAAAATTCAAAGTGAATTATAAATGAACAGAAGACTCTCTTGGAACCACTAAGTAACATAATGGAGAACAATCAAGATGGAAACGGAAAAATAAATCAAATATTAACATAGATATCAACAAAAAACATAATCGAATTAAATGAACTAATCTATGCAGGGGCAAAATTAGTTTGTGATAAAATCGGGGTTCTTTTAAAGAGCATGACTAAAAAAGTCAAAAACTGGATGAGAAACACGACTGTGAACGCAAATAAAAAAAATACTAAAACAGACAAAAATAATAAAACAAAGAAAAAAAGCTGAAAGACGTTGGGACCAAAAAAAACAACACAAGAAAATTTAACAATAAAACTTGAAGAAATAAACTAGAAAGTTCTGGCGAATGAAGGAAAATTAAAAAGATATCGACAAAGGGTAAAGCAATACAGACAAAACAGGACATTCCAAAACAACGAAAGAAAATTCTACCAACAAGTTGGGGGAGATGACACGAACACATACCAACAACCGGGGGCAAGAGAAATTGAACAATTCATTAATAAAATGTAGCAACCAAGAGAACATAACAAAAAAGCCGAATGGATAATTAACATGCCGAAAGTGTTAGAAGGGCTCTAAAAAGGACGGAAAGCGGAAATACTCACAGATTTATCGAAAATAACACTAAAAACAAATGAAATTGGAAAAATAAAGGCCATGATGATGGAATACATGGGTTCTGGTTCAAGAAATTTACAATCATTCAGGAAGAGGAATTGCCAGCGATGACGCATCAATACAACGATTTGAAGACTACATACAAAAGCGTGGAGAACAGCTACTAATACAGTCGACAGGAGGACCAACAGAACGACAATAATCAGAAAACAAAGATGCGAAGAAAAACAAATCTATGGACGTTTTAAGCGACAAATAAACAACATATCTCACGAGAAAACATGGACGTGACTAAGAAAGGGAAACCTTCAGAGGAAAACAGAATCTCTCCTGATAGCAACACATACAACATAATACGAACCAATCATCTCAAAGCAAGAATAGGTAAGACACAAAAAGAAACAGCAGATGTAGGTTATGTAGTGATAGAGACGAAACCATCAATCACATAATAAGCGAGTGCAGCAAATTAGCACAGACAGAGTACAAGACTAGACACGACTGGGTGGGCAAAGTGATCCACTGGGAACTGAGCAAGAAATTTAAATTTAACCACACATACGAATGGTATATGTTCAACCTAATACCGGGTCGAAACAGATCCCTTAATCTTGGCCAGACGACCAGACGTTATAATAATCAACAAAAAATGAAAACTTGCAAAATTGTAGACTTTGTTTATCCAGCTGACCACAGAGTGAAATTAAAAAAAAGTTAAAAGAATAATAAATACCTCACCTTACTGGGGAACTGAAAAAATAGTGGAACATGAAAGTAACGTTTATACCAATTATAATTGGTGCTCTTGGTACTGTCACCAAAGAATTTGTAAAGGAATTGGAGGACTTGGAAATAAAAGGATGACTGGAAACTATCCAAACAACTGCATGACTGAGATCGGCTAGAATACTGAGAAGAGTCCTGGAGACATGAAGAGACTTGCTGTCACTCAGACTCCAATGAAAGACAATCATCTAATGCTGATGTGAAAAATTCTGAAGAAGTAATACTACTACTACTAATAATAATACTGAGTTTTATAAGGTTTTATTCTTTTTTATAATATTTTGCTGATAAGCATAAAATTATTCTTTATAAATGATTGTTTTCGTTGATAAAATTTAGTCTGCTGAAAAGGATTATGTCATTACAGATGCGCATAATTAAAAGAACCATATTTTCACAGGTTAAGTGTCTGCAATTATACATGGAAATTTGTTCCCGGCAGCCTACGTGAATTATTGGTGAATGTTTATCTTTTCTAATCAGCAATAAAATTTGATTAATTTGAAAATAATCAATAACGAAGAAATCTGTCACGGAAAAAGGGAAAGTGAAACTAAGCGTTAACTTCATGTAATCGATCAACAAAACATTGGACGACCATTTGAAAAATCATCATTACATATATACATATATATATATATATATATATGTGTGTGTGTGTGTGTGTGTGTGTGTGTGTGTTTATTAAAATGCAAGCAAATTAATCCATCAGTTTCCTTTCACGATGATCAAACGATAATGTAACTTTTTAAAAAATTTAAAAACTCAATTTATATGTTATCTCTATGAGATAAAAATAAAAATAAATTCCTTATCGACTGAGGACAGGAAAATATGAAAGGCATAGTTAGGATTAATATATTTGTATATTCGATACATAGATAGCTATTGAATATTGAGAATTGTCACAAAAAAGGTAGCCATGCTATAGTAAAATGAACTTTATATAGTGTAATAAAGAAGGTCCACAAAATAGCTTCTTTTTTTTCATTTCTTTTGAAAAAAAAATTCAACGATGCAATTTTCTTTAAAAAGTCAGAGAGAGAAATTTCTTCCTCTCTCTTTCTCTCTATAATTTCCCTTACGAGCTTTTTTCTTCAAAAAACAAAGATTCTAAAAAAATAAGTTAAGCCTGAAGATTATTAAATCTGAAACACGTGTACCGTTGAAAAAAATTAAATAACAGAAAAGAAATTCGAACTATTTTGCTACTGTTAATTTCTCTCGTTGGTTCTACAGCCCTTTTCACACACACACACACACACACACACACACACACACACACACACACACACACACACACACACACACACACACACACACACACAAACACATACGTGCTGTATTCAATAAGTTTCCAGACTATTTTGGTACAGGAATCTAGAATTGCCGTAGACTCTTGAAAATTCATTATGTTATTGCTATACATCTTAAGAGATGACTGACCAATTTTTATGATTTCAGCTTCAAATGAACTGCGACAGCAGTAATTGGAATACACCCTACTAAAGTCTGATTGTCACAGCTGGTGAATTTCAAAAATGAAATCTGGACGTGAGGACATTTTAGAAGAACGATATGCAAAAAACATTATGTTTTAAACTTGAAAAAAATGCCACAGAAACGTATGGAATACTTCAGACTGCTTTTCCCATCTTGCATGAATCGAGCATCAGTTTTTGAGTGGAATAAGAGATGAAAAGAAGGCAGGGAGTCTATGAGGGATGATGAGAGGTGTGGGAGGGTAAGGGAGTCTATACACCAGAGTTGATAGGCCAAAGGGTTAGGAATAGAGTTAGGGTTACTCTGTTGAGGTTTTAAGGGAGTTCAGCTAGAGATTCCGATGGAAGAAGCCAGCACTCTTCAAATCGGGTCAGTAGCATTTCCAGCAGGACAATATCCAGTCCACAACTCCGTCCTTGTCAAAGACTATTTGAGCAAGATGGGCATCAACACAGTTCCTCACCCTCTCTATAGTCCAGACCTTGCTCCCTATGACTTTTGGTTATTCCCTAAGCTCAGAGGCTGCCTTTATGAGACAACTGAGGAGATGAAAGAGGCTGTGACGAAGGTCATTGACACGCTCACACAAGAGAACTTCCATGTGGCCTTCCAGGAGTTGTTGGATCGGTACAACAAGTGGAACAAGCCGGAGGAGATTACTTCGAAGGGGACTAAAGTTTCATGTGTGTGCTATCACTAAAAGTGCCATTTCGAAAAAGTCTGGAAACTTATTTAATGATCCTCGTATATATATATATATATATATATATATATATATATATAATTTATTTGAATCGAACACTTTTATCAGATTTAGCTGCTATAACCACAGCGTTTCAGCCGCTGTATCATACTGTTCTTAGATATATTCTTTTGCCATAGTCGGTAACTTTCAATGAATTTTGAACCGAATGACCCCCCCAAACACACACATACATTTATATATATATATATATATATATATATAAATATATATATACTTGCTTGATAACCAGGGACGTTTTGGTAGCTTATATTTTCACAATTTTGCAAACAATCATTAATCAGCTTTAAAAAAAAAAATTAAACATAGTAAAATTATCTCTGGAAAATAATATTTCATAAGTCACAAATGTATTTATGCAATAAAAATATATTTTATCATTTTCAAATTCAAATATAAATACTATAGAAGCATTCAATTTCCTATATTAAATATAGTGCGTTGCAACTGCTCTATCTGTCTCTGTCTATCTACTTCATTGTCTGTGAGGATAATTGGTTGAAAATTTTTAATTCGTGACATAACTTTCCGTTAAAGTGTACTGCTTTCATAAGTCATTTGTCAATTAATTACGGCCAACCGAGTTCCGAGGTGTAAGCTATAGGAAAGAGCAAGGTACGAGTATATATATATATATATATATATATATATATAATATATATATATATATATATATATATATATATATATATACATATATATATATATATATATTTATTATTTTATTTTATTTTTACATGGATTTGCATCACTAACCACAAGAACTGTTGCTAATGACCCAAAGATTGGATTAATTACCCTTCAACAGCTCTTGCTTTTTTCCTGCTGCATAAATAACTCCCTTCCTCATCAGGCACTTCTGGAGGAGGAACTGGTTTCGTAAACAATGACTGACTTTCTATTTCATTTTCCTTTTCTCAAGCAAAATTCCAAAGCGTTTCAATCAGCCATACCAATGGGAATAGCAAATTTATCATAAATATCGTAACGAAAAGTATTGATAATTATAATAAATATAGCATAAAAACAATAATAAATCACATTCATTATATATATTATGAATAATGAATTTACATTGATTATTGATGTACATATGTTAGCAAAGTTTGGGACCGTAGTCGAGGGTGACCCACAGGCTTACTTTACATTAACTAATAGACCAAGGTGCTGGGGAGAACGCTACTCAATTCCCTGGACTGCGCCACTTTGATCCTTACCTTGTAATGCTGAGAGTTAAGCAAAGCGTCATCAAGTAACATTTTTTTAATCTTTCGTTTGACTTGACCTGGGACAAAACCCCGGTCTCCTGGACCATTGGCGAACTCTAATTCGGCCAATCGTTATCATTTTAAATGCATAGTAAAAATGCTAAACAGTAGACATGATTCCGATCACCCTAACATTTGACACCTGGCACACAGTGAACGTGAACAGACAGTGTGGTGGGGAAAGTGAATAGAGCGCAGCGCAACATATAAACACGAAACAATTCACAAGTGCTGGTTCTTCAGTAGTATGTATGTACGTATATATGTTTCCACCTTGAGCTCTTGTACATCTTACATATGACAAAATCTTAAAGCGAGGAAGAGATAGCAATGAATTCTGAAAGACAATTCTGCAGGGAGCCTTCTGTTTGAACTGCACACATGGGTATTTGAGAAATAGACAGTTGTTGACAGAAAAAAATCAAGTAATTCTAATCTTCGTGTCTTTAGTTGTTTAAATTTTTGAGATGTAGCTTGATAATTTTTTTCATTAAGGGTTTTCAGACGATTGTCTTTATATTTTATGTTATTTCCAGAACGTTTCGTCCGATATGTCCTCCGGCCTTCTTCAGGTGTTTGTCGAACTTGGGAACCTACACCGAACTTCGAACTGCGTCCTTTATTGAATCCACGTATAATAACAATACAGGCGTGTAAGGAATACTTAAAACTTGTACCCGGTTATGGCTAACGGAATCAGAACAGGCGACCTCCGTGGATTCAATAAAGGACGTAGTTCGAAGTTCCGTGTAGGTTCCCGAGTTTGACAAACACCTGAAGAAGGCCGGCGGACATATCGGCCAAAACGTTGTGGATGGCAATGAAGGGGTGCTTCGTTTTCCCTAAAGCCCCAACATCACTGGAACCTCGTCATCAGATTGTTTAGTGTCATATCAGGACACTAATTGGAGGGATCTACCCCGCTGCAGACGTGTGGTCGGTGTATTCTACAACCACAACCGACCAGACACATATATATATATGTGTGTGTGTGGGTGTGTGTGTGTATGTGTGTGTGTGTGTGTGTTTATATATATATATATATATATATATATATAGTGTGTGTGTGTGTGTGTGTGTGTGATTGCCTTTGTCTACACTGTCGAAATGTGATATACTTTGTACTAAACAAAACTGAAAACGCTACGAGGATTTTTTTTTATTTATGTAGAAAGCCAATCCATAGTAACAGCTGATGTTTCCTAACTTGCCATTTTTTGTTGGGTGGGGGTTCCGATTTCTGTAAATCTCTGCAAATGACACTTTATCGAACGCATTTATAGAGGCACTATTAACGCAAAGGTTATTGCCTTAGCAGATAGAGACGGCTGCCCGATTTCAAATGCTGAATGAGGCTTTTTGCATTTAACATGAGAAAAGTATGGATTCAGTTTTTCTCTCTCCAAATATGGGTAAATTGTAAGGCAGATTCGGCCCTTTACCCTCGTTAGTACAACTGGTCTAGGAGAAAGAACACACTGAATCTTAACCAGACTTGGAGAGGGAATGGTCTGCCCTGATTCTGTCTAAATCATATCACACGAGTTACCAAACCAGGTAACAGGTTATATTTAATAGATGTGGGGTCCGATGAAAAAAAATGCATTGTAACTTAGTTATATAGTCATGTAACAGAGGATAAATTTAAAGGAAATATTGTTTGTATTTCGTGATTATATCTAAAAAAAAAACAAAGGGATTTTAATATCTAAAAGTACAAAACAGTTTAAATGCAATACGAATTGACGTGAATCGTAACTCCTCTAAAATTGATAATAAATCGTTTTGTATGATCATTGTAATGTCGCCCTATCCCATCTAGACGCTGTCCATGTCTTTAATTAATTTTGCGCGAAAGAAATTGGGAAATAATTAGAAAGAAAAATGTAGTTGTTTTTTTAAGCGTTATATTTGCAACAGAATGTTTAATGATTTTGAAAGCCTGGAGCTCAACATTTTCTTTTTTTAATTATCTGTTTTTGTTTGTGATTGTATATTCCGATTATCTGTTTTGTTTTTGACTGTATATTCCAATTGAGAGCCACATTGTTTCCGTAACTTTAATACATTTGAAATCAATTCATATTGTGAATTTAAAAAAAAAAAAAATTGAGAAGATAAGAAAACTAAATTGGCCAAATAGCTAACATTTGGGCAATTTCGGCTTAAGATTAGAAAGTTATTGATGAATGGCATATCAAACCTTATGGGTTATTTAAAGTCAGATCTTTTTGTTATATAGACGAGTTTTAAGAAAATAGTTTGTAGGTAAACATTTGCTTGGTTAGTTTGTTGGTATTTTAGGTTTGGTTTGGTTTCTTTGTTTAATGGCATATCGACCTTTGTAGGTTATACAATGCCAAAGTTATTCTCATAGAAGAACAGAAATGCTACTATTTAACCCATAGCTGGGAGGATAAGGAAGTTCATACCTTTCCTAAGGGTATTTGCCCTAAAGTGAACGTTATATAGCATGACTGGAGTACGAACTCGCTTACTACGATTCCGCAGTCCATCGCTTTAACCATTACACCACGAGGACACCTCCTTGGTATTTTATGGAGTGTCAACCCTTGCTGGTTATTAAATGCCAAATAATGTTTTATAATGAATAGTTTGTGGATAACTTTATTTTCAAAACTTTTAGAGCTCAGTTGTTTGTACACATTTAA
>OY757917.1:95617458-95655719 GCA_963585895.1 Sepioteuthis lessoniana
CACAAAATAAAAGATGACTTCTTGCAAGCAGTTTCTTTCGACTGTAAAGTTGCATCACTTGGACTTTACCGAAACACTTGACCAAAAATTTAGATACCAACTACAAAATAATGCTGGGTGCCGTTTGGAATTAATCTTGGAGGCAGAATCTTACGAAAAAGTAACAGTACGGCCACTAAACTCCCATCTCACAAATCATCCAAGTAAGAGGAGCAAGGCATGTTTCATACTGCTGGAGGAGTAAGGACGAACTCTTAAGCGACATTCTACAATGGACGCCTACACTTGGACACACCACTGCTGGCCAACCAGCAAAGACTTACATAAATCAGCTCGTGGTTTAATGGTTCTCGTCGTGGGAAATGGACACGGTGACACGAGTTCAAATTCCGGAGAAAGCTGTTTTTTCATTTCACATAGCGTTAATATAAACCAATCTATTCTCCCTCCTGCAATGGGTAAATAGTAGGACAGATTGGACTCCTTAGCATTGGTATAGCAACCAGTCTAGGAGAAAGAAAACACAATGCAAACCTGTTAAATCAGCTTTAAAAATTGTTATTTTTCACATCCTGTCCGTACAGAGGGGTTAATAAATGCATTCATCAGCTTTGTATGAACATAGGATACCATCTAGAGGACCTGTTAAGGGTGATGAAAGATTAGGACGGATGGAGAAAGGGAAAGTAATAAGTGATGGCTGACTTGCAAAATCTATAAGTCCTTTCCGATTGTGGATGTCTTGTAAAGGACTAACTAGGAGTGATGACTGATGATGACAGAGAATCAACGGCGATAAATGTTGTCAATAATAGTTTGTAAGTAATTAAGAAACCGAAAAGTTGATAGTGCGTCTCTTCCTAATAAATCCGCCTTCGAAATCTTGACTTTCGAATCATCCAAGATGTCGAAACGATTATATTACCTAAATTATTGAACACCGCAACTATTTACATTCCACTGTCAACCAAAATGGAACAACAACGATGGCTCATGTTTGCTCTTTTGCCTCGGATGTCAATAAAGAATACCTGAAATTTGTGATAGTAGTGTGAAACCTGCTTGATAGATTGAGCTTCCTTGTTGGCTGTAGCTATTGAATACACCGACAACATCTTTGCCGAGGAGTAACCCCAACAACGAATGTTCAGGAAATTACACAAAACAATCTAACGGTGAAGTCCCAATAATGCTGGAGCTTTGGGCAATGAGGAGTACCCCTTCATTGCCATCGCTCTTAGGTCCATTCTGGTTCAGGGTGATAGCATTTGATAGGGTCCTATGTATGGGTCAAATATAACTAAACCGTGTACATATGCTAATCTAAACTGCTTGAAAAAGAACTGTTTTAACATTAAGTATTTGTAAAGAAAAACTATACGTACAGTAAACTGAATTGTATGAATTTTGATTCGACGTTAAATGACCCAAAATAGGTGGATACGCCGTAAAATAAAATAACCAACCAGCCAACCAACATACCAAAATCGACTAGACTCAAGGTTGACCTCCAAATGCAGGATCTTGCAAACGACTGATGAAGCTACGGACTCTTGCAAAAGAAAAGATAGAATGGTTTCAAATGAAAAAAAGACTGAATGCAGCTCTAGGATGTTTCAAACTACTATAGAGGAAAATACTGTAAAACACTATTTGCAGTCTGAGAAATAGATTTAATCATATGAAATTATGATGAGTTAAAGGATCATATTGGGAGATACGTATATCTGAAGCGACAGTGACATATATACAAATCACTAGGGTGTCTATGTTCGCAAATAAAATGTGTAGTATTTTTTTTGAAAATAGACGCTATAAAACGAATACTGTATTGTCTCGGAATAATTCGTTTGACATTGAACAGGGAGAGACCCAGGTGAAGAATTTTGGAAAGATAAACAAACAAAATGAAGTCGTTGTAGGAGGAGAAAGACAAACGTACGATTCTTCTTGCACATCACGAATGGCTTCTAAAAAGCTGTTATTTTTACAACATTCGGCCTTTGGGATTTTCATAAAAGTTGACAGCTTCCTTTTTTAAGAATTTTTGTTGTAATGTAACTTGAACATCTTAGGGTTTTTTTTTAAATTTTTGTATTGTATTGTTTCCTTTTGCGGATATTTTTGTTAGTTTAATGTTTTTAGACGAATCAAAATTGGCATTCCGTCTCCTTTCTTTTTTTTTTACCTTATTCTTTTCTCTTTGATTTTTCCTTATATTTCTTCTTCTCTTATATGTATTCGCTACTCTACGTTTCTTCTTCTTCTTCTTCTTCTTCTTCTTCTTCTTCTTCTTCTTCTTCTTCTTCTTCTTCTTCTTTACTGTTCATCCTTCCTTTTTTTTTGGTCGATCTTATTTCTTTTTATGATCCTAATTATTTTCTCACATCTTTTTTCTTTCTTCTTTTATTTTCATTCATTCATTTTTCTTATTTTATAATTATGCTTCTCCCTTTTCTCCTTCTTCCTCCCTCCCTTCCTTTTAAATGTCACTTCCTTTCTCCTCCTCCTCCCCCTCCCCATTTTCTTCCACTTTTATATTTATTTTCTTTTCGTTTTTACATTTTTTCTCCCTTCTTTTATTTATTCTCTTTTATTATTCTTTACGTGATATTATTCGTGCTATTCATTTCCTTCCCCTTTTTCTTCTTTTTTTTTCTTTCTTCTTCTTCATACTCTTTCAAAATGCCATATAGAATTTCTTAACACATAAAATTGCTGGCATTGTTTTTGCTTTCAGGTCGCAGATGTTCGGTAAAAGTTCCTCTACTTATTTGCATTTTTTTATTGTTGTTGTGAGAAAAAAAAATTACTAAAATAAACTTTACCTTTTATTCAATCTTAATGAATGGACATAAAACTTAAATAACTTGCTTAAAGTGGATGAATAATTAATGATCACATTAAAATATTGGGCAATCTATTTAAGATTTCCACGTGCATTCATATCAAATAATCAATACGAAAAATTTACTTCCTCAGCTATAATTTTATTTTCATATTGTTTCAAAATTTTTTTATACCGGTATGTGTAGAATTTATAGGATGTTCCAGAAAAAATATACTATTCCTAATCTAATGACTTGTCCAATTCCTTTTCAAATGATCATCAATATGTTTTATATTGTTGTTGTTTCTTTGTTGTTGTTTATCTTATTTTATTAAATGCACTCGCCGAAGCCGAAACATAGTCTGAAACGAACCGCCACTGGCATTGGCCTCCGTGTCAATTCACACAAAACGGAATGCATGTGCTTTAATCAAACAGGTGACATTTCCACACTAGGCAGTAGCTCTCTGAAACTAGTTGACAAGTTCACCTGCCTAGGAAGCAGTAGCTCATCAACCGAAAAAGATGTAATATTACGGACGGGCGCTGTCGTCAATCGGTGTGGGTGTCACGAGACTAGCGCGTGAAGGCAGAATGACCTGCAAAGTTAAACGTGATTTTAGAATAATCACAGATGTATTATCACGTGTTTCACCGGTGACATCGAACATTCGCGGATCTTCGATTTGTTCTCCAAAATCTCTATATAAGAAAACAAGTAACGAGATTTTGGCAGAGTTGAAGGCAGTTGTCAAAACGGGTCCCGACCTGTCCTATCCCAGTCTGCTACGACCTATCTGTCAGGCGTGTGTCAACCAGCCAGCTCTCACCCTCACCCCGTCACCACCGAGAGGAAGGGAGAAGAAGGACGCAACTAAAATGAACTTTTCGAGTTGCAGTGATCATAGCTTAATAATAAACGATTGCTATATTTTCTTCCCTTACCTTCGAGTTTGAGTATTTCTTTTTCTGTAGACTTCTTTCTTTACAGCACCAAACGTTGGTCCTATGGTACAAAGATATCGACACGCGACTTGCAAAGGCATTGACAGCTATAGATACACTATCGGTCATATGGAAGTCAGGCGTGACCGATAAAATTAAACGCAGTTTCTTCCAAGCAGCGGTCGTGTCGATACTGCTATATAGACGCTAACAAAACGTATGGAGAAAAAGCTTCACGGCAACTACACAAGAATGCTGCGAGCAATTTTGAACTCGTCCTAGAGACAACACCCTACAAAGCAGCAACTGTACAGCCACCTACTTCCCATCACGAAAACTATCAAAGTTAGACGAACCAGACATGCAGGACACCGCTGGAGAAGCAGGGACGAGGAACAAGTCCTGGAAGCAACACCCAACAAAGCAGCAGCTGTACGACCACCTACCTCCCATCGCGAAAACTATCGAAGTTAGACGAACCAGACATGCGGGACAGTGCTGGAGAAGCAGGGACGAGCTCATAAGTGATGTTTTCTTATGGACCCTCTCACATGGCCGAGCAAAATCAGGGCGACCAGCTCGAATCTACATTCAGCAGCTCTGTGAGGATACGGGATGTAGCCCTGAAGAATGCACAGCCCTTAATAAATGTGGCGCCAGATAAATTTCAGCAAAGGCTCAACGAAAAGTTAATTTTATATGAAATACGGAGGTCGCTTGGAAATAATTGGAATTCTGATTCCAAATCAGCTGATCAAAACTGATATTGAACAGGTGTGAAAACAATCGGTTCATATTTACTAATCATTTCAGTAATGTTGTATTACTCCTAGTGTATTTGATTTAGAGTATCACAGAAATGAATGAGAAGTTCTTTTCTGTGCCAAGCTTCAAGGCAAAGCGACATAAAAAAAAATAAACAAGTGAACGAAGGTTCAAAGAGATCAAGTTCTATCCTAAGGCCGTTATTGTTGTTATTATTATTTACTCATTAGAGTTTTTCACATTAGCGTTAGCTGATGGTCTTTCGCTGGAGTTTGAGTGATAGCAAGTTTCCTCAAGTCTCCAGGACTCTTCTTAGTATTCTAGCCGTTCTCAATGATGTAGTAGTTTGGATGGTCTCCACTCGTCCGCCAAATTCCAAGTCCTCCAGTCCATTTAGCAATCTTTAGTTATTGTTCCAAACGCACCAATTACAATTGGTTTAATTGTCATCTGCATGTTTCATAGTTTTTTTCAATTCTCTAACAAGGTCGAGGTACTTATCCTTCTTTTCACATTCTTTTAGTTTTATTATTATTTTTTACTCATCAGAGCTTTTCACTTCAGCGTTAACTGTTGGTTTTTCATTGGAGCTGAGTGACAGCATGTCTACTCAAGTCTCCAGGACTCTTCTCAGTATTCTGGCCGTTCTCAATAATGCTATAGTTTGGATGGTATCCACTCGTCCGCCAACTTTCAATTCCTTCATTACCTTTAATAATCCTTTAGTTACTGTTCCAAATGCACCAATTACAATTGGTATAATTGTCACCGGCATGTTCCACTGTTTTTTCAATCCGCTGCAAGGTCAAGGTACTTATTCTTCTTTTCACATTCTTTCAGTTTTATTCTGTGGTCAGCCGAGACAGCAAAGTCGACTATTTTGCAAGTTTTCTTTGTTTTGTTGATTATTATTAAGTCTAGTCTTCTGGCCGGGATTAGGGGATCCGTGTGTATGCCGAAATCACATTGGAGTTTATGTGTGTTATTTTCTAGGACAGGTGTTGAGTTGTGCATATACCATTTGTTTGTATGGTCTATTATTATTATTATTATTATTATTATTATTATTATTATTATTTACTCCTAGAGAATTTTTCACATCAGTGTTAGGTGATGGTCTTTCACTGGAGTTTGGATGACAGCAAATCTCCTCAACTCTCCAGGACTCTTCTCAGTATTCTGGCCGTTCTCAATAATGTAGTTGTTTGGATGGTATCTACTAGTCCTCCTATTTCCAAGTCCTCTAGTCTCTTTATCAATCTTTTGGTGACTGTACCGACTGTAGCAATTACAACTGATATCACCGTCACTTTCTTTTTCAATAGTTTTGTTTTTTCACTTGACTTTTAGGTTTTAGTATTTATCTCTCTGTTGTTGTTGTTGTTGTTGTTATACCTGAGATTTTTGTATGTAGACTTCCAGGCCACCGATCTCATAATGAACTCCTAGGAAATGAAAAGTTGTATGAGAAGTGATTGAAGTTTAACGGATAAGTAATAGATTAACATGGATTAGTAATAGATTAACGTCAAGATGAAATTGCTGTTTTTCTAAAACTTGTACCAAGTCATAAAATTATCTCATTCTTTTCTAATGACAAAGAAATAATTATCTAAGTTAGCGGAAGAAATGTGTTTGCAAAAATTAACACCCTGCTTAGCAGTCACCACTTGGGCAATGTTGATAACATGTATCTAATTGTCTTCATCAAACAATAACCAATATCAGATTAACTCATCCAGAATTTCGTCGGCAAAGCGTTATCAAAATTTCAATATACGAGGATCATTAATAAGTTGCCAGACTTTTTTTAGTATGGACACTTTTATTGATAGTACACACATGATACACTAGTCTCCTTCGAAACAATCTCCTCCAGCTGCAATGCCCTTGTTTTACCGTTCCAACAACTTGTGGAAGGCCCCATGGAAGTCCTCTTGTGTGAGCGTGTCACTGACCTTCGTCATAGCCTCTTTCATCTCCTCAATTCTCTCATAACGACAGCCTCTCAGCTTAGAGAATAAGTAAACGTCACAGGGAGCAAGGTGTTGACTGTAGAGAGGGCACGGAACTGTCTTGATACCCATCTTGGTCAAATGGTCTGTAACAAGGATGAAGTCGTGGACTGGTTCATTGTCCAGGTGGAAATGCCACTGACCCGATTTGCAGAGTGCTGGCCTCTTCCCAAGGAATCTTTTTCTGAACTCCCTTAAAACCCCACATAGTAACACTAACCCTAACCCTTTGGCCAATTAACTCTGGTGTATTGTCTTCCTTACTCCTCCCACACCTCTCATTATCCCTCACAGACTCCCTGCCTTCCTTGAATCTATTATGCCGCTCAAAAACCGATACTTGATTCATGCAAGATGGTCGAAAAGCAATCTGAAGCATTCCATACGTTTCTGTGGCATTTTTTCCAAGTTAAAAACAGAATTTTATTGCGCATCGTTCTTCTAAAGTGTCCTCACGTTCAGATTCCATTTTTGAAATTCACCAGCTGTTACAATCAGGCTTTAGTAGGGTGCATTCCAATTGCTGCTGTAGCTGTTCCTTTCAACCTGGAATCATAAAAATTGGTCAGTCATCTCATAAGATGTATAGCAATAACATAGTGAATTTTCAAGAGTCTACGATAATTTTAAATGCCTGTACAAAAATAGTCTCGAAACTTATTGAATACACCATGTATATAGTCATCCACAGTATGGTTAGACACGCGAGACACCTCAAGGTAGGATCGAAACCCGGTGCATTTTACGTCAGGGAATAACATAACCTCACAGCCACGAGCAATCCCAATGGAAGAGTAATAATACAATGATAAAAAAACGATTACAAATACTAGAAGCAATATGCAGAAAAAAAACAAATAAAATAGCATTTAAAACAGGCACCAACATATTAAATATTTTTAAGACCTAAAAACCACTAACATCATTAGTAAACCTTTTTCCAGCCGAACGTTTTAAAACAAAATGCAGAAAACGTTCCAACCAACAACTTCAAAACAAAACGCTTCAAATTATTAAAACAGTAAAAACTCAATAGTCAACTCAAAACTACACTGCCCCTGATGACGACCAAAAGTATAGTCGAAAGCGCTTGGGGCTATTTCTTAACAATCTACATGCTGACAACAGAAAAATAACCCAAAGTCTTGAAAAAATAAAATAAAAAGATAAGTGTTTTACCGTCTTTAACCAAACTTTCTTGAATATATATATATATATATATATATATATATATATACATTAGAATTGGGGCACTTTTTCAAGTGTTCTATTCAGATTTTTTTACAATTTTTCAAATTTTTTTTTTTATCTGGTATTTTCCTTCTTTTCAAATCGGTATGTTTTCCCCCGATGAGACTCTCTAGTTGAACTCGTATCGTCGTGTCCATTTCCAACGGTGATAAATATTACACCACGAGCATTGTTGTAGAAGTAAGGACGAACTTATAATCGACGTTCTTCTATGGAGAGAGAGAGAGAAAGAGAGACAGAGAGGGAGAGGTTGAGTCAAAAGACACCGTTTTATCCACAAGACTTGATGATATATATATATATATATATATATATATATATATATATATATATAAGTGATATACTTCTGTGAACCCTTTCACATGGTCGAGCAAAGGCAGGACGACCAGCAAGAACCTATACACAACAGTTATGTGCCGATACAGGATGTAGCCTTGAAGACCAACCTGGAGCGATGGACGATAGAGACGTGTTGCGGAAGAGGATTAGGGAGATTCGTGCTTACGGCGAAATTTGATGATATATATATATATATATATATATATACACATTGATTTATTCAGCGTTAACTTCCTTCTACTTGATGACGTTTCTCACTAACTGCAACTACATTGAAAATTACTGTGGAAATTTCCGACCTAATTCCGAAATAATTACTATGTGAATCTATGGATCTATTGATCCCGTGTCGTAAAAAGTGTTAGGTCTTCCTTTTGTTCTGTTAATTCAGCAAAAACTTCATCAACATTTTTTAATCATAATTAATATTCATGAATTTTTTTATTGATTAATTTAAATGTTTAAACTATGTATCTTTACCCACCCTCATCATTTTTCCGATCTTTTTTGAACCGAAAAAATAATGAAAAAGTTTTCATTCTCATCTATTCTCTCTTTCTATGAAGGAGGTACCGTCCTCTTCTTTGATCTCCAGTAATTAGATTTTGAAAAAAAAAAAAAAGAATACTCTTTGATGGAGATATTTTATTTTGGGTTATTGAATTATATGCGTTTCTATTCAAAAGTACTCTAGCAAATCATGTCCGAACTACAATTGTCCGACATGAAAATGTTTCATTTCTTCTTATCAAATTTTTGTTAAAACTATAAATATGAAAATATGAAGGCGATGTAGCGTCGAACGAAAAAGGATTCGTCGAGCCGAGACAAATCTGTGTTTAAATTCTCTTTAATGGTTTTGTGTAAGTTCTCTGTTCCTCGCCGCCTTGTCGGGGGGGGGGGCAGAAGAATCGTCCGACAACACATCTGTAGAAGAATAAGGCAACTCCCAATAAGGCCACGTTTTAGCCCTAAGCGGAAATATCTAATAAATGAGAACTGGTTCCGAGTGGCTGAGCAGTTTATCACTATTTAACCGAAGTGGTCCAGGGACTTACAATGCTCTAATTTACTACTCACAGCACTAAATTATTGGTCGATGATGCTGGCCATGTCAATCCCTCTCACTTATGTGTTCGTCCCGATCGTAAAATGTTGTATAGCCATGATACAACTATACGTATACATATACATGCGGAAACATAATCAACAATAATAACGAACGAAAACACTTCTTTAGAAAAATATACCTCTCACACATTATTCGAAAGAATTGAGAAAGGGTTGTGTGTGAGAGGTGAGTTGGAGACGGAACAGACTGCAAAATATTGACCCCAAGTTCCTCTGGTCATAGCAGCAATTCTTCCTCATTCAGCTGGGTTGTTCAACCGGAGTCCTGAGGGCCCAAGCCCTCTGTCTCGAGCTGATTTTCACTGCCTCGAACTGCAACTCGAACTCCAACATACTCACTCCAACTAACTGACTCCAACTAACTCAAGCCGTCTGTGTCACCCGGTTATATAATTGTTTGACATCCACCTGCTTCTTGTGGGCGCTGCAATTGCACCGAATTCAACCCGTCAAGGTTATACCCTGATATCTTCGAACGGATGCACCTGTTTCTTGATTGAGAGCTGGGTGGAAGGTCAATATGTTACAATAATTCAAATTGCTCATGTTGCAAGCAAATACCCTACCCTTTTTATTTTAAAGGTGCCAGAAAGCGGTGGCTGAGAGCCAATGGCGTTGAGATAGCAAGTATTTGAACCATTTTCCGCTTTTTGAAATAATGAATAATATTAGATAGAATTATTAATGTTAAATAGCAATATTTGAAACCCTGT
The DNA here is from genome assembly GCA_963585895.1 of Sepioteuthis lessoniana. NCBI lineage: Eukaryota > Metazoa > Mollusca > Cephalopoda > Myopsida > Loliginidae > Sepioteuthis > Sepioteuthis lessoniana. The sequence goes on from OY757917.1 coordinate 95,627,448, forward strand.
TAGTGTTCGAAAAAATGGTTTATATTAAATAGAATTATTAGTATTAGATTGCAATACTTTAAACTATTTGACTGCAAATAAAGGATTAATATGAAATGAAATTATTAGTAGCAAAAATTGAATTTTTTTATTGATTATAATTAAATAGAATTATTGGTAGTAGATGGCAATATTTGAATCTATATACCTGTGTCCAAACAAAGGATTAATATCAAATAAAATTATTAGTATTAAAATGCAATACTTCATCATCATCATCATCATCATCTTGAACTGCCAGCACTGATATCCCTGACAATCTCTTTCCACCAGATTTTATCATTCATCTCTCCCGGGAGGTCTTCCAGGCTTTATCCTGTATCGGCACAGAGCTGTTGTATATAGGTTCTACCTGGTAGTCCTGCCTTTGTTCGTCCATGTGAAGAGGTCCACAGGAGTATATCGCTTATGAGTTCACCCTTACTTCTCCAGAAGCGTCCTGCTTGTCTGGCTCGTCTATCTTTGATAGTTTTTGTGATGGATAGTAAGCGGCCGTACAGTTGCTGTTTTGTGGGATGTTACCTCTAGGACTTGTTTAATACAGCTCTCGGCAGTCTTGTGTAATTGTTGTCGAACTTTTTATTCATACGTTTGGTTAGCGTCCATGTAGTGCATCCATACAGCAGTATCGACACGACCGCTGCCTGGAAAAAATGCGTTTTCACTTTATCGGTCAGGTCTGACTTCCATGTGACCGAGAGTCTATCGATAACTGCCCATGCCTTTGCTAGTCGAGTGTTGATGTCATTCTCAGTTAATGAGACATTGCTTCCGTGGTAGGTGAATGTGTCCACTAATTTCAAAGGACCACCATTTAGTGCGTAGATGTGGCCTCTTTGATTAAAGCACATTTATTCTGTTTTGTCTGCGTTGACATGAGGCTTATGTCACCTGCTGCTCGTTCTAGTCGATGTAGCAGGTATTCGGCTCGGGCCGGTGTATTTGCTAAAAGCGCTATGACATCGACTTGTTCAATATTTCTCGCATATATATATATATATATATATATATACATATATATATATGTGTGTGTGTGTGTGTGTGTGTGTGTGTGTGTGTGTGTGTGTCTGTGTCTGTGTGTGTGTCTGTGTCTGTGTGTGTGTCTGTGTCTGTGTATTATATATGTGTGTATGAGCATCGCAAAAATTTGACATCCTTTTAAAAGCAAATATCTTGAAAACTACAAAGTCTAACTCAATGAAATTGAACGGTTTAAGTGTTGAACATCATAAGTTTATTTTGGGACCGATTTCAAAGTGTTTAATATGTGCATTGCCTGTGAAATGCCACAAATCAAGTTGAAACTTAATCTCTGGCCAAACACGCTGTAGCATGTCTCCGGTGACATTATCCATTGTAGAAGTGATTCTCTGCTCGAGTTCATCAATAATATGGGGGATATAGACCAGCCCCTTCACATATCCTCATAAAAAGAAACCATACGGGGACAGGTCCGGTGACAGCGGTGAACAATTCATTAGAAAACTGTGTTCATCTCCACCGCGTCCGATCAATTTCTCTGACAGATTCTCATTGATATAAGCATACACCATCATCTTCTGCTAGATATATCTTGATCTGTTTCTATACATGTCTGTGAAAAAATTAAGTTATTTCAACAAGAATTACTAAAATTATTGGCCTGCGAAATTGTCAAATGGTTTGGGACATATATATATATATATATATATATATATATAGGATCTGTAATCAAATATCTCACTAAGTTTGATATGCCATTAAACCAAATAGCCAAATCAATATATCAATTGATAGGAAAACCGGTTGAGAAGAAAGAACTTTGGAGACATGTTCAGATAATCTGAGGGAAACTGGTGCATAATTTTCTGTCCTCACCTCATTAAAAAGAATGTGGTTGGCTCTACATGTTACACAATACGCTTTTCTGCCTTCAGGTTTATATAGTTAGGTGTAATAATGCATTTGCATGTAGGTTCGTGCTTGTCTATATCAGTACACCTACTCGTAGGCAGAGCATATATGGACGTATATACATATGTGAAAGTATCTGTACGGATTTGTTTGGGCAAAAGTAGCTAACATATTCGTACGTAGATACATGAGTATAGAAGAATCAAAAGGATTACTAAACAAGTCAAGTTGGTCAGTAGATTATGATAAATCATAAAATTGAAAGAGAATGTTTTCTAAGAATAAATCGGTTAGGTTTATTTTTAATGGCCATCGTAAAGAGAAGTCTTTATTATATATGTACAGTATGAGGTCATAAAATACAAACATATATAACCTAATCTGTCGAACTGTTTTCCAATGGCTAGGAGAGAAAATAGTTTCATGCCTTTCGTAAAACGAATTAATGTGCAGTATGAACTGCCTTTTCCAGGTTTTGAACTTAGGTCACTGATTTTATTTTCTATAACGATATTTGTGACGCTGAATACACTCCAATATGGTATTCATATATGGCTATTGAATTTCAGGCATCCGTCGAGGTGCTCTTAGAACATTTACCTCTCTGATTGGAAGATACCCATTTATTTCTGGAATGTATTGTTCTTACATTGTAACGAACCACAGTTTTCAATCTTAAAATAAATATTCGCCACTCAGCTAGGAAAAGTTTTATCAGATAAAATCAAAAACATATTCGTTTGCTTGTTGTTTTTTTTTTCGTTTTCTTTTCTTTTTGCTTTTGCTTTTTCCTTTAGTTAATTTTTTGTTTGTTGTTTTGCTTTCTTCTTTTTTTCTTTTTTCTCACTAGGTGTATTAAGGATTTTAAAAAGCTAGTATTCACTGGACTGGTTGATTTTATCGGCATGTCAACCCGTCGAAGAATATTCTATACCGAGAAGGAAATGCGTTCATTGAGCCCTGATATTTAAACTTTTTTAATATCATTTTAAGTCTTTTTAGCACACAATTCTATGGTATAATTTATTCTTATCTAATATAAATACTTTGAGCCCAAATTTATGTTTTATTTATCCCTATATAATAACAATAATTATATTTGTTTCAATTAATCAATTAATTCGAATAAAGTCATTTGTTTACACTCCGTCGATACTGCTATATGGATGAACTACTTGAACCCTAACTAAACGGCTGCAGAAGAAGATGGACGGCAATTACACAAGAATGTTGCGAGCAATATTGAACAAGTCCTAGTGGCAACACTCCACAAGGCACCAACTATACGGCCACCTGCCTCCCATCACGAAAACTATCCAAGCTAGACGAATCAAACATGAAAGACACTGCTGGAGAAGCAGGGACGAGCTCTTAAGTGATGTACTCCTACGGAGCCCGCATATGGCCAAGCAAAAGAAGGATACGGGATGTAGCCCTGAAGACCTGCCAGAGGCGATGAATGATAAGGAGAAGTGGCGAGAGAGGGTCAGGGATATCCGTGCAAGCGGCACGACATGATGATGATGATGATATTTATTTCAAGTAACTATTTCTAATAGAAATAATTTAGAGTGCTATATAGTTTTAAGGATTCCTGTGGGATTTGAATCATTTTAAAACAGATTTATTTAATGGGACCATATTCAACAGCCTCCATCTATAAAGTAACGAATGAAATGTTCAAAAATGTGAAAAGATGGATCAATAAATGAAAAATAAGAGGAAGATACTAAAATTTATGTAAACTAAGTATTCAATGGCAATTACACAAGAATGCTGCGTGCAATCCTGAACAAGTCCTGGCAGCAACACCCCACAAGACACCAACTGTACGGCCACCTGCCCCCTATCACGAAAACTATTCAAGTTAGACGAACCAGACATGCAGGACACTGCTGGAGAAGCAGAGATGAACTCATAAGAGATGTACTCTTATGGATCCCCACACATGGCCGCGCAAAAGCAGGACGACCAGCTCGAACGTACATTCAGCAGCTATGTGAGGATACAGGTTGTTGTCCAGAAGACCTACCTAGGGCGATGAACGATAGGGAGGAGTGGCGAGAGAGGGTCAGGGATATCCGTGCTGCCAGCACGATATGATGATGATGATGAAGTATTCAATTGTATTAAATTCGATGCATGTTAAGAGATATCTGAAAGACATACTCCGAATGACGGATATGAAAACTTCGTTACTACCCACCAGATAACAGCATCAGAATGCATACCAACCTAACCAAGAACTAAATGTACAGTTCTGCAGGAGTCCCTAGTAGTTAGGGAAAAACGAGATAACATTAAAAAAGCATTGCTTACTTAGGAAAAATAACCCAACAAAAGCCAGCTTGCAGAAATTTTGGAAACCCAAGAAATCTTTAACCAACACATACCAAAATATTATTTACAATATATTCATGGTCAAATCAATAAAATTCGAAACTCACTTGAAGATTGAAAATCATGATTAGCCGGCCAGATAGTAAATTAAGTGAGCGGACGAAAGAGTACCTTGAGAGTAAAATTAAAGTTGCCTTTCAAGAAGAAAGACTTCAGAAATAGAAGGAACCTTTCAAAACTCTGCTCAGAAACAAATCTGAAATCACTGACAAACCAATTCCAAAAGTTATTTATGGCCAACTCGACTTCAGGCTAGTATGGAGGAAGAACTTGACGCAGTATTGAAACAAAATACATGTACTAACTCTTCGCACGAGAGTTAATTTGGGAATAATGGCTAAGCAGGGGCACTCCATATTTCCCAGATCTCTAGAACTTGTGCTTCACCATTAGATAAAGTCTAAAGTAAGACTCCGGGCCCCCTTTTATTTGGTTGCCCTCTTCGGCGGAGATTAAAAAAAAAGCTTTATTCAATTCAACACCGACTTAGAAGCCATTCACAGGATTACATTGGCATATCCCCGTTTACAGACTTTCTTAAATGGTTCTGCGAAACGATTCATTTAATATATACGAAGTGTGCATAAAAATAGAGGTAGTAGAATAGTTGTACGTTGTCACAGATTTATTTCGTAAATTCTCTCCGGAGTTGGAAGAGTCCCCATTGCGTTGTTGCTGACGTGCATGACAGCATCCCCGTCGTGAGCGAGTTCAAAGTCCAATTCCACTATTTTATAAACAGTAGAGACTTTGTCTCCTCTCCTGACGATGGACGTTGTCTTTCGCTTTCATATGGCTCTGACCATTAAACATATATGGAACTCCAAATGGCATAGCAGATAACATATCTGAACTTTATTCTTATTCGAATAAAAAGAAAGACATAGGCAGATACTTAAATTATGTGCTTCCACACAATCTGATTAATGGCAATATCTAAACAGTGAAATCGACAGAAATTTTCTGTATACAAAAATTCATTGAAAACAGTGGGAAAACTATGTACTTCATCTCTGTTTTGACGCTTATTAAAAATGCCGAAAAAAACGTGTGCAGATAAATAAATCTAGTAAAATATCATTGCAAATTATCTTTCTAACAAGAAATTAAATATCCCAAACTATTTGATAAGTGGCAATTCAAAAACATTTGAGATAAACATTTAATTTTGTGAGTACCAGTGGCGTTGTGGCAAACGTACTTGACTGCGACATCGTAGTAAGTGAATTTGAACTCAAGTCACTCTGTTACATTCACTTTTGGACTAATATGTTTAGAAAAGACCTTTTTTTAAAAAAAAATTATCTTTCAACCCATGCGTTTAATAGCATCAATACTGTCCTTCTACACGGATCACTTCCCATGAAGTTTGATATGCCATTAAACAATGAAAAAAAACAAAACCAAATTCTCTCCGTAATATCCCGCTCCTTTCAAGACTTCATCATCATCATCATCATCATCAAATTGCGCTGGCAACACGGATTTCCCCGACACTCTCTCCATCCATACCTATCATCCATCAGTCTCAAAATGTGTTTTAGGGTACATTTTGGGTTCCTACAGAACTGATGCGTGTAAGCACTTACAGGTCGGCCTACACTAACACGTCCATGCGCAGAAATTGAGAAAATCACTTATCAGCTCGCCCCTGCTTCTCCAACTGTGCTCCACATGTTTTGTTCGACTTACTTGAATTATTTATAAGATGAGCGGTATGTAGCCGCAAATAGTGTTTTGTGGAGTTTTGTTTGAAGGTTTTGTTCAGGACAAATCGGAGCTTTACTGTATTGTTGCCCTCCAGCCTTTTGGGAATAGGTTCTGTTAGCATCCATATTGTAGTACGGTCACAGCAACATACTGAAAAAAATTATGTTTTATTTTGTCGGATAGATCCTACGTCCCTAACCTGAGTGATAACCTGACAAGAGCATTCCTAGACTACATTCAATATATGTAGGCATCCGTTTCAGTAGATGAGAAGTTACTGCCGGAGTTTTTGAACTCGTCCACTAATTTAAGACGTTTGCCACTTAGAGTGGACATGACTCCTTTATGTTAAAAAAAAACAACATTTGTACTCTGTTTGCTCTTGGCTATGCTGCAGTGATTTTGCAAGGACTGATGTATTTGCGAGAAGTTCTAGGTGATCTGCGTGGTTTGGGTTAGTTATAGTTGCTGCAGGATTCTGTCTGCTTCTTACCTTTTTCAAACCATTTTCCTTTACTTGATCTATTGAGGTTCGTATGGCATAGTCAAGGCAGAGTATAGACAAATATGGCGCTAATGTCTTTCCCTGTTAATCCTCAATGGTAATGTCGAAGAAAATGGTGTCACCATTGGGTGAGAGAACCATTACTTTCGTGGTTTTGTAAAACATCATTATAGCTCGAGTAATATTTTGGGAAGACCATATGCAAAATCATCTACTCCATCTTTTGTTTGTATATATAATCGAATGTTTTGGAAAAATCTAAGAACAGTTGTTGTGCTCCGAAATTCTTTACTCGTGTTCCTTAGATGATTCGATGGATTATCAGAATCTGTGAGTTTGTCGAGCGATTCTTTTGAAAGTTGTTCTGATTTTTTCTTGACAATTTCTCGATTTCAGGTAGGATACAATTGAGACACAGGGCATTATAAAAATTATCAGCCATAGAAGTAATTCTTACGACTCTGTAACTCTTAGTAATTCTGAGGTCGCCTTCCGTGGGGAAGGGAAGGATATATCATTTCTTCCATTTTTCTCATGAGTTTTAATTATACACTGCTCTGCAGAATCGGAGACGTATGTCATCAAATTTTCTTGTTTTCAAAACACCAGGAAATATTTCATCAATACCTGAAACTTCTCTATTCTTAATTTCTTTTTCAATACTGTGTCAAGTTCTTTGTCCATAAAGTGTTCTAATTTGACATCTAGTTGGTCGTTAATGATTTTTGATAGGTTTTTCAGTCATTGAGGAAGGGTTTCTGTGTAGATTTTTGAAGGGTTCTTTCCACTTCAGAAATATTTCTTATTGGCAGGGAGGTTCTATTTTTTTCCCTCAATGTACTCTTCCTTTTGCTAACTTCATTTTGTGACGGCAAATTAACTAGAATCCCAAAACGGGACTTTATTTTTCGCTCGTGTGAAGACGGGGCAGACTGGCACTTGATCCCTTGTAGAATAAGTCCTTGTTCAGAGTCCTTTCTCCGGCATATAGGAACTGGCATATTATGTTGGGGTTAATTTATGGCTAGACTGACCCCCGTTGGCAAGGGGTTTCCACTGGTCTTCCTACCCCTAGAACAATGGAAGATATGGACCTCTATGTTTATATGTAATAATATTAATTATAGTAGACGACAAATCCGGTTTCCCGTATAAGAATTTTAAAGGAATTTATAGGATAATTTTAAGCAAGCATAACATAAGGCGAATAGAAGCTGAAAAAGAAACATGAAATAACTGCTTGATAGCAGACGACACAAAGAACGACTCGAGCACGTGGGAACATTAAAATATATCAGTCTTTTTACTACACATAGATACACATCTTCAAAGTGTCAGCTATATTATAAACCGATAGTACAGAAACATCAATGTCTTTCTTTTTTTCTTTTCTTTTGTCTTTAGTCTTTCTTCAACTTGAGAGAGAGAGGATATATAATTGGGTATATTTGGAGAAACAGTTTTAAAGTCTACTTATCTTTACGACGACTTTCCTTTGGAGAGCGTTTTCTTTCTCTTTTTTTTTCTTTATTCTCAGGTTGACGGTATTTATTTTATTTTTGGAGTCTGGCTTGAGGGTAGAGTTCCTTTTCTTCCTTGTCCAAGATATTTCCGTCTTTCTTTTCCCGGAGTCTTGGCATGCGCTTCACCCCATCTGGTCACGACGATATCTGATCCCCGACTAATTTTCTTCCTCCCTACTTCTGCTGACGGAAGGAGCTCCCACTTCCGCCCTAGGGCTCCAGCCAATCATTTGGCTTCTCTCTTCTTCTCCCTGGTCAGGCGATTCGTTAGGGCTACTATATGTCTTCGTACCCCCTTCTTTACCCATCCGGTCACAAAGTACAAATATCTGTCATCTTTCACTCTGACCTGGATTTGTTACTTAGGGATTGACCTGCATTGCTATCACTCTTAATGGTCATTCTTTTGGGCGGCCGGCTAAATTAGTCACGGAGGGGTAGTACAAATTCCTTATTTCCATCTTCTCAGTGGGAGACCACGTGACAATTTACTATCAAATATGCACATGATGATTCTCTTTCTTCAACTGAATTTCTAATTTTATCGATTTCACCTTGAATATATCGTAATTGCTCTTTTTGGTATTTAATGGTAAGTTCTTTCTGGGTTCCCTTAAATTTCTACGCGTTAGTATTCGTAAGGTTTCTTTTCTTAAGTATGCTTCTTTTTATGTTATCTCGTTTTTTTTATAACGAATCGTGACTCCTATGGAAGAGTACATTTGGCTCTTGGTTTGGATGGCAAGTAAAAAAATAATTTGGCAATAGACTACAAGGGTTGATATGCCATTTAAATATAACCAGCCATCCAATTTTTCTTAGAGCCATCTTTCTTTTTCAAAATCTAACCTTAAGAACTTTTGCCAGTATCAACTTTTTTTTTTTTAGTTCGGACAGGAAATAATATAGATATTTGCTTTTGAATAAAGTTTTAAAATTTAGTTTAGAGATTAGTTCTTATCTATTTTGAATGTGCTTGTGACGATTTCAAAGCATAATTGAAAAGAATATATATACATCAGCTATATTTACTGTTGAATTCGAGGGCAGAATCACGTATTTGTTCCTTTCAGTTTTGCTAGAATTATTTTTTTTAGTGTTCTTCTTTGGATTTTGTGTATAAAATATTTTATATGCTTTTCTTCTGGCGTTGTTTATAAACGAAATAGGATATCGGAATGATTTAAAAGGATTCTCAGTGTATTTAAATTCGTCCACTAAATACTGGGGGAAATACCTTTCAGAGCTGTTATCACATTGAAACTGAATTTATTATATAAATAATTCTTGTCAAAATTTCATACCTATGAGAAAGATATGAGACCCCGTATTCTCATAGCAATGGATTATTTCGTATCTACTGTTAAACAAAAGTTTATATGCAATAAAGAAAACGAAAAAAATAATTAAACAATTATGTATGACTGGCTATGCTGTTTGGTCATTTTTTAATCAAGTGTTAAAATTGTCACAAAGACATCCCAAACAATCAAGAACATAATTAATCAACAAAATAAATGTTTCTAAGGCGAGGTGAGTATTTATTTTATTTTCAGTACGACGTTTACGTCACTAAAACTAATAGATATCTCGCAAATCTTATATATGAACGTGATTTGGGTTTGTAAAGTAGAGATAATTTTAATTGAACTCGTAACCTATCATTTCAAAACAAACTTCAATTCTAATTTTAAATAGTTTGGTTTGTTTTAATTTGGTTTTACTGTCATATTAAACATTGTGGGTTGTTTAACGAGAAATCCTATTTTTACATTGATGTTAAATGTATGATTTGAAAACATATTTTGTACATTGTTGTGGTCTTCAGATAAGACCGGTGGAAGAACCACTCAAACAACGGGTGATAGGTAAACGTTATTGTATTAGCAGAAAAAGGAAGTCATATAAAGGAAGTACTAGCCGTTCTCGGCTTGCAGTCCGTCTGTCAAATGTCTCGTAAGGAACGAGAAATTGTCTCTCCCTCGCGAGCTAAGCTCAGAGAATATGTTTAGGTTGGACGAGTCCATATTTGGGGAATGGTACTATATGTCCCCATAACATACATACACACAGCTGAATGGTTCAACTGTTCTATTTCTAACAATTCAATTTAAACTTAGTCAACACAATTAAATGATTTCAAGTATTGCTATGTATTACTAACAATTCAATTAAACATCATCCATTTGTTTTCACACTGTTAAACGTCAAACAATTCTTTTTGACTCATAGATGAGACTCTATCAGGTGTTACAACTCCGAGTTAGAATGAACCTGGGAGAGATGGCAATGAAGAGGTATTCCATATTTCCCAAATCTCCAGCATTATTGGAGCCTCAACGTCAGATTGTCTTATGTCATTTCCGGGATACGCGTTGGTGTGTCTTATCTCTCGGCTGAGATTCAGTTAGTATATTCTGCAGCCCCAGCCAACTGGCCTATAATTGAAAATAGGTTTGCATTTTGTTTTATAAACAAAATCATAAATGCTTAAATCTTATAGAATCCCCTGTAATGTCTTTATTTCAAACAATCAGATATTGTATATTAGTCTAAAATATAAATAACTTTTTGTCAAAATTGATATGAAAATAAAATAATATTCTACTTAGTTTAAGATAGGTTCAAATACATAATATAGGGAAAATCTATGCCCATCACTCACAAATTTTTAATTCACGAATCAATTCTGATTACTTACTTTAAACACTACAGTAAAATACTTTCGTTACTTAAATAAATACGATAAGGACAATTTCGAGTTTCTTTGAAGATTCATTTTGAAATGTTTCACAGCAATTAGTTTTTTCTTAGAATGTTGCTATGACAGCCCCGTAAATTACCGTAAGGTTCCGGATTTAAAAAAAAAATTCCAAATCATTATCTAAAGAAGCTCTTGCATAGAAAACAAATAGGCATACCAAAATAACGAAAGAAAATTCTCGAAAAACAAAGGTGAAAAAAGATAAGGAAAAAATAGACAAATTGATTAAAAGGAAATACAACATTAATAGAAAAAATATCTAAGAACAGAGCAAATATAGAAGAAAAATCCAATGATTAAATAAGTTGAAAAGGAAAAAAAAAAAAGAATTGCAATGAATTGAAGAATCCCCGGGGGCTGAAATAAATATGATGTCATGAAAGACAACACTAAAACAAGCACAACCAAATTACGATGATATACATGGATTCCGGTTTTAAAAAGAAATGCGTCCATCTACAACAGTTTATCTCGGCAACTGATCAAATGCGCAAAAGAATCAAAACATCCAATTGGATAAAGTAGGGATCATTTAACTAATCAAGAAAGACCACCAAAAAGAAAATATCCGAAAAAACTAAAGATCCCAAAAATGTTTTCCCGATAATTTTGAAGATCCTTAATACAGAAATAAGAAAAGCGATCAATTACTCTCTTGAAAGATGCCGACTATTTCCTGAAGAGCTTGGGAACTACAGAAGCAGGTGAACTTATATATATATATATATATATATATATACACATATATATATATGTGTGTGTGTGTGTGTGTGTGTGTGTGTGCATATATATATGTATGTGTAAATATATATTTTCTCTGTGTATGTGTAAATATATATATATTATAGTGTGTAAATGTATATATATATATATATATGTATATATACATATATATGTGTGTGTGTATGTGTGTGTGTATGCGGATTTGTAAGTATACATGTGTGCGTGCGTATAAATATACATGCGCGTGTGTAAATATATATTTGTGTGTGTATATATATATATATATATATATATATATATATATATATAAGTGAGTATATATATATATATATATATATATATATATATATATATATATATATATATATATATATATATATATAAAGAGAGAGAGACAGAGAGGGAGAGAGAAAGAGAGAGAGACCAGCACAACTATGGTTTGGATAGACTATAAAAAAAAGAATGATGTGATTTCAGAAACATGTATAATATAATGTCTGGACATGTCAAGATTGCAGAATTGAATGAGCAGCAGGATTACGAACCCTAGCAGAGAAAAAAAAAAACGAAACAAACACAAAGGAGCATCATCCATGGAGACTCTCCTACGCCACTACTATTTGTGATAGTAAATATGCCATTCAACCATTTACATAGAAAGAACAATGGCCGCTACAAATTTACTAGGTGGAAGAGGACATTAAAAAATCAGGTTCAATCGTCAGTCACGTTATTAGATGCATTTTCTGACTAACTCACATAGGAAAAGTATGAACCCTATTATCCCCCAGATATGTATTAAAGATTATCACTGTTCGTCTTCAATAAAGATTACTTTGGAATTAGATAAAACAAGAAGCCTGATATGCTTGTAAGCAATGGAAATATGTCAGTGACTGGGGAATAGAATCATCTTTTGTATATGGATTATACCAAGGTATTTGTCAATTAAAAAAAAAGCGTACAGGTTATTAGAATCTCTTGCTTAAATAGAAGAAGGGGATTTAGGATAAAAAAAAATGTGTCAATTAAAACAGGTTAACGAGAAGAAACGAAAAAAAATAGAACTGTCAAATCAGGAAAGTATGTAAAAATTTGGAGAAAGAATGAACGCCAAGTTCACTGGGATATATTAGAAGTGAACGCCATCAAGCCACCAGAGATGAAAGATAAATTTATAAAGAAGTACTTCAGAAAAATCCTAAAAACAAACTCTGTAGCAGAAATCTCATCAAAAGAATTGATAAGTGAGCGGTCACCCTCGTAAGATATTAATGACCATTCTGAAAATTGCAAGACAGGAATTCAGATAGATAACGCATAGAACAAAGGAATTGATGACGATGCACAAGGCCTAAGAATTTGCGAATTGCCGTTGACAAAATCTATATATCAAGAAAAAAATGTTTATTGAGTTCAAGAAGTATTTCCAATGCTTCTTGTTTCAACACGGAGTTAAATAACACAGTCTACAAAAGGTATTTTTCTTTGTGAATACTTAAAGACAGGAATAATTTTGTGACACTGATCTGCTTCGTTAAAAGCATTAAATATATATTCCTTTTTGGAGTCACTTTAGCTAGGAGAACGTAAAATCAATAAATTTAAAGTGTTTGCGTTATTTTTTCAATTAATAAGGTTTTCCTTTTGTAAGTCTTTTGCAAGTCGATAATCTTGTGATTCTTAAAAATAAAAATAAGTAAAAAAAAAAAGGTACAGGGGAAAATGAATTGATAAAAATAAAATATAGGTAAAAAAAAAAATTATCTTATTGTTTTACCATTTTTTCATTTTTATTTATTTTATTTTGAGCAAGAAATCTAAAAAAAGTTATAAAACATGAGCTGACGGTGAATACAATATTTAGTGTCTTTAATTCGATTCTGGAAGACTGGAAAGGCCACTGACTGAAATGGAGATCAAATGAAGAATCAAGACCATCAACATCTGAAGACTTGATGCCATTCAGACATTAGGAAAACACTCACTATTTACACCGATGTGAAAAAAACTAGCAAATAATAATAATAATAATAATAATAATAATAATAATAATAGTAATAATAGTAATAACAAGAACAAGAACAACCACAACAATAATAATTATAATCATCATCATCATCATGTCGTGCCGCTAGCACGGATATCCCTGATCCTCTCTCGCTACTTCTCCCTATCGTTCATCGCCTCTGGCAGGTCTTCAGGGCTACATCCCGTATCCTCACATAGCTGCTGAATGTGTGTTCGAGCTGGTCGTCCTGCTTTTGCCCGGCCATATGTGGGTATTTATAGGAGTACATCACTTATGAGCTCGTCCCTGCTTCTCCAGCAGTGTCCTGCATATCTGGTTCGTCTAACTTGGATAGTTTTTGTGATGGGAGGTAGGTGGCCGTATAGTCGGTGCCTTGTGAGGTGTTGCCACCAGGACAATATTGCTCTCAGCATTCTTGTGTAATTGCCGTTTAGCCTCTTCTCCAACCGTTTAGTTAGCGTCCAAGTAGTGCATCCATACAGCAGTATCGATTCGACCGCTGCCTGGAAGAAACTGCGTTTCATTTTATCTGTCAGGTCTGATAATAATAATAATAATAATAATAATAATAATAATAATAATAATAATAGTAAGAAGAAGAAGAAGAAGACCAAATCAGGGAGTCATCAGGACACTTGAAGAGAAGGAAAATGTCAAGTACTTGGGAATATTGGAAGCGGACACCAAAAAAAAAAGAGTTCAAAGACAAAAAGGAAAGAGTGCGTCAGAAGAACAAGAAAACTTCAGGAAATGAATCTCAGCAGCAGAAACCTCATCAGACTTATGAATACCGAGTCAGTACACTTTGTAAGATTCTATGAACTATTATTAAAATAGATACGAGAGGGTTTCAAACACCTGGACCAAATGACACGGAGACGGCTAAGAATTCACGGAGACTTACAACCAATAATCCGTCCAAGAGAATCAAACGCATAAAAGTCTCTGTGATTTTAAGAGATAACAACAGATTAAAAAAGCAGGCCAGAATACCGTACCTAGTTTGATAACTAAAAAGAAAAACAAATTAGCTAATCCTGGCCAGAAGGCTGCATCTAGTTTAATAATTAAAATAAAAATAAATTAGCTAATCCTGGCCAACAGACTATATCTAATGTAATAACTGAAAAGAAAAACGGATTAGCTAATCCTGGCCAGAAGACCATATCTAATGCGGTAACTGAAAAGAAAAACAAATAAGATAATCCTGACCAGAAGACCATATCTAATGCGATAACTGAATAGGAAAACTGATTAGCTAATCTTGGCCAGAAGACCATGTCAAATGAGATAACTGAAAAGAAAAATAAACCTTGACGTCATGTTGATTTTGCTGATTCGGAAGACCACGCAAGAAAACGAAAAGATAGACAATTACCTGAAATCGAGACATAGAAGTAAAAAAAAAGAAGTGGAACATGAATATGACGGTGATTCAAGTTGTGATCGATGCACTTGGAAACGAAAAACGGAAACAAGTACTTAGAGTTTGCCAAAGAACTGAGAAAGCCGCGGAACATGAGAGTAACAGTGATATAAATTGTAACTGGGGCACTTAGAACGGGCCTTAAAGGCATTGAAATGAAGCTGGAAGAATTGGAAATTTGAGAACCAATCAAGACCATTCAAATTACAGCACTGTTAAGATTAGCTAAAATATTGGGGAGAGTCCTGGAGACTTGAGGTGACTTGCTGCCAATCAAACTCCAGCCAAAGACGATAAGCTAACGCTAGTGTGAAAAATTCGTTAGTGTACATGATAATACCCACAAACAAACACACACATATTTATATATAATTTTCATATTCTCACTAATGCATCATGCACCAATTACTCTATGCAATCCGAACTTGAATATATCAATCCTATTGATGAAAATGAGCACTCTTTATTCATAAGCTGAGCAAACAATATATATATATATATATATATATATATATATATATATACTTTCATTAAAAAAAACGCAAACCGGTAACATTAGGATTGTAAATTTATTTCCATCCTGTTATGTGCTTTTGATAAAATCCAAAAACACGAAAAAACATTAACAGGACTTCTTCAGATCTTCTGGATAAAATAAATCAGAATAGACACAGGAAAGAAGGGTGGGAGGGGATAGAAGAGGGGTGAATGGTTATCTCCTCATTTAGCCCACTTCCGTTATTTTTATTTTATTGTCGGTTAGAATTGTAGTAAATGAATTTAATTTTTTTTTTTTAATTCTAATTACTTTTCGACGTAAAACTACAGATATATTACTTAATTTGAAAATTAACTTTATTCAAAAATTTTACGTAACGATACAGTAATAATTATATAAAATTAATTTCAAGATTTAATTAAATTTACCTTTTTTTAAAAATAAAATTTATTTTTAGCCTATTAAATCAGTTACACTTTTAATGATTTCTACGTACATATATAAACACATAACAGAATGAAAATAAACTTATTATCCTAATGTGACCGGTTTGTGTTTTTTATTAATGAAATAGTTACTCTGTAATGCCTGTTACATTGAGCTCTTTACCAGGAAAATTTAAATGTTCACTTTTGAATAGTTTTCTTGTCCTGATGGAATTACTCCCAACTCCGGTTTAACTGGAACAAATAATATATATATATCGAAAAAATGTTTTAAGTATTACTCATCATCATCATATCGTGCTGGCAGCACGGATATCCCTGACCCTCTCTCGCCACTCCTCCCTATCGTTCATCGCCCTAGGTAGGTCTTCAGGACAACAACCTGTATCCTCACATAGCTGCTGAATGTACGTTCGTGCTGGTCGTCCTGCTTTTGCGCGGCCGTGTGTGGGGATCCATAAGAGTACATCTCTTATGAGTTCATCTCTGCTTCTCCAGCAATGTCCTGCATGTCTGGTTCGCCTAACTTGAATAGATTTCGTGATAGGGGGCAGGTGTCCGTACAGTTGGTGTCTTGTGGGGTGTTGCTGCCAGGACTTGTTGAGGATTGCACGCAGCATTCTTGTGTAATTGCCATCTAGTTTCTTCTCGAGCCGTTTTGTTAGCGTCCATGTAGTGCATCCATATAGCAGTATCGATGTGACCGCTGCCTGGAAGAAACTGCGTTTCATTTTATCGGTTAGGTCTGATTTCCATATAGTCGATAGCCTATTGATAGCTGTCCATGCTTTCGTTAACCTCGTTTCGATGTCCTTTTCGGTTGATTCGACGCTGCTTCCTAGGTACGTGAATTTGTCTACTAGTTTAAGAGGGGTTCCTTCTAGAGTGGAGATGTCCCCCGTTTGGTTATAGCACATATATTCCGTTTTGTGTGCATTAACATGGAGGCCTATGCTTGCTGCTGCTCGTTCCAGGCTATGCAGAAGTGTTTCGGCTTGGTCAGGTGTATTTGCCAGTATCGCTATGTCATCGGCGTAGTCGGCGTCGGTAATTGTTGTTGCGGGATATCTTCTGCTTCTTTTCTTCGTCAGTTCGAAGCCATTCTCTTTGATTTTGTCAATCGATGTTCTAAGTACGTAGTCTAGACAAATGATAAAGAGATACGGAGCCAGCGTGTCCCCTTGTAGTACTCCTGCTACAATGTCGAAGTATTCTGTGTCTCCATCTGGTGATCGTACTTTTACTTTAGTGTTTCTATAGAGAATCGTTATTGCCGCTACGGTTTCTTTAGGTATGCCGTACGCTAGTAGGATTTGTTCCATCTTTCCTCTGTGAATGGAGTCGAAAGCCTTGGTAAAGTCGACAAATATTAATGTCGCTTGTAGGTTCTTTGCCCGTACACCCTCAAGGATTCTGCGGATGGTTAGTATTTGTGAGGTCGTAGATCTATTTCTTCGGAAGCCATTTTGGTTTTTTCTAAGTATGTTGTCGATTTTGGGTTCTATGCGGTTTCGTAGTAGGGCATTGTAGATTTTGGCAGCTATGGATGTAAGTGTTATGCCTCGGTAGTTTTTGGCTAATCCGAGGTCTCCCTTTTTAGGGAAGGGGAGTATGCATCCCTTCGTCCATCTATCTATCGGATTTTGATTGTATACTGCGTTGCAGTGTCGGAGCAGTATGTCGTCGAATTGTCTGGTCTTCCATACTTCCGGGGGAATTTCGTCCAGTCCTGCAGCTTTCCTATTTTTAATTTTTCTGAGAACCGAGTCGAGTTCTCCTTGTGTGAACGGTCCAAGTTTAATGTCTAATTGTTTGCTAATTATTCTGGTGATTGGTTCATGCGTTATTTTTGGTGGGTTTCCAAGTAAGTTTTCGAAGTGCTGTTTCCACAGTTTTATTCTTTCTTGTTGGTTTGCTGCTTTAAGTTTTGCTTTGGTTGTGTTCTTTCTTCTGCTCACTTCGTTTATTGTTTGCCAGGCAATTCTAGATTGTCTATCTTCTACCGAGTCTCTGATCTTATCTATCTGATTTTGAATGTATTCTGTCTGTTCCTTTATATATATGCCTGCTAATTGATATTGTGCCGTTTTTAGTTTTAAGGCATTTGTGTTTGTTGGGTTTTTTCGATAGTTTTTGGAGGCTGTTTTCACTAGTGCACGTTTTTCTCTCACCGCTAAGGTTTCCCATGGGACTCTATATTTAGTTTTAATTTTTGTTGGAATGCATTTTGCTGCTGCCTCAAGGTGTGCATTGACAAAATTTTCGTATTCGTCGTTTGGTGTACTTTTTTCCGTCTTTTCTTGTAGTGTTTCGTATCTGTTTCTCAATTCTAATACGTATTTATCTCTGACATCTTTGTTGTTTAATCTACATTAATAATACTATTCAAGATAACTCATTCGTTTAACACACAGTAAAATACTTCAAAATTCTTAAGGGTTTTTAAATATTACCATCTCCAAAATCAAAAAAAAATTAAGAAAGAAAACAAAGGACAGTGTCCCAAATGAAGGAGCCAACAAATGATAAAATAAAAAATACAAATTGTCGAAAGCATTTACATTTTTTAAGGATGAAACTCAACTCATTTTCCACACACACACACATACACACACACACACACACACACACATATATATATATATATATATATATATAATTTTCATAAGAAATGAAAAACGCGCCACGAGTTCAAACATAGGACGAGACTAACGGCATTCCACATAATAAGGCAGATTGACCTCTTAAATCTTGGTATGCCAACCCGTCAAGGAGAAGGAAAACTGAGTTCAAACTGTTATACAAAGTAAAATGCAGGTTTTTAAATTTGAATAATGTAGTGATTTATAGGGATTATGGGTTAATCTCTATCCTTAATAGTAATGGAACCCTAACATCTAAAATACAAAAGAAAGTCAATAGAGCATTTAGATATAAAGAGTTAAAGAGAGAGAGAGAGAGAGAGAGAGATTAATTCTAACTTGAAAATAGTTAAAAAAAATTTATGTAATTCTCAATTTAAATGACAATTCTTATGAACCATTTAGTAAGATGTGCTATACCAAGATACATTAATATTAGTCCTAACCACCATGTATCCATTGTTAAACAAATTCCTAACGCAATTAATATTACAATAGACATATTATCATCTTCTAAAAACATATCTAATAATCATAAGAAATTTTACAATGAAGCTTTACGTAGTAGCAGTTATGAAAATGAGCTTAAGTATTTAGAAGCCAACTGACATTAAAAAATAAGGGCAATAATATAGGAAACAATGGTCACAAAAATAGGGACAATAATATACGATGGATATGGAACTAATAATAATATAAATATGGATAACAGAATAAGCAAAAGTATTAATAAAAATAGACGTAGAAATATTATGTGGTTTAAGCGTCTTTTTTGCACTCTCTAATATCAATATAGGGACATATTTTCAAGATTTAATAAACAAACATTTTAAGGATGATAACCGCCATAGAAAAAATAATTAATAAGAATAATATAAAAATTAGTTATTCTTGAACTAACAATAAATTTAAAATAATTGACAACTACAACAAGAAATTAATAAATAAGCTGGACTGGAATAACGATGACAACTTAAAACGTTCACGTAATTGTAAAATAAAAAAAATAAATGCCCACTAGGAAATAAATGTAACCTTGATAATATTATATATCAAGCTAACATTTCATCAAAAGAAAATGATAAGGATAAGGCATATATAGGTATGATAAGCTTAAACTAGAAATTTAGATATTATAACCATCTACAATCATAAAAATCCAACGTTCAAATCACACTGCCCTATCTATATTTGAATGAAAATTTACTAAATACCAGAACTGAAATGATATCTGCATATAAAAATAGAAAAAAATTCTTAGTATAATTTAACTTGATATGTTAACAATAGTAAATACATTTAATTACCATTGATTAAATTATCTATATATTTTTAATTCTATATATTGGAATATTAATTGATCATTTTAAAAATAAATTAAATAATAAGTAATTTAAAATATATTTTTCTTATAAAGAATACATCTAAATCTAATGGATAAAGTATGAATATATATTTTTAAAATAAGATAATAAAATTAAAAATTAAATATTTAAAAAATTAGAAATAAGATTAATATATCCTTACAACACGTAGGAACTATCCTTTGTATTACACCGTTTTTGTTACACCATTTTCCCCTATGTAAACGAAAATTTAGATATCTAATATTTAATTAATCTATATTATAAATTATTTCTCACATTTATAAAATATCTATAACCTATTTATTCTTTGCTTATTAAATTTAACTTGACATTCGATACAATGATTTCTTTCTAATATGAATAACATGAATTTCTGCAATAATCTTAATAATTAGAAATGGAATTTTATAAATTAATATCGGCATTGAATTATTAATTCTTGATAACACAAATTATGATATTTATATTATTTAATATTTATAATACATAATAGTTTCAACGGAAGTAAGAATGCTTATTTAAGTTATAATTCTAAATAAGTGGAATGCCACTATTTGATTTTTCCAGAATTAGGTTTTTTTAATTTTCTGTAGTATTCAAATTAGAACCAACGGTTTTTTTTCTAAATGAATACATTGACATTGTATAAATAAAAATAATATTGGATATGATATTTCCAACGAAATAATTTTTCTTGATTAAAAATATAACAAAAATATATCAAAAATAATTTTAATTAAAGAATTATTTTCATTAAGAAATTAAAAAATATTCTTCCATCCTATTCATGCCGGAAGCAATATAAGTAAGAAAAGTTGGTGACCTTAGTCGAGGGTAACCAAAAGGCTCTTTTTTAATCGCTACCGGCTCATTGGACTGAGGGTAGAATTTTCGCCAATGATCCGAGAGACCTGGGTTCAATCTGGTTCTAACAGACAGACTGTTTCGTTCTATCAGAACTCTTCAGTGTGGCTAGACACGCAGAACGCTCGAAGTCGGGATCGAAACCCGTCCAACTATACGTCAGACCTCTCAGCCACCAAGCGGACCACGTTGGCTAAGGGAATTTTAAGGTATTTTATTTAGCAACAAAATTTTGTCCTTCAGCTATATCTAATAAAGATTTGGGGAATTTAACATGGAGAAAACAAAAATGAGCATTGAACAAGTAGATAATTTGATAACAACCATTTCAGTTTGCTTCTTGATTAAATATTAAGTGCCTGTCGAATATTCACGTGGAACGGAAATTAAGTGGCCACCACGTTCACCATATTTGAAGGGTTTTCCTTTGGTGTCATCTTAAAGAAACAATTTGCGTAAACAAATTTCTAATATTAACAGAATGGAAGGGTTTCAACAAGAAATCAGTCAATTTAAATCAGAATCATTACGTGCTATCACTAATCTCTACCGAAAAAGGTCTCAAATTCAGCACCTGAACATGAGAGCATTTTAGCGAAATCAAATGGTCGAATAATATTCCAGATTGATTTCAATTAATTTCCGAGCGATAAGATAAATATTAGTAGTAGATTAATACAATATTTTCCTTTTTTAAACAAAAGTTACATAAATTTCAAGATAATTAATTACCGTTGTGTCACTTTTTATGATTTGGTTTTCACATGATAGAAATATATACGTATATATACGTATGTACGGGGTGTTATATATATATATATATATATATATATATATATATATATATATATATATATATATATATATGCAATGTCAGCTATGGCTGTAGAATACACAGACTGTACCTTTGCTGAGGAGTAAGACCCTCCCCGCCACGAGTGTCCTAGATATAATACCAAACAATCTGATCATATTTACCAACCCCACCGCTCGGGCAGGATATGACACAAGGTCAATTTTTAAGCGAAGTTTAGCAGGTTTGAATTTAGAGTTTTCCTTCTCCTAGACTAGTTGCCTCACAAAGGCTGAAGAATTCAGTCTGCCCAACTATTTATCCATTGCTGGAGGGAGAATAATTGGATTCATACCTGTCCCAAGGGTATTAGTGCTATGCGAAATGCAATCAGTCTCGTCCAGGATTTGAACTTGTGTCGCCGTGTCCATATCCTACGACGATAACCATTACACCATGGGCACCTCCAAAACACTAAACATTCTAATGGTGAGGTTCCCGTAATGCTGGCGCTTCGGGGAATCCGGAGCGCCTCTTCCTTACCATTGCACCTAAGTCCACTCTAACCCGGAGAGGTAGCGCTTGATAGGGCCCTATCTATGGGTTAAATAGAACTAAAATGCATACTTATGCTAAACTGAATAGTTTGAATTAAAACATTTTGACTAAATTCAATAGCTTAAAATAGAAATGTTTTTGACAATCAATTTGTGTACTTACATTTAAACTGCGTACTTATGCTTAACTGTTTTTAAATGAATTATTTTTGTAGAACTGTTTTGACATTTAATCATGTGTAAAGAAAATCTATACTTATACCAAACTAAATTGGTTGAATTAGAATTGTTTGAATGAATTGAATAGCTCGAAATAGGAATGTTTTTGACAATTAAACTGTGTATTCATGCTAAACTTAATTGTTTAAAATAGAACTGATTATTTGTATAAAAATGGATTTGGCAGTAAATAACCCAGAAAATTTGATATGTTATAAAACCCAAACAACCAACCAACATCAATCGATAGTTGCCATTAAAAATTTATTTCAGCAATTCGTTTAAAATAAAATGGTTTATTATACGATAGGAGAAAATAAATGTAGCTTTTCTGTGAAAACTCTTTTTCATCAAAAAATGTTTAAAGATTTAGACTTAATCTTGTTATGTTTTGACCTTTTGACCCGGCCAAAAATGCCATTCAAGGTGATGCACTGGAAGGAAGTGACACATTCTAATGGCAGTTATGAGAGGAAATCGCGTGGGCGGAAATTGGCTGATGAAATGGGACGAGGTAAAAAAAAAAAATCCCATTATACTCTCATAGACTGACGCACCGGAAGAGAGTGACCTCTGAACTGCATGACAGTTATTTCCGCTCGATGACGATCACACAGGCCATTCCAAAGATAGCGGAAGTGACACGTCCCAATTGCCAGATATCGGAAGAAATTGCGGAGGCGTGGAGGCGTGTCCATATCCCCGCGTGGGAGTTTGAAGGTAATATAAGGCCGATGAATTGAACAGAAGACAGTTGAAGACAGTTGAGTAGAGTTGGAGGTGGAGTGGGACGAGATGTTGTAAGGAAAGCCAGCACCCAGCAGAGTGAACTCCAGGGCTCCGGTTGAGCAGCCATGGAGAACGAGAAAGACACAACACTGACGGCCATAACTTCGGGGTCAAAATATTTCAGTTATGTTCGGTCTCTAGCTCCCTCTCACACGCAAACCTTGAGTAAACCTTTTCGAACCCTTGCAATAAAGTGAGAGGTAAATATTTTTCTAAGAATTCTTCCTGCGTCTTTATCATTGTGTCTGTTATTCCTGCGTGCGTCTTTATTATTGTGTCGTTATGATACGGCACATGAGAATATAACAATCTTAATTCAAATAAAAACCAAAATAAACCAATTCAAAATAACCCAGTTGAAACCCCGTTATATATAACAACCGGTTAAAGACCGGTTCATTGGCTTAGTGGTAGAGTGTTCCCCATGGCCCGGGAGTCCGGGGTTCAATCTTAAGTTTAGTCATACTGAAGACTTTAAAAATGGTACTTGATATCTCCTTGCTTTACACTCAGCGTTATAAGGTAAGGATCAAGGGTAAAGTGGAGCAGTCCAGCAAAAGGAGTAGCACCTCGGTGCAGTAGCAATTAAAAAGGGAGCTTTTGGATAACCCTCGACTACTGTCGCCAAATTTACTTTTACTTATATACCAAAAAAAATCTTATAAAAATAATCTCCATTCTTATGTATTATTTAATCTCTAAGTTTTATCGTAAAAATTGCAATTTTTAAAAGATTTAACTATTTAAATTTCCATCTACCTTCAAATTTATCAATTAATAGCATAGCAATTTAATCTAAAATATTTTTCTATCTAATGTATTTGGTTAATCTAATAAATTGAGATTATATTCGACCTAATTTGTAGTTTAAATGAGATGAAAATAGCTGCAATTACGATTATATCTCTTACGAGGACACATGAAAATCAAGTTGTAATATATATATATATATATATATATACACGACTGTCGGCTGAAAAGTGCATAGGCTGACAAAGATTCTCCCATGGAATGACCAAATGAGATTTCTTTTTCAAGATACTTCTTATGGTCCAAAGAACTTTTCTGTCGGTTTTGCAGTACTTGGATCTCATTGGTCAAAAAAATCATGAATGGCAGATATAATGCTATGATATGAACTTTTCAGCTTATGATTTTTCAGTCCATCCTCGTACGTACATGAAAGTTTGAATAGCGTAGACAGAGTTAATGACCCTTGACGACAGCCGGTTTGTCACTATCAGATAATTAACTATGGCCTCCTCCATTAAAAATAGATTAACACTTTGGAAATATGCTCTTTGAGCAATATTTAGTAATCTTTATTTATACAAAATAGCAAACCATATAACGCTCTCTCTCTCTCTCTCTCTATATATATATATATATATATATATATATATATATATATATATATGTATATATATATACATATACGAAGGTCATTATAAAGGAGGTGAATTTTTCTTAAGGAATTTTTAATAAAAGCATTGTTTACGGTTGTAGGTTTTTTAAGGATATTAATAAGCACATGTCTTTTCATGTCCCAGAAAACTGTCACTATTACCCTCTTTACTGACTGCTACGCCCGGAGTCTTTAATTTACCACAGAGTGAGAGCATTTCCATACCATTGTCAGTATTTTCAACTCAAGCTCGTCGAGGAAAACCCTAGTTTAACCCATTTGTCAAGATTTTTAATTAAAACATAATTTTCCTTAGAAATCATGAATTTTTCAGCAAATGTCACATTGGTTTGAACTTAGCACAGGCATCACTATTGTGAATAGCCTCAAAACAAATATTTTTAACGAGATTGAAATAATCTTAAATTTAAACAGTTTCTAAACAACGCCAAATTTACTTTCTTGATTTAAAATGTTGGTTTGTTTATACTGTTATCTATGTTGAGACTTAAAAAATAGTTTGTAAGGTAAATTATATTTGTAAATAAATCGTATGTAAAAAAAATTCTGAAAAAATATAAGTATTTTGCTTATGTAAAAAAAAATATCCTTATTTAGAGAATGAACCTCTTATCTAATTATTTATCTCACCGGGGAGTGATCAAAAATAATATTTCTTTTGGGTTTAAGCTTTCATTTAAAATTTAAAACTTAAATAAAGAAATGTGTACTGCTGAACGCCTTACATTCGAAATTGTTGTTTACGACGTCTGTCATTAACAATTCTCGATACTTTTGTTGACATTAATAGAAAAAGGAGGGCACAACTTTTCATCACATTTCCAAGAGGGGTTTTAGAGATGCTTCTAACAATAAAAAAAACTCTCAGGAATATTTCTGCTAAATGGCAAGGAAACTATTGTATATAAAATTACCGTTCATTTTTTGCTATTGGGATAGCTTTTTAGTGACTCCCCTTACATTTAATATAGGAGCGTAGTGGTTAACGTGGTTGACTGCAACATCTCAGTAACCGAGTTTGAACTCAAGTTACGATATTATATTCATTTTCAGACAAATACACTTGGGAAAGGTGTAGAATGAATAGGTGATGAATGAATAGCACAACAACTGTTTATCTGCTAGAATGGTTTTGGCATTTAATAAACCCACGAACGTTGGCTTGCCATTGAACGAGTAAACCAAACTGAACCAGTAAATATTTTAAGCCATGGAGGAACAAAGATAAATGAAAATAGTGACATATTCATTTGTTTACATATTTTGTAATATTCTGATTATACCAGGCTTATTTTGCATATAATTGGTTGTATATATGTTTTAGACTGGGAAGAATATATAAAATCTACGAATAATGAAATTCCTGGGGTCTTCGGGTGGTTTAATAGTTAATATAGAATAGCAAAAATTCACGAGTGAGTTCGAGTCTCATTGGATCCCCCATTCATTTGTCTTTGTGCCACATCTAAGCGAAAAGCTAAGTAGATTACAAATAATCATGAAATCCAATTTTGAAAAAAATGACAAAATTTGATATGCTTGTTTAATGCTAACTATTACTGATTATTATCTGTGGATAAATATAAGCAATAATCTAATCTGAAAATGTGCGACCTGATTATTTGAATCCATTTGAGAGAATATAAAATAATTCCGAGTAGCAATAATTTGACTGAAAGGGTTGTGGAAAATGTCCATTATTTACTTTTGTTTTTAAATTCGTTTTTTTTTTCCCGCGAGACCATCGTTGATATCTCAAAGTATAGTTGCATGACTGCAAAGATATCTTGAAGTAATTTGGTCACAGCTTCGCATTGGTTCACGTTTAAGAATCTTTTCATTTTTCATGTAGCAAAGTCAAGAATGAATTCACCTCAGTAATATCTTAGTCAATTCCCTATATATATATATATATATATATATATATATATATATATATATATATATATATATATATGTGTGTGTGTGTGTGTATGAGGGTTGGCAGAAAAGCTTATAGTCTGACAGAAAAACTCATACGGAATATGACCAAATGAGATCTAATTTTACACTTAGATCTTGCAGTCAAAATATTTCTGACTGCGTTGCATTGCTTTGATTCTAAGACTCCATTACATGAAGTTTCCTGCCTACCGTTATATATATATATATATGTGTGTGTGTGTGTGTGTGTGTGTGTGTATGTGTGTGTAAGGAAAAAACAAAGATATATAAACAAAAAGTACCTTTTATATTTTATCAAATATATATATTTATAAATATATATATATATATACATTTCGACTGATAACTCCAGATTTAATACTAATTTTGATAAATACTACTTTCTTTAATAACATTACGTAAAGATACAGTAATACCTATATTAAATTAAATTCCAAATATAATTTTTTTTTTAATTTCAAATTTTATTTTCATGCCTATTAATTCAGTTACCTTTCCATTGAAGAGTGCGTACACATCACCTGGTTTCTTCTCATCTATTTATTTTATTTTATTTTTATTCATTTACCTTAAATCTCAATTTAATCCTATGTTGTTTTTTTTAATTTAAGCATTATCTATGATAATTTATCTATAGTTTAAATCTATTCCTATGCCTACATCTAGGTATTAATTCACATCTCTGATTTAACAATATTTCAAGGTCAGGGTATATCATTATTTGTATTTTTTCCTCTAGGCATAGATTACATCTGCTATCAAAATATTATCGAGTATTTGACTTTTTCAATATGGACCATTAAATCTCAAGTGTCAAACTTTTATTTTTCAAACTCCAAAAATCCTTAGATAGGCCTGTTTGGTGTTTTAGATGTTCATGGAAGAAAGGAAATTTATGATTCGCGTATCTAATTTTCCATTTCGTTGAGGAAATTCCGATATAAGTTTTTTTATCATTAATATATATATATATATATATATCCTCAATGTATATTTATATATTCTATCCTTAATATATATATATATATATATATATATATATATATATATATATATATATATATATATATATGAATATAATAATAAATATATATATATTAGATATATTTATATTTAATTCATGGAATTGAGACTGCGACCACGATTTTTTTTTTTTTGCAAAACAACAATCAGCAGACAGCTAATGAATCATGCATTAAATATGTTATTATTATTATTATTATTTTTATTATTATTATTATATAATTGCTCTGCTCTATTCTAGATATTGAGCACTCACCATATTATATTGCACTTGGTTCGACACAAACACACAAAGCGATTTAGTGACAAGCAACACTGTTATAATATATATATAATCATCTTGACGTGCCACTAGCACGGATATGCCTGACCCTCTCTCGCCACTTTCCCCTATAATATATATATATATATATATATATATATATATATATATATATATACATATATATATATATATATATACATATAAAATACATATATGTATTGGATTAGACTTGTCTACATATTAGATGTCAGTATATGTGACATTCTATTTTCGAATTATTTTCATTAAAAGCAAAGAAAATGTTAATGATATATATATATATATATATATATATATATATATATATATATATATATATTTCATTAACATTTTCTTAGCTTTTAATGAAAAAAATTCGAAGTATATATACTTGATTGAATATTA
>OY757917.1:95655919-95743419 GCA_963585895.1 Sepioteuthis lessoniana
TACAAATCCATGGTCTACGTTTTATTTTGTTTCCATCCTTTCAAATTGCCTTGTGATATGATATCCGGCTGGAATTGGCAAAAACGTTTTCCGTATTTAAGTGGTTTGTAAGTACTATAATTTTGAAGATATAATGTCAAATATATACATGTTATTTCACTTCTGTCAGATTTTTCGGTAAGATGCTGTTCAAATACTAGATTGAGTCAAACATGTTTTACAACTGTTACTTGCTGGCTTGCCATGTGAATATTACGTGACTAAAGCATATCAAACCGTATCAAATGTCCTATGTGTTTGACAGTATCATAGTAGATAGTGTACTCACACGTTTTGCATTGATTCACTCATTGTATGATTTGAAAGCCGCATAGATGCACATGCAACGTTGTGTCATTCGAGAATTCATACTTTGCGACTTACAACTGGACTCTACCACCGTAAAAACATCCCAAAATATTTGGATCATGAACGGTTATGACGTTGTTAATTACAGTTTAGTGTCCAGATTGTTCCAGAAATTATGCTGAATTTTGAAAAAAATTCGATGATCAGACAAATCGTAAGAATGTGGATTACGAGATTGGACCCCAAGCCAGAGAGTGGATAGTACCCTAAGAGTATCAAGCAAACTCGGCATCTTACAATCCTGTGCGATTCCTCACCTTCAGGAACTCATCATATTCCTCATAAGCTGACGAATTATGCCTTGCCAAAGGCAATTAGACCTGATTTCTCGGAATAAACCATAAATATACAAGGTTATTTCACCGAGGAATTATCGGTTCAATCGTCATTTCCATACTAGGTTGTGGAATTTTTTTTTTGTCTGTTAAAGCGTAAAAATTAATTTGGTAATGTTATTTGCCGGTTGACCCACGAAGTAAAAGCATGAGTACAAGTCTGTAGGAGTGTAAGGTTTCACTCTGTTTCAGCTGATAAAAACACTGACAGAGTTAAAAATCGCTCATTTATTTTTCATATGATATTGATAAATGCAGAGATAGACACGCTCGATGAATATAGTTTTCTGGCTTAGATGGGAAATTATTCCTTTAATGTACGTTTATCAATATTTCATTTATCAAGTATCATGTTTATTTTATGTTTCATGTATTCATTTATTTTTTTGTTAAGCTCATGTAGAAGTCAGCGACCCGGAAAAGAGAGAAAAAAGTGGCTGGTTCCGGAAAGTGGCTTTTCCCAGCCATACAAGTTGTAACTTGGCCAGTACAAGATAGTTTCTGATCTAATTTACACAAGAATTTTTGGCATATTTTATACCAGACAATCAGATTTAGTGTTGATTCAGGATCCATTGTAATTAGACAGATATTAAACTGGGTTAAGGTTGAATTAGTAGGGATTTTGAGTCTAAAGTCAGTTTTAGATTTAGTGGCTAACGCAGGGCTGACATCGGTAAGGGAAATGAAAAATCAAGTGTTCGGATGTCGCCTAATTCGGAGGGTTATTCTAATTGTAATAAACTCTTTGAAATGGACGAGAGAAAAACTTCAACAAATTGACCAGAAGAGAAGAAAGCGATGAAGCAGCATAAGGTGTTACACCCGAGAAATGACAAAGACAGGATATATAAGAAGCACTATTATTCAAGATAGCATCGATATATCATCATCACGAGTACTTAAAGACTACTAAAAACACCCAAGAAAGACGAATTACAGCAAGAAGAAACAGTACAGGTAACATAAGTATCAACAGAATAACAATAATTAGAAAACATAAATGGGAAGAAAAACAACAGCGATAAAGTAACGAAATCTCTCTTGGGAAAACCTGGACATGGCTAAGAAAGTAAAACTCTTAGAGATTAAATCCCTTCTGATGACAGCAAAAAAATTACGCCGTAATGACCGACTATGTCAGATTTGCAATAGATAAGACAACAAAATAGCAAATGTAGGTTATATGATGTTGGAGACGAAACCATTTATCACATAATAAGAGATTGGAGCAAACTAGTGCAAGAAGACCACAAGATTAGAAGACTGTGTGGGAAAGGGGATACACTGGTTATTGTGCAAGAAATTTAAATTACTACATGGACGCTAACTAAACTTAACTAACTAAACGTATGGAGAAAAAGCTTGACAACAATTACACAATAATGCTGCGAGCAATATTAAACAAGCACCCCACAAAGCAGCAGCTGTGCGACCACTTACCACTAATCACGAAAACTATCCAAGTTAGACGAACCAGACATACGGGAAAATGCTAGAGAAATAGCCACAAACTTATGACATACTCCTGTGAACCACTTTACATGGAAGAGCAAAGGCAGAACGACCAGGTAGAATCTACATACAACAGCTCTGTGCCGATAGAGGATGTAACCTTGAAGACCTACCGGAAGCGATGCCCGACATGATGGTGATGATGATGATGATACTAACAAATGGTAAATACACAAACCAGTATCTATCCTTGAGAATAAAAAAGAGTCAAATGTTCTGGGATTTTGAGAAAGAAATAGATCGGTTAATCCTGGTAATAGTAAGCAAAAAAAAAAAGAAAGAAAACATGTCGACTAATGGGCTTTGACTTCCTAGTTGACCACAGAGTAAAAAATCAAGAAAACAAAAAGAGAGACAAATACTTAGATCTTGCCAACATGAAGGTGAGGGTGATACTATTTGTAATCCGTGAGCACGGAACAACCCCAAAAGCTTGGTAAAGAAACTGGAAGATTTGGAAATTGGAGGTCGAATCAAAACCATTAAAACTGAGATCGGTCAGAATACTGAGCAGGGTCCTGATGTGATTTTCTCTCATGCAAATTCCATTGAAAGATCATTAGCTAACAGTGATTTGAAAAAAAAAACTCGCAAGGTGTAAAGCACAAGAAGACGAAGTAGTTAAACAATACAAAATAATATCTCTAACTTAAAAGAAGATGTTTGGATTTTGATTGTAAGGATGAATTTAATACTTCTTTAAGCTTTTTATTTTTCATATTCAAAATATCACTTGGAGACCTGTGAAGATTGAGTTAAAAATCACCAGCTAACTCTGGTATAAAAAATATACCTTGGAGTATAATAATAATAATAATAATAAGAAGAAGAAGAAGAAGAAGAAGAAGAGATCCTAGAATATAGAATAATATCATAGATATTAAAAGAAAATGTTTGGATTTTGATAATATCGATAAATTTGATTATAAACGTGTTCTTTATCTTCTAAATATCACTGTGAATCCCTAATGAATAAGTAAAAAGTTATACCATGTTTGAATTCAAAAGAAAAGTATAATCATTGCAAGCTTCTGATATTTCCGTCCTTGCAGTAAATAATAGATTAACATCTACGTTCCTCAATATGGAAGTAGCTCTCTGCATTTACGTGTATTTAATGGTAACTATTACGACTGATTAAACATTGAAACATTTAAAGAATCTACAAAGTTACAAGAACGATTAAACAGTAATAAGTTGCCATAAAACCAAACAACCAACTATTCTATCTGTAGGACATAGATCATTGTCCTATTAAGAAAGAAATTTCCTGTTATATTTACACTGCTCAGTTTATTTAATTCTCCGACAATTAAAATGATCAAAATGTTTGTGCAATATTTATCAGCAGTCAGTTTCTTGTCAACCGACAGAGCGTTTTATTATTTTGCAACGCATCTAACGGAGAGGGTTTTAAAAACATAGTTTATGGAAAGGGTAGAGAAACGCGCCAATGTCATCTGTGAACAAAATGACACTGTGTAAATAATTTTTTTCAAATCCTCAAATCAGCATATAAAATCTGTCAAACCTATGTAGAGCCTGAGGCATGATCGAAGAGATACTGGATGTATACACAGGCCAACCAATATGGCGCCAACTCAAAAAAAAAAAAAAAAAAAAAAAAAAAAAAACTAAGAGATCTCAGACAAAGATTGGTGAGTCAGTTTTGAAATTCTGGATGAAAAAAAATGGCAGAGGCTGTACTTTGGTCGGAAACAAGAGGGACAGTCGTGAGCGTAGCAAAAAGTCGAAGTGAGACGATAATAGGAAAAAGAAGAAAGTTGCGTTATGTCCAGCCATAAAACTACGTCATAATAGTGATTCGCCCACGCAAATAGTAATCTTAATCTCAGTCATTTCGTTTCTTTCAAAAATAGGAATCACTGGCCGCAGTTTGAAAGTTGCCTCAAATCGTCTTCAGACCACGGCGCGATATGCATCAAGTTGGATTTGGTCGAAAGCGAGAAAGTTTTCAGCATGAAGGTAATACACGCGGAACCACCTTTCCCGTGTGATTACGTAAGAAACGGTTACTGTAAACGCGTAATAACATCAACCGCCGAAAGTAAACACGTTTTTTAAATCACAAACTGCTTTCAGAAAATGAAGATTAACGTCCAATGTAGTCTCTGCATTTAATTGATCTGGCGTATATATATATATATATATATATATATATATGTATATATATATATGATTATCTTAATACCTTGTCCGGTGGCAAAAGCTGCTTGGTAGCGCCAGGGGTGACTGTACCGCCTTGAGCTACCGAAACTGTGTTATCAACCCTGGATGGCGGCTGATGAGGACATGGTATCGCACGTGCTTTCACACATTGTATGATGAAAAAAAAATTAAATCTTCTCAGCTTCATACCATTTATAGAGCTGCAAATAAATTGGTTCATCAAAGTTTATAATTTTCGTGAGGAGGTTAATTTTGGCAGACACTTTATAATCACTTCAATGTCGTACAATGCCGCATACCGAGTATGGAATGCAAACGTAATGCTGACTCGCAATCCTACATTCCACCTATCGCACAC
The DNA here is from genome assembly GCA_963585895.1 of Sepioteuthis lessoniana. Classification (NCBI taxonomy): domain Eukaryota; kingdom Metazoa; phylum Mollusca; class Cephalopoda; order Myopsida; family Loliginidae; genus Sepioteuthis; species Sepioteuthis lessoniana. The sequence continues at coordinate 95,660,726 of OY757917.1, forward strand.
CTTGTCAGTCCTCTTGTCTGACTGATGTTTATATAGCCATCACTTCTAGTCACGTGAACTGTTGCACAATCCATTTCATATGTTGCGTTTGTTAGCTGGAAATCCGTGTTCAAACCAAGCGGGTCATTATCGGCACACTCTTCTACATAAAACAATTATATTGTTTTAGACAACTTGGATGGTTAAAGCTAGGCCTAAGTTCAAATCGACCTCTCAATTTAATGCTTACTGTTACATTCTAAGTATTCAATGCATATTTTTTTAGTAAATAAACATCTAGGGTTCTTTATTTTAGTTGCAATTTTTGGACTGTTGTCCTTATCTTTATTGTGGTGAGTTGAAATACAACGTTTCAGCCGCTCTATCCTTCGGGTTTCCTCAGGTGTCCTTTGTTTATATGGGCATAGAAATGATTAAACATGGGAAATCATTTTAAAAGTTTGACTATTGATCAAACCAGACTTCCCATACAATTATATACATAAAACATACAACTTTAGGGAAGCATGAAACCACAATATTTTTTATGAGGGAGGACGAAGAGTAGCAGTCATTCTTCAATGTATGGTTCCTAAGAAGGCCCAATGTTGCCCTATTCGTTGACCCATGTGAGTGATACAATATTAGCAACTATTCATTATAAAGCACTCGACGTTCGTCAAAATACCACATTCACTCAATGAAAATCTAAAAAAAAACCGAATGAATGGAATAATTTTTTTACAATGAAAATGTCAACGAAGGGGATGGGAGAAAATACAAAATTAATTGGAAAATACCTCGTTTGATTGCCCTCCCGTCTATCCTCCGTATAAGATGTGGAAAGTCGACTGTTTTCTTGTATCCAAGAGGATCGAAAACAAGCTGGACTATCTCTACAAGGGATGAGGATCTAAACTGATCGGGCACAAAAGACGCAGAGAAGGGCGTGGCAAGGAGTAGTTAACATGGATTATTGAAATGTGAGTCCAAGATCTTTAGAAAAGATGGAGTTAGGTCAGAGTAAGATACAGAATAGGGATGGGGAAGGTCTTAGAGATTAAGAACTAGATAACGCGGCTAATGACGAAAAGGGAACAATATTTACTTTCTGGGGATGAGATCCCGAAAGACCCGAGCCGTCGTCGCAATGCATAGGAAGAGAATGTAAGGATGACTCCAACGTTTCCCCTTTTCGTCGGCTCACAGTATTCACCCAACTTTTGTTGAATGTTATGCGGTCCGAGCATTTTCTATCGAAACTGATTTCAACTCTTCGCTAATGCCTAAAGAACAGAATTAGATCATACTGTCCCTTCTTTCACGCCGTCTAAATCCCCATTTTATCCACAGTTTGAATCTCGAGAAACACCACACGTTTTTTACCTTTATACATAGGGTCGACATTGTCAACGACGTAATCATGGTCGAGCAGCACAAGCTGCTTGGGATCGATGTGGGCTATTCACTTTCCGACGTGATTCCAAAAAGGACGGACACGCTCGTCTTAGTAGAAAGAGTGCAAAAACGTATCTTCTGAGCCACTAGTGCAAGGGGAAATCGGGCATGTTTCTCAGACGTGCTTTGAAAGCCCAGCCGGCGAGGAGTTACGCGTTCCATGAGGGCTGCCATGAGGGTTCAAGAAGCCTGAACCTGGCGCCTAATTCCATTTAGAGTGGATATCCACTTGCTACCTCTTCGTACCTCACGACCGTCTTCTTCCTGCTTTTATGTCAAGACGAAGAGACAAAAAGCAGTGATATTATTGCGTACGCAGAGATCTTCACTCTAAGACGGCCAGCAAAGGAGACTCCTCGCAGGGATCAGATTTGTTGCCTCATTCTTAAGCCTATGGAGCAAGGGTTCGAAACGAGGAGATAGAGAACAGGGCACAGTGAGCAACCCTGCCGTACCAACAACTCGATAGCAAAGGCCTCTGAATAGTTCCCAATTACCTGCAAAACCACCTAGGGGCTGTGGTAAAGCGGGCAAATATATTTGAGGAACTCCGGTTCGAATCCGGCTGTCTCCAAAACCGTCACCAAAAATCGATGGTCCACTCTTTCGAAGGCATTGGACTAATATAAATTGATCAGCACGACTTCAGTGTCATCTTCTAAAGCCTCTAGAACCTCATGAACCAAATGCAGACTGTTTTGTATCGATCTTGCCTTCACAGCGTTGTTCTGCTCATGTCCGATCAGATCGCAGATGACAATCTGCAAACGGTTTGCTAAGACTCGGGCCAAAATCTTTAACTCTGTGTTTAGCAAAGTTATGAACATGTAGTCATTTAAATCTTCCCAAACATGCCAGCCACCTTAATGTGATCCCACCCTTGGTAATGCAAGGGTGGAAAGGTTGGCTAAATTGCTGCAAAACTCGTGAACCGGAAGGTCCGGCAATTGAGAAAAGTGATCACGGAAATGCGCCCGAAAGTTCTCACGCTTCCCACGATTGGATTGAAACACGTGCCCATCCGGAGATTTGACAAATTGTGATGTACCGACGGGAAATCATTTGTACTTCTTCTTCCCGCGCGTGCGCGTAGCATTTCACGGTTTAGTTATATAAAAACAGCGTTCAAGAACTATGAATATCTAATTTCTTTTTTGTTTGTCCAAAGATAGAAGAAAATAAATATTTTAAAATGAATATATCCACAGAGAGGTTTACATTCTTTTTAGAATTATTTGTTTATTTTTTTTCTTTCTGAAGAAAACAAAAAACAGGAAACACGTGAACGAATTAGATAAATAATGTTTTAGAGACTTTTGTGGAAATATTCATTTTGATTCATATATATATACATTTACATATATATGTATATATATATATATATATATATATGTGTGTGTGTGTGTGTGTGTGTGCTTGTGTGTGTGCCAAGGTGTAAAAAGAAAAAAATTAAATGAGTAATGGTTTACCTGGAAATAGAGGAAGATCTTGCACATAACCTCTCCAAAAAACCAAGTTTCCGATACGTCAACCAGCAAAGTCGGCGGTAGACAGATTAATATGACCATTAAGTCAGCAATTGCCAGATTCATGATAAAAAGGTTGGTGACTGTCCGCATTTGACTGTTTTTGATGACAGCATAACAAACGAGGAAATTCCCAACCAGGCCGACGATGAAGAGCACGACAAACACCGCAACAAGGACCCACTCGGCCGATGTTGGCTGAATGTGTTCTTTCACCATGTCAATGTAATCCTGATCTGGCAAACAGTAGTCATTGTGGCAGATAGGAGTAACTGTCTCCTCTGTACTGCTATTATCATCTGTAGCGTTCTCCATGAGATGAGCAAGTAGTTGTTCCTATAATGTTAAATTCTGAAAAAGAAAGAAAATATTTACTTATAAACCAAAATCAAACTTAAAAATAGAAACTTTTTTTAAATGAAATTAAAAATTCTACAATACATTTTAAAATGAATGTAACATTATAAGAACAGAGTACTTGGTCTCGAATGAATATTTTCAAAAAGCCTGCTGCTGGAAGAAAGTTGAATTCAGTATCTAAAAGTGATGACCCGGGTATAAACTAAACAAACCTTGTGGTAAGGCTTCTCTTCTACAGTTCTCTGAAGGGTGGAGTCTTATCTTTATTGCTATTACCATGATTGGGTCCTATTTATGTTTCAAGTAGATATCTTTGAGAATTATTTTTATTGGATAGGAATATTTTTATGCATATAACTGAGCAAAAATTTACTTTTAAGTAGAATTTTTGATGATAGATTAGAATACTTGAAAACATTTAACTCTATGCAAATTATTTCTTTTATCAAGTATAGTCATTTGAAGTTCATCTTTTTAAAAAATCATATAACATTTCAAATTATCAGTTGCTCTGTCTTAGAACACGCCGACTGAATTTTCTACCGATAAATAAAACGCACCTCAATCGTGCGTCTGATGTTCAGACTCCATTTCTAGAACAAAGAATATAGCATTATACTTTCATTGCTATTACTCTCAAGGCAACTCTGACTGGGAGTAGTGGTACCTGTTTTGTCAAGTAGATTCACTTGAACATTTTTTACATTAAAGAGGAATACTTATACAGTATCATAGAGGGCAAATTATTTGTTATAATCATAGTTACTTGAAGCTATATTTGTTTACGAAAGAGTAAAATCAGTCGTTACTTGAAAACTTATAATAATTACTTTTAAAAATATTTCGAGAATTTTTCACACCAGTATTAGCTGATAGTTTTTCATATGAGTCTAGGTGGCAACAGGTCTCCTCAAGTCTCTAGGACTCTTCTTAGTATTCTGGTCGACCTCAAAAATGCTCTAGTTCTTATAGTCTCCTCTCGTCCTCTTATTTACATGAACTCCAGTTCCTGTACAAATTATTTGGAGACTTTCATATTCTGTAGTTTTTTCCGCTCTCCAGCAAGGTCTAGGTACTTATCTCTGTTTTCGCTTTCTTTCACTTAAGTTTTGAGGACAGTCGGCACGGTAAAGTTCACTATTCGGTAAGTTCTCTATTTTTGTTGACAATCACTAGGTCTGGTCGTCTAGCAGATATTTGATTATCCGTTTGTATCTCAAAATACCAGATATTTTTTTTGCGTCTCATTTTCTAGGACGTATTACTTTTGTGCACATACCATTTGTTCATATGTTTAAATTCAAGCAATTTCCAGTGGATGACCTTCTCCCACCCAGTCGTGTTTAGTCTTATTGTGCTTTTACGTTTATTTTCAGAATTAGCTTATGTGGTTGATCATTTCGTCTTTATTACTAAACAATTTGCATCTGCTATTTTTTGTGTCCTATCTATTCTTACTTTGATACAGTTAGTCGTTCTGACGTTGTTTTGAGCTGCTATGAGAAAACATTCAATTCCTCCCTCAAGGTTTTCTTTTCTTAGCCATGTCCAATTTTCTCGCGTGAAATTTTGCTTGTTTGTCACTTGAAATGTCCATACACTGTTTTTTTTTTCTTATCCCCTTTTTACTTTTCTGCTTTTTTGTTCGGTTTATGCTTGTGTTGTCTGTACTGTTTCTGGTCGCAGCACTTAGTCTTCCTCCACACTCTTTTATGTTTTCTTCTTGTCGTTTGCATCGATCCATCAACGCTATCTGGAACGCTGGCAAGTTTTTTGCCCTTCTTTTCTTGACACATACAATATGTGCACGTCATTTATGGAAAATTGCCTTTCTGATGAAAAACAATAACTATATAGAGCATTTTAAGATTAGTTTGGATGATTTCAGAAAAAATCGAGAGAAAAATAATTTTAGAGGCATTTTGTAGAATTATCGGATAAACTAATAGAATTTCACTTGCATATAGATATTGTAATGACTTTATATAAGTTATGTTGAAAGATTATTTTCTTTCAAATGTTGATATAAGGTGATAGCAAGAAGTAAACATGCCCAAAGCAGAATAGAAAAACAAAGAAGCAACCAAATAATAATAATAATAATAATAATAATAATAATCCTGGCTGACCACAGAATAAAATTGAAAGAATGTGAAAAGAAGGATAAGTACCTCGACGTTGCTAGAGAATTGAAAAAAACTATGGAAAATGAGGGTGACGATTGTACCAACTGTGGTTGGTGCTTTTGGCACAGCAACTTATGGATTATTAAAGGGCCTGGAGAACTAGAAAGTTGGCGGACGAGTGGAGACCATCCAAACGACATTATTATTGAAAACGGCAAGAATACTGAGAAGAGTCCTGGAGACTTGAGGAGACATGCTATCACTCAAACTCCAATGAAAAACCATCAGCTAACGTTGATGTGAAAAACGCTAAAGGAGTAAATAATAATAATAACAATAATAAACAACCGGATGACAAGAAAACAAATCAATTTAGGAACATAATATGTGAACAAAGAGAACAGAAAAGAAAAGCCAAATGAATAAGCAAAATGGGAAGAGAGTTAGAAGGAGACGAAGTATGACTTAAAGCGAAAATACACCTCGATTCACTCAGAGCAACAATAAAAAAAAACTACCTGATTCGAAAATGCCAAGCCATGATGGCATACATAGATACTGGTTTGAAAATTTAACTCACGTAATGACTTTTCTTGTTCTCTGGCCTATTTGTTGGAGTTATTCTAGGGTCCACTATGAGAATGGGGAAACAGGTGAACAGCCCAGCTCTTTATCGTTTTGATGAGATTTCTGCAATGTAATTTGGTTTCGAGTAGTTTTCTCCTTCTCCTGAAGTATCTTTTTTAAAAAAAATTCTTTCATCTCTGCTTGTTTGATGGTGTCTGTTTTCAATAGCCCCAAGTATTTCCAAGTTTCATTCGGGCGTTCTGAATTTTCCTTGATGTGGTTGTTCCAACCATTCCGTCATTTGTCGTTTTCCGCTTTTAATTATTAGTATGGCACATTTTTCTATGCTATATTCCATCCCAATATCCTCACACTACATCCTCACTGTTTGTATTAGCGTTTTTAATTCTTATTTATTTTTGATAAACGATCTTATGTCTTCCGTGTATATTAGATGGTTGATTTCTATTGAGATTTATGAAGTTTGTATCCACCTGTGCATATCCTTAGTTTGTAACTCCGTAACATCATCGCTATTACAAAAAGTAATGGTGATAACGCATCTCCCAAGAAGATCACTCTTTGAATCTTCAACTAAGCTAAGCTGTCAGTTCGACTTACATTTTTCCATAGCATTTTCGATAAACTTTATGACTTCGCCAGATATCTGGTATCTTTTGAGACAGTTTATTATCCAGCTTTGCAGGACTATATCATATGCCTTTTTTTTTCAGTCAACCCACGCTTAAGATAGATTTGTCTTAGTCTAATTGAGGATGTATTGTAGTTCTCTCGTCCTCTGGTTCCATTGTATTATACTTTCTATTCTTTGGGGAAAAGTCCTCGGCTTATTAGCGAATAGTAAACCCCCTCCCTTATTTGTGCCGTCAGTACTTACCACATCATCGGTAGGTACGTTATCGGTCTGTTGTTGTTTATGGCGCTTCTTTTTTGAGGGTCTTTTTATATCAGGTTGGTCTTTCACTTGGGCATCCATTAGCGTATACCAGCGTGTTCCAAGCATTTATTCATTTCTATAGCCAGTGTATCGTGAAGGTAAACGAATTTCTTAAACCAGTAAACATGTATGGCCTGTCATTTTCCCGTTTGGTACTTCTTTGGGGTGTTTCTCTGATTAAATCGAGTATATCATGGCCTTAAATTCTTCTTGATGTCCTCCTAACTCTCTTCCCATGTTTCTTATCCATTCGGCTGTTCTGTTATCTTCCTTTCGTTCCCATATATTGCTCCAAAATTGCTTTGCTTACTCGTCATCCAGTTGTTTATTATTATCATTATTATTATTTACTCCTCGAGATTTTTTCACATCAGTGTTAGCTGATGGTTTTTCACTGGAGTTTGAGTGACAGCAAGTCTCCTCAAGTCTCCAGGACTCGTCTCAGTATGCTGGCCGTCCTCAGCAGTGCTGTCGTTTGGATAGTCTCCACCCGAGCGCTAACTTTCAAGTCCTCCAGGCCCTTTAATAATCCTTTTTTTTTACTGTGCCTAACGCACCAATCACAATTGGCACAATCGTTACTTTAATGTTCCACAGTTTTTTTAATTTTCTAGCAGGGTCGAGGTACTTATCCTTTTCACTTTCCTTCAGATTTATTCTGTGATCCGCCGGGACAGCAAAGTCAACAATTTTGCAGATTCTCTTTCTTTTGTTGATTATTATGAGGTCTGGTCTTCTGGCCGGGGTTAGGTGATCCGTTTGTATGTTAAAGTCCCATAGGAGTTTATGCGAATCATTTTCTAGGACAGGTGCTGGGTTGTGCATATACCATTTGTTTGTATGGTCGAATTGAAATTTCCTGCACATTTCCCAGTGGATTATCTTGCCGACCCAGTCGTGTCTCGCCTTTATCACATATCCTTTGAGAGGTTTTTGCATTAGTTTGTGCTGATTGTCTTTCACTGGAGTTTCAGTGACATCAAGTCTCCTCAACTCTCCCGGACTTTTCTCAGTATTCTGACCGTTCGTAATAATGTTATAGTTTGGATGGTGTCCACTCGTCCTACTACCTCCTATTCCTCCAGTCCCTTTAATAATCATTTTGTGACTGTTCCAAAAATACCAGACACAATTGGTATAAATGTCACGTCCATATTCTACAGGTTTTTCAATTCCCAATAAAGGTCCAGATCCTTATCTTTCTTTTCACTTTCTTTCAATTTTATTCTGTCGTCAGCCAGGACCACAAAATCTCCAATTCTGCAAGTCCCATTTTTTTCTGGTTTATTATAAGGTCTGGTCTTCTGGTTGAGATTATTATTATTTACTCATTAGAGTTTTTCACATCAGCGTTAGCTGATGGTGTTTCCCTGTAGATTGAGTGACAGCAAGTCTGCTCAAGTCTCCAGGACTCTTCTGTGTATTCTGCCCGTCTTCAATAATGCTGTTGTTCGGATGGTCTCCACTCAGCCACCAGCTTCCAAATCCTCCAGGCCCTTTTATAATCCTTTATTTACCGTGCCAAAAGCACCAATCACAATCGGTATAATTGTCACCTTCATGTTCCATAGTTTTTCCAATTCTCTAGCAAGTTAGAGGTATTTATGTCACTTTTCACATTCTTTCAGTTTTATTCTATGGTCAGCCGGGACAGCAAAGTCGACAATTTTGTATTTTTTCTTTTTCTTTTTTTTTTTTTTTTTGTCGATTATGATAAGGTTTGGTCTTCTAGCCGACATTTGGTGATCTGTTTGTATGCCAAAGTCCTATAGGAGTTTGTGTGTGTCATTTTCTTGGACAAGTGCTGGGTTGTGCATATACCATTTGTTGGCCCTTCCTTGGACATGACTGTTTTTACTATCTTCTCATATTTAACACTATGTGGGTGGTCCGCCAAGCAGACGATCCCTTTGTCTCTTTTGGTGCGAAACCAGACAAAGTGTTTGGACTCGAGATCTCGAAGTGACCGGAAGTAGGAAGGGAACGCGAGTTAGAGAGTGAGACAAAGGGACTGGAAGAAGGCAGTTGGCGACGGACGACGGACAGGGCAGTCGACATCGGACAGCAAAAAGACCAGTCGGATGAGTTGAGGTCCAGAGCAGTGAGGGAAGATGAGTCAAGATGAGTCAGCACTCCTCATGGGTTGTAGAATTTTCGCTAGAAATCCACGCTAGCGTTAGTCTATATATGCTCACAGGAATGCAGAGTATTACATAACTCCTTGTCTTGCACTTTGGGTTAACCCCAGGCTCGTATTGTTCGTTTTGTGCGTTTGTTCTTTTTCTCCCACTCCCTAGATTGTATTTCTTGTAGCCGTAAAGAAATGTGCGATGCCCCTATCAGTTTAACAATATTATGTTGGTTCGTTGGTTAGTGGTATTTACGGCATATCAACTCTTATTCGTTATTTAATGCTAAATGCACTTATATATATGTGTGTCTAGTCACACTGAAGAGTTCTGATAGAATGAAACAGTCTGTCTGTGGATGACAATATATACGCTCCCCCATGAGGGTTGAGCACTCTAGTGAAGGAATTTTCGGCCGCCGTTCGCATAATGCAAAGCTCTTCGAAAGAATTGAGCACTCTGGTAGCCGATAGGGTATAAAAATGTAAACAAACGGCTGCTACTGTTACTAAATAATACCTTAAAAATTCCCTTAGCCAAACGTGGTACGCTTGTTGGCCGAGCAGTCTGAGACTTAGTCTAACGTAAAGTTGGATGGATTTCGATCCCGGTTTCAAGTGTCCTACGTGTCTAGCCACATTGAACAGTTCTGATAGAAAGAAACAGTCTGTCTCTGGATAACAATATATATATAATGAACAATTTTTTGATAAAGGTTTTTAAACGAACCAGAGTTAATTTGTTTCTATATAGAAGATTTTAAATGTAGCAAGTGATTAAACATTTATATTTAATCTATAGACAGTACCCAAACTGATACTACCACTCGGCGTCAGAATTATCAGACAGTGATGATTTTGAAGCTGCAAATTCTCAAAAGCTCCAAGACAAGTGTTGTTTGACCTGGGTCTTACTCATCTGCAGAAATGCAGTTGGCGTATTGTAACATAGCTAGATATGAATACGTGAAATGGACATATTCATACCGGTACGCAAGACGTTCATAATGTTCCTATATATAACATATACATAGAACATAGGAATCCCGAAACACGAAAAACACGACTTCCTAGTTCAGGTGCGAAACTTTTTATTACCTTTGAGTTTAAAGGTTCTTCGGCATAAGGAGAGAGATACACATTCTTTCGATTCTGGTTTTTTCATCTGCCCCACCCCAACACGTGCGCACCCGTCGCAAAGCCTCCGCGAGCTAGCGAAATTCACCCTTTTTCTTCGGACCGCAAGACTCAACTCCCTGACTTTTTAAAAAATCCCCATAATCCTCTGCGCGCGTTTCCGATGCATGATGTCATTCACATCTCCCCACGCGCGCGTCACCACCGGTGCTCAAGTTTGAACCTAACTAACCTATACACTGAGCCGAAAGGTTCTCAGCTTAACTAAACCCAAAGGCAAGATATATAAAACGAAATCCCTCGGCCATTATATTTCTGTATTCTACAGCTTCATCCGACTGGACTGTTAACAATTACAGTTAGCACTTAATAACAATACTTACATCTATATTTAAAATCGGTTAAAACAGGTTAAGAATATGTATTTTTGTCTTATAAAAATCTTATATGTCCAACCACTACAGGTCAGAAAGAAATAGTACAACGAGAAATTTAATTCTAATTGGTAAAGTCCTTGCTTTGTTATTTTTCCTCCCATTTTTCTTGGGCTATCTTTTCTTCGTTTTTTGGTTGATTTCTTTTCCTTATTTTCAGTTGTTTCTTCTTTTTCTTTTTCTTTTTTGCTTTTGGTTCTTTTCCCTCAGTATTTTTCTTTTTTTGTGTTGGTCTTTCCTTTCTTTTTCTTGTGGTCTTGTATTTCTTTCTTTTCAGTCTGTCCTTCAATTGTTGTTATTTTCTTCTTCTTCTTCTTCTTCTTCTTCTTCTTCTTCTTCTTCTTCTTCTTCTTCTTCTTCTTCTTCTTCTTCTTCTTCTTCACCGCATTTCCCTAAGTGGCCGTCTTTATGTATTTTTCATCTTGCATTGTCAATGGTTTATTGTTCCACGGAATGTCGTTTTTAACTTGACCGAGGCTCGAACCCCCGTCATGCTGGCCTGAAGTTGCCACGGCAACCAAATATGAATGTGTGTAGTACCACGGGTACCAAATAAACGTAAGTGTTGCACTACTGTACCATGACGAAAGTTGTCACACATGCAATTCAAAAAACGACATGTCTGTTTCATGATATGAAAGTTTATTTTGATTAACCTTTTCGTATTAGCTGCAAAACAAGAGAAATAGACACTAAGAATTGTGTCAACTCATTTATATTGATATTAAAAAGATTGGGAGACCAAACGAACATCCATAAACTTAGACATTTCTTCTTCACCGACCCGACCAATGGGATCCCTTGCTCTTTCTCCAACTGACTGCCTGACTCAGCTGTGACTCATGCCTGTCTCTGCGTCTCTGAAATCCTCTTTCATATTTTCTTCTAGTTATTATCTTCAAGTAATCTCTTATCACACGTAATATCTAAAACTTTTTAGTGACATGTCATGGCTACATATCAGCGGATATGTTTATTTTAATATTTCACTTACGGCAAATTTCCAAAGAAATCTGTCTATGTCTATTTTGAGAGGAGTTGATTCGTGTTTATGTAAAACATTGTTTACTCTCTTTGACCTTTCCAACTCAAATACCTTAAACTACGAACTCAATGATTTTAGCTAGCATAATTTATCACTAAAAACTAAAATAATCAACAGAAGTCCCCAATCATTTAGAAATAAGAGCTATTCAATACTCTTACGACTTCTATAACCGCAGCCTTACAATTGGTTTAAATTTAGAGTCCTATTCGAAATACGAGGTCATACGATAAATTTCCAGACTTTTTTGGTAAGGGCATTTAAAATTATCGTAGACTGTTGAAAATTCAGTATGTTATTGCTATACATCTTATGAGATGACTGTCCAAACTTTATGATTTTGTTTCAAAGGAACAGTACAGCAGCAATTGGAATATACCCTACTAAAACCTCATCGTCACAGCTGGTGAATTTCAAAAATGCAACCTGACACTTTAGTAGAATGATATGCAATAAAATTATGTTTAAAACTTGGAGAAAATGCCACAGAAACGTATGGGATGCTTCAGACTGCTTTTCGATCATCTTGCAAGAATCGAGCATTAGTTTTTGAGTGCCATAAGAGATTCAAAGAAGGCAGGGAGTCTGTGAGGGATGATGAGAGGTGTAGGAGGAGTAAGGAAGTCAATAGACCAGAGTTGATTGGCCAAAGGGTTAGGGTTAGGGTTACTATGTTAAGGTTTTAAAAGAAGTTCAGGTTGAGATTCCGTCGGAAGAGGCCAGCACTCTTCAAATCAGGTCAGTGGCATTTCCACCAGAACAATACACCAGTCCACAACTCCTTCCTTGTGACAGACTATTTGACCAAGATGGGCATCGAGATAGTTCCTCATCCTCCCTATAGTCCATACTTTGCTCCTTGTGACTTTTGGTAATGCCATAAGGTCAGGTGCTGTCGTTATGAGACAATTGAGGAGATGAAAGAGGCTGTGACGAAAGTCATTGACACGTTCACACAAGAGTACTTCCATGGGGCCTTCCAGAAGTTGTTGGAACGGTACAAGAAGTGTACTATCATTAAAAGTGCCTATACGAAAAAATTCTGGAAACTTATCGTATCCCCCTCCTAACTCGTTTTTTTTTGTTTTGTTTTTCGTTGATTTTTTTAAAGGGAATAACTCTCAGCAAAGGATGTGTACGTGATTTTCGATACTTTGACATAAGATTTAGTACAAGGTTAAGTCCCATGATAAGGCTTGTTAAAATAGCTCGTGCATTTATTGCATTCAATGTGAGTTCGGAAAACCAATGAAAGAATAGAGAAAGTAGAAAGAGAAAAGGAAAAAAACAATAAAAATGAGGGAGGAAGTAAAAAGGGAAAAATGAAACACTGGGAATAGAAAGAAAGAGAAGTAAAGAAAAGAGAAAGCGGAAGAGGAAGAAGAAAGAAAAGTTGGATAAAGAAAGTAAAGAATAAGAAATAGAAAAAATAGAAAAAAAGACAAAGAAATAAAAAAGGAAAACGAAACATTGGGAATAGAATAAAAGAGAAAAAAGAAATGAAAAAAGAAAGTGGTAAAGGGAAGATGAATGGAAACTTTGAAAGACAAAATAAAGAGAAAGAAATACAATAAAGAGAAAGAAAAAGACAAAGAAATAACAAAAAATGAAATCGAGAAAAGAGAAATGAATAACAAAGAATTATTTGTAAACAAATGGTTGAATTGTAAACAAGTAATAAGCAAAAAGAAAATAAATAAATAGATAAAAAAACAAGGCAGCAACAGGCGTAGAGATGAAATAACAAATATCAAAATCTCGTCCTGCAGACTAAATGTCATAATATTTCCTGTTTCAAGTATATTTCATCTTTTATTTGAATCAAAATCTTATATTTGACTATCTTTAATTCTCTTAGATATATTGAACTGAATTATATAGAATTATATAGAAATGCTTGTGCATTTAAACTGTTTAAAATTAGTTAATTTTCTGCAAGTCTATTAATGCCGTATTTGTTTCCTTTATAGAATCATGATTGCTTCTATAAATCGAAATGGATAATCGTTCGTATATAATCGACTCAATTATTGTACTAATTTTAGCTTCATTTCATGCATTCTCCTATTTCTATTTTTCATTTTTGATCATTTTTTCCTATTTCTCAATACCTAGACGATAAGAATTTTTCTCCTCTTCTTTCTTGTTGTGAACACTGTTTTAGGATACTATTAATAACATCTATTTTCTTAATTCTAGCATCAGATTTGAAAGCCTTTTATCTGATATTCCTATTATTTGTCTTTTCGAATTCTATGAAATTGTATTGCTCGCAGTTTCCGTTGTTGTTTGCATGCTTCGTCCTCTCATATGCACATGAGGGTGAAAAATTGATTTACCAAAAGTCGCCGAAATCGGAAGACTACATCGCTCATCAGAGTATTCACCAATCCATCCGCTTGAGCAGGATGTGACTGAAGGGAAAAAAATAAACGGAGTTTAAGGGTTTGAATCTAGAATTTTTTTCTGCTCGATCGGTTGCAATACCTAGGTTAAAGAACGCATTCTAGCTTATTATTTACCCATTGATAGCAGAGGAATAGTTGGATTCATACCTTTCCAAATGGTATTAGCAATCGGAAATGCAAAAAGCCTCGTCTCGGATTTGAAATTGGATCGCTGTGTCCATTTCCTGCAATGGTAACCATTATAACATGTGCACCTCCCTCATCTAAGTAATCGACGGGGCTGGTCGAGACGGTAGAAGTGATGATACGGTGTTCTGTTTTACAAATCGGTCTCTTTTTTTTCATTGCAACGTGGAAGAGAAGTTATAGCGAGGACAGAGAGCCAAAAAGAAACGATACTCATTTATACTAGATTGGTGCATTCCTCTTAGAACAAAGAATATATCTTACACATTAAGTCCGTTATCTGATTCCATATATTTCCTCAGACTCCGTAACGGACCAAAGGGAATAAACCAACTAGAAAACCTACATTTGAGAAAAGTTGTTTTTCCCTGAACTACAAGACGATCACCATTACAGTGGTCAGTGACTTATACTACATGAAGGAATAGAGAAAAATACATCTGTGAGACAGAAGAAAACATGGTTTAGTTTTATGGTATATGAACCATTTCAGGTTATTCAATGCCAAATCCGGTTTATTCATATATATTAGACATATAAGATTTGTAAACAAAAGTCACCAAAGTCAAATAGTTTTAAGTATTTCTATGTATCACTAACAATTCAATTAAACATCGTTCATTTTTTTCACACGGTTAAATCATCCATCAGTTCTATTTCTAACAATTCAGTTTAGCATCAGTCAACAAAGTTAAATAGTTCAAAGTATTGCTATGTATCACAAACAATTCAATTAAACATCGTTCATTTTTTTTACACACAGTTAAATGACCAAAGCATTATTTTTCTAACAAATCGATTTTGTGAAAGTCGTTTTCTTGCACTCAACTTGAATATCAAACAGTTCTATTCATCTCCTAGAGAGAACTCAATCAATGGCTGCAACTGCGGATTAGAGTGGACATGGGAGCAATGAGTACACCATATTTCCCTGGTCTCAAAGGCCGTAGTCTCGCCGTCACATTGTTTAATGTCTTATTCGGGACACTCGTTGGGCACTTACCCCTCAATAAAAATGCGCCTGGTGTATTCTATAGCCCCAGACAACTGGGCTGAAGAAGAAAAGAGACAATAAAATGAACAGGTACTATCGGGGAGAAAAGAAATGCGACCAAAAAAGAAATGCAATGAAAAAGAATGAAAGTGAAACTATAATTACAGTAAAATAAACAAAAAATCCTTATTCTTATTTTGTTTTGGTTTCTTAAAGCTATTAAAGCTTATCAATCTTGGTGTGTAATTTAATACCAAAACCATCCTCGTAGAAGAACAGTAGTATCACTCTTTAAGCCATAGCTTAGGGGGATTAGGACGTCCATACCTTTCTCAAGTATCTTAATCTGATCGTGAAAGTTATAATTCGACGGGGTTTCGAACTTAATTATCCCAAAGTCACATTCAAGGGGACACTTTGTTTCCTTTTCTTTCTTCCTATAGTTTTCTTTCATTCGTGTTAACATAAATGTTGTTTCGTTTTTTTTCTTCCATATTTATTTTTCTATCTTTCGTTCATGTTTTTTGAATGCTGCGTTCTTTTTCATCTTCCTTTTTACTTTTTTTTACCTAGTATGTTATTTCTCTTTTTTTTTCCCTTATCGTGTATTTTTATCTTTTTTATTTATTTCCATTAATTTTTCTCCCATCTTTCTTTCCTTTTGTTTATTTCCTTTGTGTTTCAGTAAATGTTCTTTCTTTAATCTTTTTTCTTTTAACCTCCAAATTTCTTTCATTTTGTTTTTTTTTTCTTTTGTTTTCGTAATTGATTTTTTTCTTTCTTTCTTCGATTTTTCTTTTTATTTTTGTCTTTATTCTTCTTTCCTTCATATTTTATTAAATATTGCTTTTCTTCATTTTCCTTACCTTTTTCCTTTCTTATCTTCGTGCTTTATTCAATAATATTTTTTCTTTCTTTTTTCTTCTTTCCATTTTTCCTTCTCCGTTCTCTTTTCTCTCTTACTTCCTTTTTACTTATTTTTAATCACTTAGCCAATCTTCTAAATACTGATCTTTATTGACATTAGATATACTCCTTATTTCAGAAATTGACCCATCCTTTTGTTAATGAGTATATACTTATTACGGAATTAGTTTTCCTTACTTGAAAACTGGATCAATAAACACAATGAGCCTAAAACATCGTTACACCCAAAAATTGAGAATTTTAGAAAAAAATTAGGAACTAGTATTGTAAATCTGATTTAGAAGAGCAATTTCTCTCTCCGAGCAAGTATCAACTAATCTTTTGATAAAAAAACAAAAACGACGGAAAATAAGCATTTTACTGAAGATTAAAATAAAATAAAATCACTGATTCATCAAATTAATATCAAAATATAAAGAGTATTTGGGTCATTCTATGAGTTGAATATTAAAAATAGTAGAAAATACTCAATGCTTTAAGTTTACATTTCGTGAAGATATGTTTCATCAAATTAATATCAAAATATAAAGAGTATTTGGGTCATTCTATGAGTTGAATATTTAAAATAGTAGAAAATACTCAATGCTGTAAGCTTTCATTTCGTGAAGATATGTTCAATAATTCTACACAACCAATAAATAAACATTTTTCTCAAATATGAGAGTCTCTCTCAAACGTTCATAACTCTTAGAGATTTTTCACGCCATACATATTATCGGGACTTTTGTAGATAAGCACGTCCATTCAATCTTCTTTATCTCATGTATTTATGTATTTTCTTTTCTATTTAGTTTTGCTGCGGCAATAATTTTTAAAAATTTTGTATAATCCAAAATGGTCATAAAATTTGAAAGTAATATAAACACTAAAAAATTGACAGATTGAATAATGAACAAAGAATAAAGCTTACGTCTTGTTAAGATAAAATGAGGGTATATGTTGTAAACGTGCTATAATAACAGAAAAACATGACATTGTCACCCGATTGACAGAAGAGTTGGTAAATCAGTTGCGTTTATAGCTGATAGGTATTTTAAATAAAAAATATATATTCTCAATGTTAATCGATTCCTCGATCTGAGCAAGTTTACCTCTCCTCAAGCAATGTTAATCAGCTTTCCAACTTGATTAAAACCTCATATGGGTGCTACGTATTGTTTTAGACAAGTGTTGCATACAGGGAAGAACAACAACAACGCTGATGTATAAAAATATAATCTGTTTATTTTCTCTTTTTTTTTTTTTTTGATTTCCCGAAATGTACGTATTGGTGGAGTAATAGCAAGTCGGAGATGGCTAAAATACACACACACACACACACACACACACACACACACACACACACACACACACACACACACACACACAGGGGTGATGGTGCTGTTTTTTTCCGTGAATCCTCTCAGCTTTTCTACTTCATTCGGCCTGGGTTGAAATCATCCCAGATTTATATAATTTTCCTGATCCCTACGCAATCCTCGTGGCCACACCTTTCACGTACACGTTGCACGTGGACACACCTCCTGTCTATATCACCTCCTACGTAATTCCCATGGTTACTTCCACTGAGGAATCACCTGCATCCAGTTTACGTGAGGAAAGAGTTATATTTCCTGTTGTTTTTACTGCTTCCAACGACTGACCCTTCTCGTCTGCCATCAACGCCACTTACGCGGCATTTTTGCTGGAGCATCTGTGTCTTATTTACCTTAGGAAACAGGTCTTTCTTCCGGTTGTAACACCCACGCAATTTACGTGGCATATCAAAAGGGGTCTTCAAGTCAATATTCAATACAAGTCCTATATGTAGAGCTTAACGAAAAAGAAACTGTGCAGCTACTTATCTTCCATCTCACAAAACATGCAAGTAAACTGTGGGGTGTCCTCGTAGTGTAATTTTTAAAGCGATAGACTGTGGATTCGTAGTAAGCGAGTTCGAATTCCAGTCGCGCTATTATGTTCACTTTCGGACAAATACCCTTGGGAAAGGTATGAACCCCCTTATTCTCCCAGCAATTGATTACATGGGACCACTATGGCTCTTGTAGACTCTCATATTTGGCATCTAATAACAAAGGTTAATATGCCATTAAACAAAAAAACAAAAACAAAAACAAAACAAACCAAACCAGCTAGTAAGCTGAGCAAGTCAAGCAAGTCACTGATGGAGAAGCAAGGTCGAGCTCGTAAGCGATATTCTCCTTTGAATTCCTTCACATGGACTCCCCAGTATAAGTAAACAAGCTACATTTATCAGCGCTTGTGATTTAATGGTTATCGTTTAGAGAAATAGACAAGACAACCCCCGATTTCAAATCTTGGACGATGCTGTTTCCATTTCAAATCACACTACTATCCTTAAGAAAGATATGTATCCAACAATACCCCTCTAGGTCTTGGTAAAATTATAATGCACACTGGTCTATTTAACCTAGATATAGCAACCGACGAAGAAGGAAAACTCTGAATTCAAACTTGATAAGCATTTCGAAGAGTCTTACGCCTCTCTAGAGGATACACTTGGTGTAAAGTAAGCTCCACAGACATCATTCTTTTAAAGTAAGCCTAATTGCATAGTGTCGTTTGACGGGAAATCTTGTTACATTAGAAGTTTGCAAACTGATTTGCTTCCAAACAATTTCAGTACATACACTTCGATAAAATAATTGTTTCTTTAATACCGAATCACAAAAAAAGTTCTTTTTGCGTCTGATAATTGAAGAAAGAATTAGGCTGACATATCTACTACCGATGTCAATTTTGCGTTGACTAGGACAGTAGTTGAATATAAATTGCCGTTTAAGCCTTCAACGTCTTTCGCTTTGATTGGCATTTCTGACGACCGATCTTGAAATATCACGCAAAATAACTTACCCAATTTTCAAACAAGAAACCAAAAGAGACTTTTTTGATTTCTGTTTCCTTTATTCAATTGAATAGTATGACCGTTTGGCGCCAGTCATGATTTTATAGGAATCTGTAAACATGTTTGTCTAACTTTTTCTCTTTTGATTTTTTTGTGTACGTATGGAAATATAAGGAGAAAATATATAATATATACAGAGTGAAAATACCAATACACGGAAATTTACATAAAGGGACTCTGTTCAATTTCGATTAGCTTTTTTATCAATGCAACCATCTTTCTTCTCTTGGCTAAAGACAATGTTTATCTAAATGAAGATAAATTAGTACTCATTGAAAAACACCTATAATTAGAGATAACCCTGCTGAAAAGTATTATATGAAGAAATTTAGCATGTCCCTTATGATTCAGTATATATATATAGTCATCCACAGACAGATCTGTTTCATTCTATCAGAACTCATCAATGTAGCTAGACAGTATCTTCCCGTACGCTGGGATCGAAACCCAGTTGACTCAAACGCCAAACCAAAGCTTCTAACCCTTCACCCACGAGGAGATATTAGCTGCGAAGTAAATTTTTAAACGGTTATGAATCACAATTACTTTTGTTTATATACATCCGTTCAACGGTTGCCGAGACCTCAATTCATCTACGAAGAGGCTTGCAATGGACACTAATGGCAACACGATTACTTCTTCGCCAGAGAACTGAACACCACGGGGGTAGGGGAGTATATATATATATATATATTTATAAGTAGTTTATGGTTCTTAGTAGCTCACTTGTTGAGATGATGTGCAACGAATTCAAAATACTTGAAAACCAGGGTCACAGACACTACCATGTAATATATATATATATATATATATATATATATATATATATATATATTTACTAATCTAATATCTACCAGCATTCACGGTACCAGAAAAAAAAGAAAAAAAACCCGCCAGGAACAAGAGATAAAAATATCTCGAATCACCGCCCGGGGGAAAACGATAGGAGTCGTCTGCTTTGCATGGAGGAAAATTTGGCAATAGCATCTTGTAAAAGTAGGGATATGTTAAACCAAAGATCGGAGGTGTTAAATAGTTGTAGACACAAAACGGTGTGGTTGCTCTATAATTAGGGATGGGTTTCGGTGATTTTTTTTTAAATAAAAGTAAGGTTTTTTGATTATTTTATTTATTCATTTATTTATTTATTTTTTTATTTTATTTTATTTTATTTTATATAAATTTTTTTTTGTTATGTAAATTCTTAGCTAGGGTTTTTTTTTGGTGAATATAAGATGGCGTTTTCTCCTTTAGCATTGATCGGAGTTAGGCTTCCTGATGATCCGATAAGGTGAAACTTTATTAGAAGATTTCCGACTCGGGATTTAAGTTAATTTTATATATATATATAAATATATATATATATGAGAAACAAGAAAATCAGTTCTATTATGTATTTATTTTACCCGTTTGCCGCTACCTTCAGATGAGAAATTAAATTATCAATATGTTTATATATATTATAAATTTTAATTGAGCACTAAAATTGGAGAATTCCGCTTAAGTATTTCTATAAGATATTTTGATATGATATATGTGCGTGTGTGTGTGTGTGTGTGTGTGTGTGAGTGCGAGGGTTGGCAGTAGAGTTCATAGGCTGACCAAGATACTCTCTTGGAATGTCAACAAATGAGATATTTTTCAAAATAGTGCACATGCTTCTTGCATCAATGTGATCAAAGCAAAGATGACGTCATCATGTTAACTTTTTTTTCCCAATAAACTTTTAAACCTACCCTTTTATGTATATATATATATATATACAAAAACATAGATATATACACGCACATGCTCATATTTGCATGTTGAGTGAGAGACGGTCACACACACACACACACACACACACACATATATATATATATATATATTAACATTCACGTATCTGATAAATGTGACAGCACGAAACTTGAAGTTACGGAAGAGGAGCGCAGACCCCCCGTTTATAATTTTTTTAAAGTCAATTCTGCAGTATTGACATTTCGAAGTTTTTAGGTGTTTTAAAACAAATTGTTCTTTTCAGCTTATTGTATGTGGGAGGGCTTGTTTGTAATAATGTTTGATATATATATATATATATATATATATATATATATATATATATATATATATATATTAGAATAGCTTTAAGCAGAGAATACACCATAAGTTTTTAAAAAAGACCTTTTTTCGGTCACGTCTCGTCAGAGTACTCTGTAACAGAAGCAAGCAAAGGAGAGGAATGAAGATAAAGGTATTTTCCTTACTTGTGTCTCAGAATTCTTTGACGAGACATGACCGAAAAAAAAACCTCTTTTTTAAAACTTACCATGTATGTTATACTTAAAGCTATTCTAAAAAATTCTAAATATCATGGGATATATATATATATCCTACCTCTGACAAAGCTATGGAATTAACACATTTTTACAGTGGTCACCTTGATTTTTAATTTAGCAGAAAATAAACTTATGGCAGATAACACCTAAATATTCTTATTTAACAGCTAAACATTCTGACTTCGTAAAATGCGCATTTAAAAAACGTAGATTATTTCATGATCTTTTAGATTTACACTCCTAAAATTAAAAAAAAAATGTCTTTATACAAACGTCATATTGTAAGTAGCAGTTTCTTCCAATCAAAACTTACCGACAACAAAACATTAATTATGAGAACTCTCACTGTAGCTGCAATGGGTCGGTAAAGATATTTTAAGACTGGCTTTGATGACACATATTGGAAATCAGTTTTTGAAATTCTGAGGTTTTAACTGGGCTTGAGTGCTAGTCCCTGACATTACTATTCAAGTATCTAAGTTATAAAATACTTTGCATGATTGTAATAATCATGCAATTGTTTCCGTCACCATATTACCTTGGTAGAATCGAACCCTCTACCCTTGAGCTATTGTAATTCAGGCTATCGTGCTGTCTTTGTTAAAAAGGGAGTCACATTGTCTTGGCAGTGAGTGATAACTGGACCCATATGTTGTTTGTTTGGGTTTTATGGCATATCAACTTTTGCAGGTTATTTAATGCCCAATCCATTTTTATACAAATAAACAGTTCTATTTCAAACAATTCAGTTTTGCATAAATACACAGTTTGTCAAAAATATTTCTATTTCAAGTAATTCAGATTAGTCAAACAGTTCCAGTTCAAAGTGTTCACCAATGATCTGGGAGACTAGGGTTCAATCCCAGGTCGCGTCATACCAAAGACTTTAAAAATGGTATTTGATACCTCCTTGCTTAACACCTCGGTGTAGTAGCTATTGAAAAGAGAGCCTTCGGGTCGCCCTCCAACACGGTCGCTAATTTTATTTACTTTACAATTTCAATGTCAGAACAGTTACATTTCAAGCAATTTAGTTCAGCACAAGTACACAGTTTAGTTTTATTTGACCCAAAGATTGGACCCTATGAGGTGCTACCACACTGGGCCAAAGTGGACCCGGGAGCAATGGCATTGAAGGGGTGCTCCGCATTCCCCAACGCTCCAGCATTGCTGAAATCTCACCATCAGACACACGTTGGAGGTGGGAGGGGGGGTCTTACCCCTCTGAAGAGAATCAGCCACCTGGGCAACTGAACTTATATACTCACCAATTATTTTATTAGACATTTTATTAGGGCCGATAGACCAACAGCAGTACTCATTCACATTGCCAGATAGATGGATTTTATATCAGAGGCAAATGAATGCAAGCAAAAAGTAATCACCAGCATTTTTTTTTCAGTTTTATTTGAGATATGGACATTTTTCATATTATCTATAGTTCCTCCATTAATACCGAATTGATAACCTTTGTAACACGATTTTATAGCAGTCATAATTCTCTCTCTCTCTCTCTCTCTCTTACACACACACACACACGCACGCACACACACACACAAACACACACACGCACGCACGCACGCATGCACGCACGCAAACTTTTCTTTCTGGATATTAGAATCAGTAATCTCGGAATTGGCTGGGTGTTGTAGTAAAATCACAAAGAAAAGATTGGACGGAGATAAAAAAAAAAAAAAAGAGAAAATGTTTTTAATCTGTCGCCATTCATATGGAAAAATTAATTTAAATTAATTGATTAATAATTAATTTATTAATTTTTTTTTAAACAAAAATAATTTACCCCCGAGTGCTCTTTAATTTACTTTACTTTATTAAAATATTTTTCTTGCTTAATTCATTATAGCTTTAATAAAACAGGTGTTCTGTGTATGGTTTACTATGGTTTCTCTGCTAAATCGCATATAAACCTTCATAGATTATTTAATGCCAAAGCAATCCTCATAGAAAAACATCGATGGTACTATTTAACCCAGAGATTGCGAGTCAAGGGATTTTTTTATTCTTTCACTATGTTATTAGTTCGAAAATGGACGCAATATCGCGACGGGAGTTTAAATTTTCTTATTTCGCGGTTGCAGTATAATATTTTAGCTAATACGCCACGGGGACTCCATCCCACTGAGTATAAAACTCAACTGAATCTAATCGTGATACTCCGCTTTTGGAGTTGTGAGAAGTATGATGGACCCCTTCATAACCATTACTCCCATGCCCACTCTGACCCGAATAGGTTGAATCTGTTATGGTTCAATGTAAGGGTTAAATCAAACCTGCTTGAAAATTATTAGAAATAGGATAGGCAAACAGACAAATGAATAGCAGGGGTTTTTCGAGGTGTAGTGGCTAACTTGCTGACTGCGACATCGTAGGAAATGAGTTCGAACTTTAGTCGGGGTATTACATTAACATCCCTGGAGCCATGGGTTATATAGTACCAAAACTGTCGTTTTGCAAGAATACTTTAGCGATAGATAACCCATGAAGGTTGATATGCTATTAAAAAAAATATTTGACAGAAATATTAATTTAGGAAAATTTGATTTGATAGCCTTTGCAAAATGATTTTATGGCAATGTGAGTCTCTCTCTCTCTCTCTCTCTCTCTCTCTCTCTCTTTTTTCTCTCTCTCTCTCTCTCTCTTTCTCGCACACACACACACACACACTCACACAAGTGCGCACATAAACATAATCACCCAAGTAATTGTATGCAAATTAATCTTATTATACAAGTTTATTATTGCGATATACCGGACCATTGATGAACACTCTAACCACTAGTAGGTAGAGTGTTCATCAATGGTCCGGGAGATCGGGGTTCAGTCCTAGGTCGAGTCATACCGAAGACTTAAAAATGGTACTTGATACCTCCTTGCTTAACATTTTGCATTATAAGGTAAGTATCAAGGGTAAAGTGGAGCAATCCAGGGAAAGGAGTTGTGCCCTCTCTTACACCTCGGTGTAGTAGCTACTGATAAGGGAGCCTTCGGGTCGCCCTCGACTACAGTCACTTACTTTACTTATTTTTTTAGTTATTTTTGCGATGTACAGTCGATCAATCGCAGGAAATCAAAAGGGTCTAATCAAAGCATTTTAATTTTCCTAAAGCTGTTCTATTTATGTGAATAAATCGTGAAATGTTGTTTTCTTCTGGCCACTTAGACTTTACAATAGCACGATTATGATAAATTTTGCTTCGTTAATTTTTGTTGCTTTTTATCACAATATCTCAGACCGCCAGTTTCGGTCACAAGTGAGTGGGATGGAACTGAAACAGAATAATATGCACTTGAGCTGATGCAGATTCATTATCTTTGTTGTTATTGATATTTTTCAGATAATTATTTTAACTAGCTATTATTTTAACGTATTATCATTTTAACTTATACTCATATTAACAAATGATACTTTTCACTTCATCATCAGTAGGAGTAGTAGTAGTAGTAATTAAAGAATTAGTAGTCTTTTAAGTTATATGATTTTAATTTATCATTTTTAATAGATATTATTTTAACTTATATTTTATTTTAACGTACTATCATTTTCACATATAATCACTTTTACATGGGCGCCTCGGGTAGTGTAATGGTTAACAAACTTGACTAGCAAACCTGCAAGAGTGAGTTCGTGTCTCATCGGGTGCCCCATTCATTCGGCCTTGTGCCACATCTAAGCAAAAAGCTTAGTAAATTAGGGGCACCTCGGGTAGTGTAACGGTTAGCAAGCTAGACTAGCAAACCTACACGAGTGAGTTCGAGTCTCATTGGGCGCCCCATTCATTTGGACTTGTGCCACATCGAAGCAAAGAGCTTTGTAAATTACTATAATCACTTAACTTAGGGGTGTCCTCGTGGTGTAATGATTAAAGCAATGGACTGTGGCATCATCGTAAGCGAGTTCGAATTCCAGTCGCACTATTATGTTCCCTTTCGGACAGATACCCTTAGAAAAAGTAAGAACCCCCTTATTCTCTGAGCTATTGGTTAAATAGTACCATTACTGTTCTTCTAGAAGGATGACTTTGGCATTAAATAGCCTACAAAGGTTGATATGCCATTAAACAAAGAAACCGAAACTTTTTAACTTATTATTTACTGAAATTATCATTTTTCTCATTGGAAAGTTGTTTTTTTCTCACCAGCATTAGTTCATTGTTTTCCACTGGGGTCTAAGTGACAGCAAGTCTCCTCTAGTCTCAAGGACTCTTCTCAGTATTCTGTCCCATCTTAATAATGCTGTAGTTTGGATGGTCTCCACTCGTCCTCTTATTTTCAATCCTCCAGTCCCAGTACCAATCCTTTGGTGACTGTACAAAGCACTAATTACAATTGGTATTGCCTTCATTTTCATGTTCCGTAGTTTTTCAGTTCTCGAGCAGGATCCTGGATTCTATCTCTCTTTTTATCTCATTATTATTAGCAGAAGTTGATGTAGTCGTAGTTGGAGTAGTTTTAGTAGTATTATTTTGACTTTTAACTTATTATTATTTCAACTTATATTTATTTTAACTCATTATTTTGACTAATGATTATTTTCAAAATCGAATTGTTTTTAAATACTGTAGAGAGCTTTGATATTTCTAATAAAAAGATAGAAATCATAAATGAAAAACTGCTCTTCAAATTTTAATTATGTTCCATAATTCTTCATCTAATTAAAAAAAAAATTGAACACATGAAAAATATAAAATCGTGTGTTCATTTTTTTTTTTTTCTTAGAAATTCTGGCGAAAGATAAATCCTGATTCTTGATTAGTGCCAAATCCTACCATTGGATCTTTGAAAATACAAAAATTATGTATTTTTATTTCATTAATGAGTTGTTAGATTAAATAGAAATGGCCCGAAAAATATTTCGTTTTCTCAAACTATTTGATGTATTCCTTGTAGCGTTCAGCAATTTAGGCAGAGTAAGTTAATCAAATATTCAAAATACCAGCCTAAAGTCAAATCTGAAAATGAAAATTGTAACTTTCGCTTTTTAAGGATTTTTTTGTTACACTATCTATTTTAAATATTTTAGCAACCCAAAATAATTTCTTACTGAGCCTATTTGTAACATAAGGCCAGAATTAATGGGCACCAATAAGAAGCTAATAGTTCCATAGCCATATACATGACGAAATGGACATATAATGTCTCTCTCTCTCTCTCTATATATATATATATAAAACATATATCACATAGAACATGGGAATCTCGAAACACGAAAAACACTTACGACTTCTTAGTTCAGGTACGAAACTTTTTATTACCTTTGAGTTTAAAGGTTCTTCGACATAAGGAGAGAGATACACATTCTTTTTATTCTGGCTTTTTCATCTGCCCCCCCCATCTCGTGCGACACCTGCCCAAGGCCTCCGTGAGCAAGCGAAAGTCAACCCTTCTCGTTCGGTGTTCAGTTCTCAACTCAACTTTCTTCAAAATTCCCCAAATCCTCAGCGCGCTTCCTGTGCGTGACGTCATTCGCACTTGCTAGCCCCGTTTCCCATCTGGGCTATTGTGACATCTCTGAGTGACACGTTCTCTCCGCCCGGGCACGCACGTGAACACCTGCGTTAATGTTGCACCTAAGTAACCCATGCACTGAGCCGAAAGGTTCTCAGCCTAACTAAACCCAAATGCATAAAACGAAATCCATCGGCCATTATATTACGTAATTCAGTAACAATATTCTGTTAATTTAGCTCGCTAACAATTCCAGGCAGAACAAGGAATGAACTTATTGTAATTTCATCTGTTAGAAAGGATAGGAACAGTTTTATTTCTTCACATATTTCACAGGCATGTAAGATGTACATTAAAAAATAATATGCATTTAAGTCTATGTTGCAGAGCATCACATTCTCTGGAATATCACATAGAATCCTATTCTCCAATATAATATTACATAGCGTCCCATTGTCCTGTATGATGTCACATAGCATCCAGTCTTCCGGTATAATGTCACATATTTTCTAATGTTCCGGTATTATATCATATAGCATCCCATTATCTTGTATATTATCACATAGGTTCCCATAGACTAGAATAATGATACATAGACTTACATTCTCTGGTATAATATCACGTAGCGTCTCCTTGTGTAGTTTAAAGTCACAGAGCATCCCATTCTCTGGTTTAATGTAACATAGCGTCCTATTCTCCAGTATAATATCTCATAGCGTCCAATTTTTCGGTAAAATGTCTCATAGGATTCTATTCTCTGGTATTATAATAAGTGTTTTCAACTGATGTTAGAAATTGACAGCAATGGATCTTGAAAGTTTGACACATTTTGGTAGTTACGTAAATAACTTTGTATACTATGTTTTTTTCTATGCCGGGAAACGCTGTAATCAGTTTATGTTACATTTCTTGATTACAAAAAGATCCTTTGAAAATTTTTAATGTTATGCGAAAGAAAACACAAACGTCAGTAAAATGATTCCCATATAATGTGCTCATTTAACTTGAAAACAACTTGTAGGACTCAAGGAAATTCCACAGAATGAAAAAATATCAGCAGGAGCCATTTAAGCAAGAAAAGATCATTTACATTTCTTTTGGTTTCTTTGGTTAATGGCATATCAACCTTTGTAGGTTATTTAATGCCAAAGCCATTCTCCTCGAAGAACAGTAGTGGTACTATTTAACCCTTAGCTGGGAGGATAAGGGGGTTCATACCTTTCCCAAGGGTATTTGCCCGAAAGTGAACGTAATAGCGCGACTGGAGTACGAACTCGCTTACTACGATTCCGCAGTCCATCGCTTTAATCATTACACCACAAGGACACCCCCATTTCTTTTGTATATAGATCTTATTGTCACCTTTTCAATAAGTAATACTGGTGAATCCAATAAGAATCTATATAATTTTAATACACATATTTTTTTATTATTTAATTCTACAAGGTGCATGTTTTATTTTGTGGATTACGGTATTACTTATTCCGAGGAATGGTAGAAACTTTTTATCTTTTTTAGTCATCAACACCACGTTGTGGTAACTTATCAGAGTACATCAGATTCTCCTAGCAGATCAGATCTTCAGCTAACCAATATCTAATAATTTATAATTACTCTTTTACTGAAATGAACTGAGAAAAGGAGAGTTTCGTTGGAGTTTCGAGTTTGATCTGACGAAAATCTCTGTGAAAGTATATTGCAATTATATTGAAAGAGTTTGTGGATTAATATGCCACTTGGCTACGGGGAGGATATTTTGAAGAATATGTCCCTTGTTTAAGCGGGAGAGAGGAAGGAAGGATATCTCGGTGGTGGTGGATATGGAGACGCATAAAATGTTCTGGTACTTTGAGAACTAAGACACCATAGAATCCTGTTTTAATAAACCAGACCTAATACTTATCAACCAAAAAAAAGTTACCTTGACATCAAGAGGAATTTTCTGTTCTAGTGAACGACAAAGCGAAAAGAGAGAGATATATACTTGGATCTTACGAGAGAACTAAAAACTCTATGGAACATGAAGGTGACATTGATACCAGTTTTGATTCGTGCACTTGGATCGATCACCAAAAGTGTGAAAAAAAAAAAAAAACAGGAGAAATTGAAAATTAAAAGAAAAATCGATACTCTCCAGACCGGAGCATAATTAAGATTTGCTAGAATACTGAGAAGAGTCATGTACTCGTTGGGAGATTTTTCTGTCACTAAAATCATAATGAAATACCGTCTGATTAAATAGGTGTGAAAAACTCACAAAAGTAAAATGATCATAATATACATGTTCCCCTTGATGTCAAGGACATTTTTTGTTAAGAAGTATTTGGTCTGGTTTATTAAAACGGGATTCTGTGGTCTCTTTGTTCTCAAAGAGAATGCGGAGTACTCCGTCATTGCCATCGCTCCTAGGTCCACTCTGACCCTGAGTGGTAGCACCTGATAGGGTCCTATCTATCAAATAAAACTAAACTGCGTATTTACCCTAAACAGAATTGTTTGAAATTCAGTTTTTACATTTAACTACGTGTAAACAAAACTCTGCTTTTGCTAAACTAAATTGTTTGACATCCATGCACATGTGCTTTTTTTATACAGATTGTGACGTGGTATGCCATCGAGAGAGGAAAGGGGAAGATAAAATCCTCTACTCTCCGTGTTTGATCTGACAAGTCCCAAGACTGACCGTTAAAAGGGAGATATAACTAAAGTCAAATTAATCGCACTCCATGACCTGTAATCGGTAGGACAGAGAAGGGAATGTAGCATTGAGTAGCATGGCCTGATGAAATAGAGATGAGGAAGAAAGAGGCCAAATGATTGGTCCGAGTCTTTAGCGCCGAAAAATAGTACCTTTTCGTCAGAGGAAATTAGGAAAAGGATCTTTAGTTTTAGGACTGAGATCGGCGTGAAAAGACGTGCAGACCTGATGCCAAAACTCCGGGTCCCCCGCCCGAAAAAAAGAACCTTTAGATCTAGACTGACATTAGCGAGAGATGGACGCCAAGTTAGCCAAGCTCCGGGGAAAGAGTAGAACAGAAACTTTGGACAGAAGATAGCAGCCACATTCTACAGGATGCCGCTCGCCCGTAAAAGAAAGGAACTAGCCTTCGAAAATATAAGTACAACTGAAACTGTTTTTCCTCCTATCCTTCGTAAATATTGGAAATTATATACATATATTCAGAAAAGGAAAAAAAGGAACTGAAAAGATTTGTTTCATAAACTGTAAATGAATGAGTGGACTTAGCTACTTTCTCAAGTAAATGAAAGAAAAGTAAAGAGAAAGTAAAGAAATAAAAAGAAAGAAAGAAAAAAAGAGAAAGAAGAAAGGGACTGTTGAGAGAGAGATTTGTGCTTAATACTGCCTACCTGGCTTAACAAGGCCGATAAGTTAAAAGGAAAGGAGAAAAAAGAAAGGACTTGTTTTTTAAATTTCATAAATATTTGTTTGGTCGTCACTTATTAAAGCCTTGTTAAATTTTTAATACTCCCTCGTGTTGAAATCTATCCGTTATGTTGTTTATCTATCGAGTTGCTTTCTTTTGCACATTATCTTTTTCAGCTTCGTATCGCTTTAATTTATTCTCGCTAAATGTCTTATTCGCCTTAAAAACATTACAAGGGAATTTTGGAAATTTGACTACAGTGAAATATATTTTCTTTTAACCTAGAAGTCCATGCTTTCCGTTATCTGAGGGGATAGGAAAACGAAGGACTTGGTGTGGTATTGAAAGTGAAATTGGAAGCCCACTCGCCAGCGTCAAGTTGAGTCTAGCCCAAAATAAACCCCCGCATTATTTGCCAGTTACCTTATGCTCGAAACATGAGTCTTGACTTGGACTAATTTTGCGGAGGGTCAAGTGCAAGACTGCCCCAACGTCACATGTGCAAAGGCAAAAAAAAAAAAATTAACGGAATTAATAATTTGCTCTTCAGCTAACACTATGCTGCAATACCTGTGTCAAACAACCGTTATCTACGACTCTCACTCTTTTTCTCCTCTCTCTCTCTCTCTCTCTATATATATATATATATATCGTTACCTAAAATACTAAAGTTTTGAAACAATGAATGAAAACTTTTTTTTAAAAAAAAGAAGTTACATAATAGTAAAGTATAATTAAAAAGTATATATATATATATATATATATATATATATATATATATATATATATATATATATATCAAATTCCTACATTGAAAAATTGGAAAATATACACACTTTTTTAAAGTATTACTATTTATTTACAATCCCGTTAATTACATTTTTAGTTAGATAATTCTCTTTAATTTTTGAATAAGAACAAAATTAGATTAGCCAATATCTAGTAAACCTTTGTTGGTTGTGATTTGGACACACTGACTGAATCACCTGCAAGAGAGTAAGAGCCCCTTCGAAAGTGGTGTCAGTGGTATGACACTAACAGTAGCTGATGACGGGTATCCAGTTCTGGACATATGGATAGAGTTGAAGACTCTTTTATTGGCATTACTCCAAGGTCGACTCTGGCTCAAATAGATCTGTCTAGAATATTCGTATTCAATAATATCCTGTTAAGAATCAAAACAAAAACACTCAATAAAAAACAACTAAATATTAATATGAATGTACAATGAACGCAATTCTCTAACCTCTCCGCATAAAATAACCCTAGTTGGGTTGACTTGCCGTTAGGATAAATCAATGAAGTCAATTAATCGACCAATATCTGGTCAGTACTAAGCAGGCTTTGCATGAGTAGGTCGTTGGTTGGTTGGTTGTGTATTACGGCTTATCAACCCTTTAAGTATATCTGATGACAAATTCTGTTTATTCATAAACATTAAATATATATGAGTAAATACATACGATAAAATATATATGATTTGTAAATGAATAATTTCTAGTTAAATTTTTTAACAAGCCAGAGCTGATTTCTTTATACAAACAATTAAATGGTCTTAAGTATTGCTGTTTAGCACAAATACTTCTATTAAATATTAGTTTGATATTCACACTCAATTAAATGGTTTAAGTATTGCTGTCTAGCACAAATACTTCTATTGAATATTAGTTTTATGTTCACACACAATTACGTGGTTATAAGTATTTCTAACATGAATAATTCTATTTAATGATAATCATGTGCTTGCCCATTTCAAAATGCTTGAAAGTATTGCTGTCAAACACTAATTGTTTTATTTGCACACTGATAAAGGTTTAAAGTATTTCTATTTAACACGAATAATATTTTTCAACATCACTCATTCGTTTGCATAGGGACCACTGGTTTACCGTATTCATATGTAACACAAACAATTCAATTTTACAGTCATTTGTTTGCACATAGTTAAATAGTTAAACAGTTCTATTTGAAATTGCCTCGGAGACCTGGGTTCAATCTCAGGTCGAGTCATACCAAAGACTCCAAAAATGGTAATTGATGCCTACTTGCTTCACACAGCATTACAATATAAGGATCAAGGGTAAAATGGAGCAATCCAGGGAAAGGAGTAGTGCCCTCCCTACACCTTGGAAGAGTTTGGGTCACCCTCGACTATGGTCACCAACTTTATTTAACTTACTTATTTGACCCATACATGGGACTTTAAAAACAACTACAAGTATGGATAAGGGTTGACCTGGGAGTAATGGTAATGAAAAGATATTCGCCAAATCCGCAGAACTGGAACTTTACCAGCAGATGCAGTTTAGTGTCATTCTCAGAACACTACTTCTATTTGACTCATGGAAGAAACCTTATAAAGTACTACAAATCTGCTTTCGAGTGACTCTGGAAGTAAATATTGTTGGGTTGTTTTTTCCTTATCTTTACTCGAACGCAGCCATATTGGCTTAAACAGTAGAATACGCCAAGTCAAACTCTGTCGGGCCGTAAGAACAACCGTAACCCCTAATGCGGGAACTGGATTTAGCACTAAACCATCTGACGGTGAGTCTCCAGTCCTAGAGCTTTGAGAATGTGAAGTTCTCATTCATTGCCATTACTCTCAGGTCCATTCCAATTGCTGTGCTAGTACCTGTTAGGGTCACATTTATGAGTTCAATAGAACTATATAATCATTTACTCTATTTTGGACCCATTTAATTGTGCGAAAAAACAACCAGCAAACTAGACTAAGTCATCTGCTTTTGTGATATACTAGCTTAGCTAGCGACATAGTGCCGTGGATGAACTTAGCAGATTCAATGCGGTCACAAGATAACATCAACAAAGTGGTTTCACAGGAAAGAGAAACATAAAAGATGATGGCGAGAATATAATTTATTGTCTATGTATAGAGTGGCAAATAATTCTATTCGCAGATAAAATCAACAAATTAGCGGAAAAAAACGGAAGTATGTAATTTCCGAAAACCAGCCATAAACAGAAAATACGTGAGGCGAAGATGTTCATATGTCTGCACGGGACTTGAAAAAACAGTATAAGGTCTGTAATTTTGGACTGAACGCAAAAATCCACTGGTGACTCAAACGAAGGGGAAGATTCGCTGGTTGCTCAAACGAAGGGGGGATCCGCTTGGAGAGACCCGCTGGTCACTCAAGCAGACCTGTTAGCTCCCCATGTGTGCAGTCCAGCCGTCGCACTACTTTACAAAAACGGTCCCTGCCACAGAAAAATGATAAGTGTGAACTCTCTCTGATTGTATTCCTACTTCATACAAACGTCGCCGTCAAAGAATAAAAATATAAATGATATTCCCATATATCAACGAGTTTTTCGTTGTTTGTATAGCGGTCCAATATGTGACACTTTAAAAAAAAAAGATGTTTGTTGAAAATGCACTTAAAGTGCTGAAACAATTGGTCATGCGTTATTTAAAAAATAAACTTCCATATTAATCCAGGTTGAAAGCGAGGTAAAGTTAGTCCGAAGCCGAAATGTTTAGACCTCAATGCATTGGAAAAATACGGTATAAAACGTCTGGTCTCAGTTAACCCTTACACTAGCTTTTAACCATGGCTATATAATATAAACCCTATAAAATATTTTGCAATGCCAAACTTTATTTTCAGTACAGTCTTATTATTAAAAAGAAAGTGGTTTAATCAAGTACTGAATGTTAGATCAATAAAAAGAAGTAAAAAAAGAGTATAGAATGTTTGGAAAAGCGTCTTGAGTCTCAATTTCTTGAAAGTGTGTATAATTGAAATATCTTTGTTCGTTAGTAGGAATGCATTGGCAGACTAAAAAATATTCCAAATCCAAAACATCTCAGGTAGAAATAGAAAAAAAAAACTATCGATAAAAACAAGATTTCTGACAATTCCATATTGCAGTCGGTTAAATTGTAACTTGATCTATTAAAAATCATCAGTAGCAAATTTTAATTAGATCTCTAATAGATTCATTGACTAAATTGATGAATGGCTATTTCAGCTACAGATTATAAAACTATCTCTTAAAAATGGTAATGGAAATCGCATTGATTTTTTTATCATCTGACAGCTTGTATCAAATCAAATATAAGGCGATCGTTTGTCATGGCAAATGTATAATACTATGACTAAAACTGTAAAGCGTGAGGATCTTTCTTTTTAATCAACTGAGCTGTGGACATTATAATATTTGGATTTGGCTGGATATGACTCTTTTAAATGGCAGCCTGAGTGGAAGAATTCCTTACCAATATCACATGTGAAGTTCGATGAAGGCAGTTTATATTTCCTTTGCAAAATCTAGGGATATTTAGTTTTGAAGGTCTGGACTCTCTCTAAAAATAGAAATTAAATTAAATTTAAAATAAACATTTGGCGTTGCTTAATTTAACTTGCCACTAGATAAGACGGGAATAGATTAATAAAAAAAAATACATTCACTGTGACCCCCCACTCTCTCTTTCTCTCTCTCTCTCAGAGCTAATGAGAAAATACTTTTAAATTAACCATTTTCTTTAACAGAAGACACGTTATTTTTTTAATGAGAGAAATTATTTTTCAAACGTTCTAAGTGACAGTGAACAGATTTTAATATTTCAGCATTAAAGGATTTCATGTTGAAGAAGACGTACCGTAAACAAAATATTTCGCCTAAATATTCTTAGCGAAACTTATTGACTAAACCTAACAATTCATTGCAGGAATAATTCAAGACCACAAGTAGGGTTGGTTGGTTGGATTTAATTGATTATTTAATGCCAGAGCCTTTTTACACATATTATATATATGATTTGTTAATGCATATTTTTAGGTTGGTGATGGTTCAGTTTTATGGCAAATCAACCTCTTAAGGGTCATTGAGTGTCAAATTCTGATATATATATATATATATATATATATATATATATATATATATATATATATGAATATTAATTGTAAATAAATATTCCGAAATTTGTGTTTTAAAATAGGTAAAGCTTTTTGTCTGTATAAACTTGATGGTCGAAGGTGTTGGTAACATAGCATATATCTTTAATAGG
Organism: Sepioteuthis lessoniana; assembly: GCA_963585895.1. NCBI lineage: Eukaryota > Metazoa > Mollusca > Cephalopoda > Myopsida > Loliginidae > Sepioteuthis > Sepioteuthis lessoniana. Next base: position 95,696,087 of record OY757917.1, read on the forward strand.
AGGCCAATTATTTTTAAGAAGTTGGTTATGTTTTTGAGAGCAATTTTTTAAAAATATTTCCTTCATGCTGTGCGCCATAAAAACTTTTTCCTGGTGTCGTTGAGTTTTGTGCATTCTATCAAAATGTGCTTAATTGAGTGTTGGTTTCCACATGAACATTTTGGGGGAGGTTATTTGTTAAGAAGGAAGGAATTTATCAGTTGAGTGTGTCCAATGTGTAGTCGAGTAAGGGTAGTTTCTTCTCTTCTGGTATTATAAGGATCTAGCTTCCTTTTTTTTTTTAAATTGGTTGTATTTGAAAGAGCTTATTGTAGGGATTTTCATCCCGTAATTGTTGCCAATTTTTGGTTACTATTTGTTTAATTTTAGGTTTGGGATCAGTATAAGCAGTTTTAATGTTTTTATCGGGTGCCATGTTGATTGCAGCTTTAGCAAATGAGTCGTCTTTATCATTACCCTGAATTCTGATATGGCTTGGAATCCAGCAAAATATCACTTTTTTTGCTATGGATCAGAGAGTTGAGTTTGTTGAAAATCTTGACAATTAGCAGATTTTCCAATTTGGTGTATTTGAGTGATTGAAGAACCGAGATGGAGTCAGAGTGGATGATACATTTTTTGGAGTTTCTTGTCAAAATTAGGTCAAGTGCTAAGTTTATAGCATAGATTTCGGCAGAAAATATGGACGCTTCTTTTTGGAGGCATTTTTTCTGAGATTTCTTGTGGAGAACTTCTCCACATCCAGTTCCATAATTACTTTTGGAGCCATCTGTAAAAATGTATTGGTAGTTTGGATGAATTTCCTGGATGTTGTTTAGCCTCTCTTCGTATATCAATGGATGAGTTTTATTTTTTGGTAGTTTATTTAAGTCAACGATAATGACTGGTATGGAGAATCCAGTGTAAAGTGAATCCGTAATACAGTAGCTGTGTTAAAAAGTTGCATATCTAGAGAGAATACGCTTTACTGTAGAGAAAACAATTTGTCCTAAGATCACTAAGTCATTTTCAAATAAAACAATGTGCATTATTGTTTATAATTAAATTTTGTGTTGTATTGATAATTTCGTACAATGTAAATAAATATATTTCCATCATAAAAATGTTGAGGTTTACCTCATGTGTTAGAAAGATACATTTCTATAAAAAAACATTCAAAAATCAAAAACATCGAATAACTTTTGAGGCACTGTATATATGTTACATATATAAAACAAATTTAAACTACGTAGTAATAGTTAATTTTTTTTTCATAATTTTAACAAGTATTATCATTTATCTTCCTAATCTTAGTTGCTCTTTATTGTAACCCACTCGTTTCGTCAATTCTACACTCACATATTATATATAAATAAATATATATGTTGAGATGGTAGATTGTGGTGAATCTGGCAAGATGATAAAAATAAGTGGAGAGATGGATAAATCAAACAATTACAAAAGGTTTAGCAGTGATATTTCATTCTTTATTCAAATGGAAAGGAAGATACTTTAAAGACATGAGGCAGATAAGGGAATAAATACAGAGGGAGTTAGATAAGGGTTTAAGCGATGGTGGTAGGTGTTATTGGTTTTTACTGTAACTGTCTGGGTGTAGGGTGGAGCATGATGGAATCAAATGTAGCAGGTTTCATTAGAGATTTTGGACCAGATGGAAGTGGATTAATTTTAGAGAGGAAAAAGAAAGATGGGAAAGAAAGGGAATGATGGATGGGGAGGGGTTTATGTAGAAAAACTAAAAAAGAAATGTATAGTCTGAAGTAATTCTTTGAATAAAGAATGAAATATCATTACTAAACCATTTGTAAATGACTTATTTATTCATCTCTCCACACACACACACAAACACACACACACACATATATATATATAGATAGATTGATAGATCTGTGTGTGTGTGCGTGTGTGTGTGTGTGTGTGTGTGTGTGTGTGTGAAAATAAATGAATAATGTTTCCGCATCAGTGCTAACATAAAATCATCCCATATCATGTCAAAGCGTTCATACGAATGATCAACGTGCAACGTATATTATATGTAGTAACAAATAGCATTTACAACACTTAATCAAAATGAAAATAAACTCCTCAAAAGAAAAAAAAGCTCCACAAGCACCACCTACAAAACAATGATCTCATGGGCTCACACCAGGCAAATGTTTTGAGGTAGTTCTCCCTTTTCCAGGGTTTTTAATGAGCAAAACTATTACCAGTAGTAGCAGTGGCTTTGGTTTTATCTTTGGCAAAAAGTCAGAAAATAGAATGCTGATCATTAAAGAATATAATCCGACTTTTGGAGAAAAATGTCTCAAAAATCTATATCAAACGACTACACACAAACGTGGACACACACAAAGAGAGACACACTCACTGACATATGCTGCTAATGCATGACAAAATGGTATGTATTTAACAACCTCTCCTCGCAGACAGGATGCGACCCAATGTGAGTTTTTTTTTTTTTATACGGAATCTAACAGGTTTGATTTAAGACTTATCCATCTAAAAGACTGGTTGCCATATCAAGACTAAAAACCCAGTCTCCTTTGACTAGTTGGATCAATATCTTTAGCAAAAGTATTAGTGATATGTGAAAAGCAAATAGACTCACCGAGGGTTTGGACTCTGTCGTATTCATTTCTAGCGATTGTAAACATTACTCAACGGGTACTTCCAGAGCTGATGTATATAAGTCCTTGATAATCGGCCAACATTGGTGCGTCTATATCTTGAAGTCCACAAGATTATGTCACTTATGAGTTTGTCCCTCTCTCTTAAGCAGTTCTCAGGATGTTTTGTTCATTTTACTCGGATGGTTTGTGAGATGGGAGGAAAGTGGCAGTACAGCTTCTTTTGTGGTATGTGCTACTTCCGGGATTTGTTCAAAACAGTACATAGTATACTTGAATAATTCCCATCTAGCTTTTTCTCCATGAGTTTCTTTAGAGTCTATGTGTGGTGCATCCTTACATTAGTACCAACGCAGCTAAGAAATGAGTAGTTTCTGAAGTTTCTTTCGTGTATAACTTCTATGATAGCTCAAATGCATATCGAACTCGCTTACTATGATCTTACAATGAATCACATGAGCTACTACACTCCGGGGACACTTCCTTAAACAGAGGAATTTATAATAGCAAATCATTTCTGAAGTTGAAAATCAAGCACTATGATAGAAGCTAGGAGAATATCCTGGTTTCAAAAATCAGTTCCTAAGGCAAATAATTTCAAAGATAGAAGACCAGAATTATTTATGCACAAAAATGACTCATACACAAATATCTATGATTGGTTGATTGATTGATTCTAAGGCACGTCAACCCATTAAGAATTAATCTAAGACCAGAAGAAATTGCAGTCAAATTAACAGTTTTCCTATAGTTGTTAGAGAAGAGTTTTTGCTCACATTTATATGATATCATGTATTCCTATCTAATAGAAATAATTTGCACACAGTTATATGATATCAAGTATACAAAGAATTTTCACACAGTCATATGATATCGAGTATTCCTATGTAATACGAATATTTTGTACACAGTTATATGATATCAAGTATTTCTATCTAATACAATTAATTTTCACACAGTCATATGATATCGAGTATTCCTATGTAATACGAATATTTTGTACACAGTTATATGATATCAAGTATTTCTATCTAATACAATTAATTTTCACACAGTCATATGATATCGAGTATTCCTATGTAATACGAATATTTTGTACACAGTTATATGATATCAAGTATTTCTATCTAATACAAATAATTTGCACACAGTTATATGATATCAAGTATTTTTATCTAATACAAATATTTTGTACACAGTTATATGACATCAAGTATTTCTATCAAATACAAATAATTTGCACACAATTATATGATATCAAGTATTTTTATCTAATACAAATATTTTGTACACAGTTATATGATATTATGTATTCCTATCTAATACAAAAATTTTGTACACAGTTATATCATATCAAGTATTCCTATCTAATACAAAAAATTTGCACACTGTTATATGATATTTAGTATTCCTATCAAATACAAATAATTTGTACACCGTCGAACGGTTTTAAGTATCCTTATCGAACTTCATTTCAGAGAAAATTATTTAGTTATACGTTATTATTTCTATTTGATATTAATAATGTTTGTGCATGGTTTTAATTAACTAAGAATAATCAGTTGTAAACAATGATAGCTTTAATTAACTAATCAAAGTAAAAACATGGATATGGTATCAAGTATTACCTATTTAAGAGGATTGATTTGGTTCCAATGTTATATCAACCTTTGTAGATGCCAAAGCCATCTTTCTTGAAGAACACCTCTTTTTGACGGAATGTTACCCCGCCCTCAATATTCAATACAGTCAATGCGTTGTAAGGCCCACTGATAGAGCGGACTAGTTTTTTACGAGGATTCTAGTGTTAAGATGTGGTGGTGGTTGGGGTGGGGGTGACTGAATCTTTTTCTACCTGGAGCAGGTAAACATAATTTCGTCTTTTTTTTTTGTTTCTAATTGATTTTACAATAACTCAACAAGTTCCGTATTTCTATGACAAAATGTTTTGCGTTTTATAAAAATGTTATTGTAGAAAATAAAACAAAGTTATTATATAAATCAAATACAGCATTTTTTTATTTCATTCATTTGTTTATTTATTTATCTATTTATTCATTTTTTCAAGAATTTGATTTATCAATTTCAGCACAGAAATTGAATATGGTGGGATAGAAATGAGAAAAAAGAAACAGGCAAAATTGATGATTTTTTAAATATATATATATATATATATATATAGAGAGAGAGAGAGAGAGAGTGAGAGAGAGGGAGTGAGAGAGAGAGAGAGAGAGAGAGAGAGAGAGAAGAAAGGGGGTATATATAGGAAAAAGTCGCTTGTGAGTAATTCATTACTTCTCCAGCAGTGTCCCGCGTGTTTTGTTTGTCTTATTTTTCTCCATGCGTTTAGTCAGCGTCAATCTAGTAGAACTGACACAATCACTACTTGGATAAAATTTTATATATATATATATATATATATATATATATATACATATATATTTATATAAGTGTGTATGTGTGTGTGTGGTGTGAAAGTATATGAATGACTGAATAAAGCGGCAATCGACAAAAGAATAAGCTTTAAACTGAGGGAAAATTTGGATGAAAAACAAAAGTTACAAACTCTTTTCATGTAAAAAAATACAAAACGTTTCAATGAAAGTGTCAATACTTTAAGAAAAAAAGAAAACTTCACGCATGCAATGTAACAGTTTGCGATTGTCTAATTTTAGCTTGATATTTTGTGCGCGTAAAATATGTTTGTGTGCAAAAATGCCTTTATGTCAGAGAGAAGGTATATAATTATGCATTAATGATTACGTGGATGTACCTGAAATTTGCATCACCAAGGGAAAGGTTATAATTACGAGCTTGTCTATATAAGCAAACTTTTTTATGCTAATATAAAATTATATGACGATGTTGAAATGAATGTTAGAATTTGACTCAAAAGTAATAACTAAACATTTAGGTACGTTACGGTATAAATCAATAAAATCTATTAGAAATGTATTTATTTTGTCACAGTTTATAAGATTGAGGTAGGATTGGAATTAGAGGTGCCCGTGGTGTAATGGTTATCGTCGAAGAGGTTCCCGTGGTGTAATGGTTATCGTCGTAGGAAATGGACACGGCGATACGAGTTCAAGTCCTGGACGAGACTGATTGCATTTCCCATAGCACTAATACCCTTGGGAAAGGTATGAATCCAATTATTTTCCCTCCAGCTATGGGTAAATAGTAGGGCAGACTAGGATCTTCAGCCTTTGTCAGGCAACTAGTCTAGGAGAAGGAAAACTCTGGATTCAAACCTGTTAAACTCCGCTTAAAAAATTGACCTTGTGTCATATCCTGCCCGAGCGAAGGGGTGGGTAAATATGATATGATAATTTAGCTATAATTCTTGCTGGTCAAAAAGGTATTTTCAAGATTCTAAGAGGGAAAAGATTTCTAAATTTTTTTTTTTTGCAGCAAGTCATTATATTATCATCTGCGAATATAAAAGATATTTTAAAAACAGCGCGCAAGAGCCGAGAAGTCAACCAATGCAAAATACAGATACAAAAGTTGCAACATCTCGAGTCTATTTGTTACACAGCCAGATATACGGATGTGTGAAATAGACATAGTGAATCCGAAATACACCCGAAACACTTTACGATTTCTTAGTTCAGGTACGAAACATTTTATTACATTTGAGTAAAAGGTTTCTTGACATGAAGAGAGAGAACAACAATCTTTCTATGCGGACCGCTTTTACATCGTTAGCCCTCAACCCAATCAACGCGCGGCGCTCGTAGTGCACAAAGTCGTCTGGCCTCGCCCAGGTCTGAATCTCAACCGTCTCACTGCTTTTCCTTAAATCTCAGCTCACGCTTCCGGTGCATGACATCACCCATATCCCCTGGTCCCAAATCTCATCTGGGATTTTTATTTTGACATCTCTGAATGACACATCCTCTCCGCGGGCGCGTGAACATCTGCGTTAATGTTGCACCTAACTAACCCATGCCCTAAGCGAAAGGTTCTCAGCCTAACTAAACTGAAAGGCAAGATATATAAAACGAAATCCCTCGGCAATTATATTACACATTTAACATAAAAAATAAACGCTTTTTTAGCATGGAAATTTGTTGATATCCGGTAAAATTATATTTGCCTAATTGGCTGATCGGAGTAGAATAAACTGCTGCTGTATTTGCACCAACGATTGTTCTTAATATGACTCAAAAAATCCCATATTGGGGCCCTAGTCAGTCTTTGGTAAAGGTCGAGTACTCCTTCATTGCCATTAAATGCATGCGAACAAATGCTTGGTGATACATAGAATTGTTCGTGAAAACATAAATCAAATATTTAACATACGTATAAATGGGGTTTGGCATTAAATAACCTACAAATTTTGATATGCCGTAAAACACAGCCAGTCAAACAACCATGGATATATAAATATATGATTTGAAATGGAAAACTAGGGACGTTAAAGTACATTAAGAATTTTCTATTTTGTTCATTTTATTCTGTAAACGAAAATATTTTTTAAATGAAACATTAAACATTTACTTCATGTTCGTTTTTTAAAGATTATCTTTAGGGTAAATATTACCCTGAAGATAATCTTAAAAAACATGATATGATGGCGTATTATCGTATATAAAATATACTTAAGTCGGCGTTCGTTTAGAAATGGATATCGTCATAGGAAATGGACTTTATATTTCACTTAGCTCTAATACCCATTAAAAAGGTGTGAATCCAGGTCTTCCCCCAGCTATGGATAAATAGTAAAGACGTGGCTGTTTAACATTGGAAGGCCAACTGGTGCAGGAGAAGGAAAAATCTGAATTCGGACAATTTAACCCCTTTTTTAAACTGAATTTGTGTGACATCCAGCTCTGTCGGAGATAATAGTAAACACACACACACACACACACATATATATATATATATATATAATGTAATTAGAAGAAAACTCAAACATAATTAGATTGTCATTATGAATTTATTTCGGCAAACAATATCAATATACTATTCATCTCATCAGATGACCCCACACGTTTAATTTGAAGTTGAAAAACGGCAAATATGGATTACAGACTATATATGTGTATAAAAAAAGGAGTAAAAAAATAAAACCTATTTAAATTAAAATTCTCTGGCGAAAGTAAAGGGAGGTAAAAGAATAGAATATTAGAAAAATTAGGATTCAAGAAAAACAGTGTTCTTCAGACTCTGGATATATATGTAAATTCTTTTCATTGCTTTAATGAGAGAAATAAATAATTTCTTTAAAAAAATACCTACACAGGATAATTAGTTTTTTAAGCTATTTATTTTTCAAACACATGTTTCTGAAGTTTTACATCGTTTTCAGAAATTTAAAAAAAATTAATGATGGAAAAATACAAATAACTTTAAAAAATTTCTTTAGACCTATTTATTTCAATATATATATGTATATATATATATATGCTCTGAATATGTTCTTTTTTCATATTCATATACTGCGAGATTAATATTATTTTCCTGCAGTATATATATATATATATATATATATATATATATATATATATATATATATATATATAATCATTGCTATATATGATAAATATTTATAGCAATGTTTTTTTCGTGGTCGATTACCAAATATAATTCATTGCCTTTATTTTCTTCTTAACTCTTTTTCAGTATGTCTTTAAAACATTGCAGAATCTCATTCTCTATCAGATAATAAAAACGTGAGTGCCAGATTGTGTTTCAGCGCAAAGTGTTACTACATGAAAGGACCAGACTCTTATGGCAGCAAAGGGATATTCCACATGCTCCAAAACTGGTTCTGCATCAGAAGATGCAGTCAGATGTTTTACCCTGGACGTATAATTGGGAGGATATAGTGAGGGTCTTACTTCTAGTGGATGCAGTCGGCGTATTCTAGACCCTGCCGAATATGTTTATTTGCCTTGTGTATATACATATATATATATATACGTGTGTGCATAGCCTCATAATCAGGATGAAACATCAAATAAACAATTTCTCACCTCATTCCCATCTAATTTTAGTTTCAAGTATTGTAAAAATCCGATCTGATAAAAAATAGCTACATGCTCATACACACACAAACACGGAGACACACACAATATATATGCATGCACACACACACACACACACATATATATATATATATATATATATATAATTAAATATGTGTATGTGTTTGTCTGTCTGTGTTTCTGTCTGTGAGTGTGTATGTGCATGAATCTCTTTTTGAGTGCCTGTGCGAGTTTGCATAAGTGTGTTTGACTGTGCGTGTAAAACAGAGAGAAAGAGAACGAAAAATTATATAAAAGTAAAGTTGGCGACCGTTGTTGAAGGCGACCCGAGGGCTTCCTTTTCAATAGCTACTACATCGAGGTGTAAGGAAGGGCGCGACTTCTGTCCCTGGATTGATCCACTTACCCTTGATCCGTACCTTGTAATGATGAGTGTTAAGCAAGTAGGTATCAAGTACCATTTTTAAAGTCTTTGGTATGACCCAACCGGGGATTGAACCCCAGTCTCCCGGATCTTGGACGAACATTCTACCAACTTGACCAATTTTAATCTTTCATTTTCCATTCTCTCTCTCTTTCATTCTCTCTCTCTTTTTATCTCTCTCTCTCTCTCTCTCTGTATCTGTTTATTTCTTCGTGGTGAAATGGCTACCGTCGTGGGAAATAAACTCAGTGACCCAAATGCTGCACGACGCTGCTTGTATTTCATATAGCACGAATACCTTTAGGAAAAGTATGAATCAATTATCTTCCTTCCATCAACGGGTAAATAGAAGGGCAGACTGAATCTCTTTATTTTTCGTATGGCAATCGCTCTGGAAGAATTGAATACCACACCGGCATAATGAAGACATGTATGAAGAATAGTCATGGTGGAAGAATGACCATAACACTTCTCGTTATTAAAATATAACTCTCACACTTTATTTTTCGTAAGGAGTCGCAGCTGGCGTATGTGTGAGAGAGACAGGGAGACAGAAGGAGACGAAGACAGACTGCCATATATATTCATAACTTCTTCTTCTTCTTCTTCTTCTTCTTCTTCTTCTTCTTCTTCTTCTTCTTCTTCACTTGACCATAACACACTGTGTCATCTTCAAGGCCTTACATATTTTCATCTTCTGCTTATCGGCCAGGAGCCACCGGGCGCCTAGCATACAATATCCTTAACTGACTGTATCTAAACTCAAGACTCCAAATTAAAGACTGGCCCTTGCAAGACTCCATATATCTGCTGTGAGCCGTGAATATATAATTTCACAACGCATATGTATTCGCGATTTTGCACTCGTGATATACTTCCCTTTTTTAAACAGGTTCGACATGCAATCACATTGTTTACACAGCTGGCACATCCGGGTCCGTAAATGGTCAATATGCAACAGAGGCCTTACTCTGAATTCCAACCTGTTAAACTCCGCTTAAAACAACTGACCTTCTGTCCTATCTTGGCCCTGCGGAGGAATTTGTATAAATATGATAATGGATTCTCCTGGCCATTTTAACGTAAAAGGGTCACAACAGATTCTAACTTCTGTTGGAATACTCACACAAAAGATTTGTTTATAGTGGTGAAGGTTTTTGTCGGACCAGCCCGACTTTTTTGAATTGTTGATCACAGTGATTTGAGGAATAATAATAGGTTGAGCTAATGTTTAAAAAAAGGCTTATAGATACCTGTCAAACGAAGATCAAAACGTAAGACAGTACACATCACTTAAGAGGATGATCTCAAGATAAGAAATCGGGGTTTAAAAGTAGCATGTGCTATATGGCCGTTGAGCAAAAAGCTTGATCTGCCGTTTGACAGGTCTTGTTTTTAGTCTTGCAGGTTTATTTTAGCTACCCTCCGTAACCAGGAAAAATCGATGGGTTTGCCGGTTTAGACGCCGATGACCTGACTATATATATATATATATATATATATATATATATATATACATATATATATATATATAGGCAGCATTTCTTCGTTAATGCAAATTTCATTAAACATAATCTAACCTCAACTACCCTGTCGAGGAGACTTACAATGCACCTTTCTGACACAGGTTCAATAGCTCAGCATTTAAAAAACATTCATGCCCAACAACACAACTACAGAAAATTCTCACCGACAACACAATATTAGAACATCAAAATAATAGACAAAAACTTCAGATTCTCGAAGCACTACATATTAGAAACATGCAACCAGCACTTAATAGAATTAATTTTCAAACCAGTGCTAATGTACTTAAATGTTTTTAGCTACTGGTACTAATTATAGAATTACATTTAAAAGCAAACGCCATAATCTTCAACGGCAAAGACGCCCTTACACAGTTGTAATATGCTAAAACAAAAGTTACATCACTTTTGCAATAGATCCTCCCCTGATGATGGCCCAAAGTCGGGCAGAAAGTACTAGGGATACATACAACTATGGACAATACATAAATCAATTCCCCCTGAATACGATAAAAGTAATACGGGAATTCGAACGGATCCAGAAGAAAATATGTTGACATAAAATGTCTATTATGTTTAATGAAATTTGCATATATATATCTATATACTTGTGTGTGTGTGTGTGTGTGTGTGTGTGTGTGTGTGTGTGTGTGTGTGTGTGTGTGTGTGTACCTGTGTGTTTGTGTGTACGTCTGTTTGGATGTTTGGATGTGTGAATCTGTGTTTTATTTTTCTTAGATTCTTACCTCAACACTAGAAAACAAGATATTGCAATCATAGCATTTTTGCGACATACTTCTTATTTGTTTCAAATTGATGAATAAAGTATTTTCCCCATTCAATTAATAATAACAATTCAATTGAGTCTTCGTTCACACAGAAGCAAATAGTCAATATCATAATAATCCTACTTTTCAAAGGATCTATCTCTAAACATTATACATGTTTCTAATTACAGAGTCGTCGACACCATTTACAACTTAGTTATTAATCAGCAGTATTATAACTTTTGTGCAATATTATTTGTTACACTAATGCTGCAAAAGAGGCACATCAAAGCTCCTACTTGAATGATACGTCAATTTCTGATTCCAGTTTCCAGCTGCATAATAACAGTATTGCGTCCCATATGCGCGTTCATCCCGAATAAAACGATTTCGTATGGGTGATAAAACAAGATATATTGATATTTGTAGATTCATCTTGTCATTTATTTTTATTTTTAATGTACAAATAATTAGATTCTTAAAATACAAAATGACTTAGGTGGGTGTTTAATAATCAAGATAACATATGCGGGTATTTCACTATAATCAACTCTCTCTCTTTCTTTCTCTCACTCCCTATCTATCTATCTATCTATCTCCCTCTATCTCTCTCTCTCTATATATATATATATATATATACGTGGTGCATTCAATAAGGTTTCATACTTTTTTTTGCACAGGCATTTAAAATGGTCGTAGACTCTTGAAAATTCAATATGTTATTCATATACATTTTATGAGATGACTGACCAAGGTTTATGATTTCAGGTTAAAATGAACAGTTACAGCAGGAATTGGAGTACACTCAACTAAACCCTGTTTGTCACAGCTAGGGAATTTCAAAAATGCAATCTGGACGTGAGGAAGAACGATATGCAATAAAATTATGTTTTAAACTTGGAAAAAATCTCACAGAAACGAATAAAATTCTTCAGACTGCTTATCGACCATCTTGCATGAATCGAGTACCAGTTTTTGAGTGGCATAAGAGATTCAAGGAAGTCAGGGAGTCTGTGAGGGATGATAAGTGGTGTGGGAGGAGTAAGGAAGGCAAAACACCAGAGTTGATTGGCCAAAGGGTTAGGGTTATTATGTTGAGGTTTTAAGGGAGTTCAAGAAGAGATTCCTTGGGAAGAGGCCAGCACTCTCCAAATCGGGCCAGTGGCATTTCCTCCAGGACAATGCACCAGTCCACAACTCCATCCTTGGCACAGACTATTTGACCAAGATGGGCATCAAGAAAGTTTCTCAGCTTCCCTATAGTCCAGACCTTGCTCCCTGTGACTTTTGATCATTTCCAAAGCTCAGAGGCTGTCGTTATGAGACAATTGAGGAGATGAAAGAGGCTCTGACGAAGGTCATTGACACTCTCACAGCAGAGTACTTCCATAGGGCCTACCAGAAGTTGTTGGAACGGTACAAAAAGTGCATTGCAGCCGGAGGAGATAGCTTCAAAGGGACTAGAGTTTCATGTGTGTACTATCAATAAAAGTGCCCATACGAAAAAGTCTGGAAAATTATTTAATGATCCTCGTATATATATATATATATATATGCATTTTAACGAATTGGTCTGCTTGACATTCTACAGATTTTGGCTCTATTTTTCTCTTTTTTGCTTTTTCTTCTTTTTACTTTACCAAAGGTGTGCCCTGTGTGTTTTTGTGGGTATGCTTCTTTTCCCCGAATTGGACCTTGATACTTTATATGCCATAAAGAGCATTGGCTTTTTTACTCTGAATTTCTGTGTATGTGTACGTGAGCGTTGAGGTAGTTTTTCTCTGTATGTGTATACATTAGTTCTGTTTAATGTTGCAGAGTTTTAAATTTCAACTGCCTTTTATTTTCTCTGTAGACTTATTAGATTAAAAATATCTATTTTTTCTTTCTTTGGACTAACAAATTTTTTTTTTAAATACTTTGAAACGAATAAAAGATGTTCTCTCCTAAAGGCCATGTAATTTCGAGAAAATCATGTTTGAAATTATCATAAAGAAGCTAGTTGCGAGACGAGTAAGTTTATAGATAAACCGGTAAATAATTTTGAAAAGAGGTCGAGGTTTATCACATTAAGGTCCATATCATCATCATCATCATCATGTCACGCCGCCTGCGCGGATATCCTTGACCGTCTCTCGCCATTTCTCCCTATCATTCATCGCCTCCGGCAGGTCTTCAGGATTACAACCCGTGTCCTCACATAGCTGCTGTATATAAGTTCGTGCTGGTCTTCCCACTCTTGCACAACCATGAGTGGGGGTCCACAGGAGTACATCGCTTATGAGCTCGTCCTTGCTTCTCCAGCAGTGTCCTGCGTGTCTGGTTCGTCGAACTTGTATAGTTTTTGTGATGGGGGGCAAGTGTCCGTATAGTTGGAGTCTCGTGGGGTGTTGTCGCCAGGACTTGTTTAATACTGCTCTCAACATTCTTATAAAGCAGGTTAATTTTCTTCAAGTAATATTCACTCTAAGGGATGAAAAACACCAACCATATCATAAACTTAATAATACCCCACTATATATATAAATAAGAGAAATTCTTATTGAATCATGTAACGAAGCTTACATAGATGGATTCATGCCTTTCCCAAGTGTATTTGTGCGAACGTGAGCCACAAATTGCCTCGTCCAGGATTTGAATTCATGTCACCAAGTACATTTCCTACGATTATAACTATTCGGTCACACACTTCCATCTGCACAAATTGTTCAACGAAAACAATTTTAAAATAAGCTATTTTTCCCCAAACAATATGCGTAATATTATTTACAATCGCATTAAAGGAGCAAACCGGCAATCTGAATACTAGATACAACTGAAAGAATACGGAGGATGTACATTAGGGGACAATTGCCTTGGAAACTATATAATTTAAAAACCAATGGTAACAGGCGACAAAGATGGGTGAGATGATTGTTAAAGGGTATATACCAGAGCCTCGGAATTAGAATGAAATAAAAAGATGTCAAAATCATAACATCAGCTTTTCAAACATAAATTCTCCCTAATATTACGTTGGCAGGCCAGGTATTGGAAATCCAAGGCAACAGATAACTTACTAGTCATTAACTGAAAAATAATTATAACAAAGGTACGAGAGGTTGCTGATTATGTCATGAGAAAAAGCTGTGCATCTTGATGTGTGTATTCATCCGACCTCTCCAAGAGTGAAAATCGCCATGAAGACATTTTGTAGCGGGAAGCCAATCACGAATCGAGACATTACAAACAATTTGCTGCACTTTAAAGGAGTCTTTATTATTTAAAACAAATATATAATGTATAGCTTCCCAAAGGGCATTGGTGAAAAGTGAATGTGAACAATCACAGCTCAAAGTGTTATTCTTAATGCCAATTTAATTTTTTACACTGACTCTGTCACCAACAGATCAACACACATATATACACACAAACACACACACGTATATATATATATATATATATATATATATATATATATATATATATATGTGTGTGTGTGTGTGTGTGTGTGAATGCAAGGACCATTTGATAAAGTAAGAGAACTTTTTTTTAACCTAAATAATTTTCTTCACACTTTTTCCATCAATTTTAACTCTGCATGATATGAAAATGGCTTACAGCCAAAATTATTTTAATCTCAAAAAAATATTTTATATAAGTTTATTCAAAATGGCGGCTAGTCAAACAGAGTGCTCGAGGCTAGAACAGAGTGATGTCATCAAATATTTGTTGACCTGCAAATACAAACTATCACACTATCTGCAATTTACTGAAGAATATCTCCTGTGCACGAAGTAGCAAATTTTTAGCCAAAGAAGTGTTTATTTATTGGCTAAACGTAAGTTTGCTACAAGGAACCTGGGTCAAAAAGTGGAAACACTCCGTATCCCCGTTAAAAAAAAATAGGGTTCAGCGGCTAGTGAAAAAGGTCATGTTGACTGTCTTCTGGGACAGGAAAAGATATATCCCTATGGTTTTCTTTAAAAGATGGTGCAATTGTAAATAATGCTTCCAATTACCAACTCCTCATTTATTGGATGACCATTGTAATTATATATGTATATATATATATATATATATATATATATAAACAAATTTCATTGAACGTAATAGACATCATCTGTGTACATATTTTCTTCTGTATCCGTTCGTATTGCCGAATTGCTGTTATCGTATTCGGCGGGAATTGATTTATGTATTGTCCATAGTTGTATATACCCCAAGTACTTTTTGACCGACTTTGGGTCATCATCAGGGGAGGATCTATTACAAAAGTGATGTAACTTTTGTTTTTTGCAGATTACTACTAAAGACGCTCTTACATAGTAGTAATATCAAAAAATAAAAGATAGTTGAATTATTTGTTATACATAGCTTGAAACCATTTAACTGTGTGCAATTAAAACTTGCTATGTTTGATTGCAATATTTGAAACCAATTAAGTGAGTGCAAACAAATGGGGGCGTCTTCTTGGTGTAATGGTTAAAGAGCTGGACTGCAGAATCGTAGTAAGCTAGTCGCATTATTACGTTCACTTTCGGACAAATATCCTAAGAGACAGTATAGCCCCACCCTTACCTTCCCAGCTATGAGTTAAATAGTACCATTACTGTTCCTTAACAAGGATTAATTTGGCATTAAATAACCCAAGAGGGTTGATGTGCCGTTAAACAACAAAGCAAAATAAAGCAAATATAACAAACAAATTATTTATACTAAATATAATTATTCGTGTTCTAATATCTGGAAAAATTTAAATGCATGCCGACAATAGTAATGTGTGCAAATTACCACTGACTTAATTGAAAATATGATCAGCTATGAAATATTGACTAATAAATCATATGAATAAACATATAACTGTACGGAAACAAATGATCTCTGAATCGTTTAAAAAAATTATCTACAAACTATACGATTACTAATAATATATGAAAATGATTTAGAATTAACTAACCTACAATAGTTGATATGCCAAATCAAACCAAAATAAAAAAAAACGTTGAATAGTTTATTAAGCATAGATATGTTTAAACAGAACTTTTTGCCTATACTTGAAACCCTAAGACGTATCACCACTCCACGACAGAGAGTACCAGGGAGTAATGAGAATGAATAAGTATTCCACACTCTTCAGAGGTACGGAACTCGAGAACCATCACCAGATGCAGATTATTTTCATGCTCAGAACACGAAAATTTTGTAGGAAAGTGTGGCTCTTGTATCTCTGCTAAACTAGTGTATTCAACCGTATGGACTTTTGTGCATCTCATATATATATATATATATATATATATATATATATATATATGGAAAATCAATTATTTTCCGTACAAAATAAAATTGTCTTCTTTTATAAAATGAGGCTCTTGGGACTTTAAAATGTAAATCTTTATTTTTGCATTTTTAGACCAATCATCGCTTTCATTTGAGACGCCTCTTTTATTCATTCCTTTGCAATAGCAGACAATATAATGTGAATTGCCAAAAAAAAAAATGGAAAGATCAAAACCCAAAATATTTTGAGAAATCTATTCTTCTCTTAGTTTATTGAAAATTCATTTTCAACCAATTAGAATCATAAATAAATTAAACATTTTTAATCCACTTTGGAGCCTCTCTAAATCTCATAAAGAAAAGGATAAAATAGCAAAACATCATAATACAATAGAGGTCCGTCTCCATGCACCGCAATTTTCAAAACTTATTAGATTAGACTAATATTTTTTCATTCATTTCTTTTCAGAATTAATTCAATTCAAACATCGCTTAATTATTTCTACATTACTAAAATATTTCTTATAGATTACAGCTTCGATTTATGTGCTTCGAAAAATATAACATTTTCTATCAATTAAACTAAGCTCCGCACATATATATCCGTGTATAATGGGAATGCATGCCTCTACATAATGACATACACACACAAAGATCTTTTACGCACACAAACTATATTATCTAGCATTGAAACAGTACAAATTGCAATTAACTTTCTTCATAATAATGCAATATTAGGTCGTATTAATGCTGTAATATTAACTTTTCTTACAAAAAAAGAGGTTGTAAATCTTGTTTTTCAGCAAACTTTTTAATCAGGTTAAAGAAACACGATTTATTCAATAAATAGAACTGTTTTACTTAATCATATATATGTATACATATTTATATATTAAGAAAGAAATTATATGTTCCAAGACTAACGACGAGAGAAATAGATAGATAGATAGATAGATAGATAGATAGATATTTGGCAAAAAATGAATCCAACAATTCACAATCCATTTTGGGTTAATTGTATGACAGCGTAGGCTTTATAACATTGGAAGAACAACCGGTGTAGGAGAAATAAAACTCTGAATTAAATCCTGTGAAAACTGCTGAAAAATGACTATATGTCGCATCTTTCTCGTGTGAATATGTTGGTATATATATATATATATATATATAAAGAGAGAGAAAGAGAGAGAGAGAGAGAGAAAGATTTCAGACTAAGGAATATAGAGTAATAGATTAGAATATCTATTCATAACAGCGGAATCTGATTTCCATTCCCTTTTGCATAATAAATGAGAGTAAACAACCGGCCAATAAAGTCAATAACAGCTCTCCATGTTTTGTTCGTAAAGACATTATTTATCTCACTGGTTGTGCTATATACTCGTCTATCCAACCGCAAAGTCCATTCATACCGAAATGTTACTCGTGTCTGTTAATAAATTGCCACAACCATGTTTCACTTCTTTTGTTCTCTTCACATAAATGCTCCCGTTTGAATTTGGGTTTGCTCGTTGCTCATTGATGTTAACTTTGAAACAATTTGTGACAAAATTTGATTAGATCCACACTAAGAAATCGTAGAGCATTCTACCTTGATCTATATCCCCTGCTGATCACATGATATTTCTCCGAGGTAAGGGATATCTCGGATCTTTACTGATAGACAATAAAATCCGAGTGTAATCTCTGTATAAGAGTACCGATCTCCGTAGTGACCTGGCGAATTTTAACGCCGTCAGGATGCACATTCAAGCAATAAAAATCATTTTTAACCTAACGTTGATTGAAAAAATCCCTTGATACACTTCTTTTTTTTTCTGTCTAAATAATAATCTTTGCACGACTTCCCGAATCACAGATTTCAATTGGGATTGAATACACTAAGGTATAAACGAGAAAACAAGACTCAAAGAAATATAGCTATGAACTAAGTACTAAATATCCGACTAAAGTCAAAGTCTTGTCACAATAAGTGGAAATATTCTTTTCTCTTATCAGCCAATCGGATTTAAGCACGTTCTTCTTTGCTGGCACAAGAACGATGTAAGACATTGAACTGACTATAATGTTTATCCCATGGAGGTGCCCGTGGTGTAATGGTTATTGTCGTAGGAAATGTAAACGGCGACACGAGTTCAAATCCTGGACGAGACTGATTGCATTTTCCATAGCACTAATACCCTTGGGAAGGGTATGAATCCAATTATTCTCCCTCCAGCTATGGATAAATAGCAGGGCAGACTGTGTTCTTCAGCCTTTGTCAGGCAACTAGTCGAGGAGAAGGAAATCTCTGAATTCAAACCTGTTAAACTCCGCTTAAAATTGACCTTGTGTCATATCCTGCGGAGGGGGTGGTAAATATGATAATGTTTATCCCATGGTTTTGTTTACCCCTGCTCAATGGTCCATTGCAACATGCACAAGATGCACATTAAAGTAAAACACATATTCTCCAGTACATGCAGAAAGTATATAGATTTGATATGACTGATTGATTTAACGGCATGACAACCGTTCTCGGGCTATTTTATGATTAAGGTTTATGAAAAAACGTTCATTGTACCTATATATTTACATTTGTTTTTGTGTAGCTGTTTCTTAAGAGATTTTTTTGCACTTGGTCGTATTGAATACGAATATTTACAAACATATCTATTCCATCCATAGATGGGACGTCAACAGGTAGTAACCGTACGGGTTAGAATAGACCTGGAATAATAGGAACACCCTAAGCTTTAAAGTATTTATATAAGATCATTTAGGTAACAATGACGTCTTGTAAAGCTCTCTCTCTCGCTGTTTCTTATCTATATACAACCCCTGTCAAAAATATAGACTCATTTTTTCCTGTTTCTGTTATTTTATATTCATTTTCTATAAAAACAATATACTTAAAATGTTCAGTGGACAATGCACTTTTCAGTCCAATGATGAGTGAGAATTTGTGCCGAGCGTCAATTTTTAATCATCCATGATCTCAATAAAACGGTTTGTTTTAATAGTTCATTACAAGTACCTGCTGGCTTGGTAAGCAAGCGTCTGTTAACCATGGTTGGGGTGGTAAAAGGGTTATTCCTTTGTAAGGAGTGAGTGAGGGAGAGGCTGTCTGTGGTTGGATATACTAATCACGAGATGAGTCTAGAAGTCTGGGCGCAAAAATCCAAAATCCAGCCAAACAGAATCCACCAGAAATTTTGTGAGGCAGGGACGTGAAAGGCTCTCATAAAGACAACCCTAAGATACCAGATATCTTCTTCAGCACGCCGGTAAGTCCCTCAACCTCAACTGTATTCACAGGGATGACTGTATATTGTAATTAATTGTTTCATCTGGCGAATACTAAATTGTTAGAATTAAACGAAGTATTGATTCATTTATTTGTTGCTGTTAGACTTAGAATAAATGCTAAACTAACACAATAACGTCAAATTAAGCTAGCTTTTATATATAGCAAATAAGACTACGTTCTCATATATGCGCATAAGTCCTTTCATAGGGTTGGCAATGCGGTATATTTCTGATTTGACTGGACCTGTTAGGGCGTACATCCGGCTACCAGAGCAACCGAAAAGCTATAGTGACACTGAACAAGTACTTTACACCCTATAACTGTGAATGTTGATTAGAATCTTTCACTCTGTGCTGAACAGAAGTACTAATATCATCATTGATCGATGTTACGATAAGTATCTGACGCTTTCACTAATAGCCTACATATTTACTAACCTTGACTCTTTTGACTTGATTTATGAGACTCTCCAGGTTCAATAGGACCCCTCTTCATCTTAATTTATATTCTCTATACCTCTGTTTTCCTTAGACACTTTACTTGGAAACTTAATTAACTCAATCTAACTTAACATTTTAAATTACCATTTTTTGCTTTCTTCAGGAAGTTTGTTTAGTATGGCCTAACCAGTGAAATCAATAAGGATTAAGTTCTTATTTTATCTACGTGCCACAATCAAAGATACACTTTGTAAATTCTATAGTTGCAATTTATCCTAACAAGTTGCCGTGGCATTTATTAGTTTCTGAGAGGGACGCCTGGCAGAACAGTTAAGTCGTAAAAAAGAAGCTGCGACACGTATTCAAATATTTGGCGTGGATTCCTGTTTCTCTCTTTCTTTAATCCCATTGGGAAAGATGTGGATCTACTTGTTCTACCACAAAGTATGCACAAATATTAGGGAATATAAGGTTCTTTCGGATGGTATGAAAACAATCTAGGATAACAGAAACTTAGAATTCCATCCCTAATTGATAATTGACCTAGTGTCACGTCTTTGTCGTGTCGAAGGGGTTGAGAACGAAAAAAATATTTTGGATCTACTTTCATAATATTGATTGTAATTTACAAAGCTCAGCTTAATTAAGCACAAATCCCAAATTATCAGTCACCCACTGAGAGTCAAAATCTCTAACAAGTGCCTGCTCGTTAAGTTGGCTAATAACTACACCATGCAAGGATTCTTTTTCTTCTTTTGGATTTTAATTTTTTTAAATAACTCGACTATAGTTTTAATTAGAATGAACCGAGTCAATCTTTTCTTTGGTTTGGGAGGTATTTTTGGACAGTTTAGGAGTAAACCTAAGACTTCAAACCAACATTACCCGACTTACAAACTGAGCATGCGTCACATTGTTTCCATAGCAATGTGATTAGGTAAATACATTCAATACTTTCGCCAAAAGGTTAATCTGCTCTTGTGGAGTCTTTTTTTTTTTGTTTTAGAGAGGATAGGCTTGGTTTATAGAGAAAATCGACTGTACCCTATCCAGTGAGTTTCTCGTCTCCTTGCAAGCAACGTTTGACCACATAAACGCATTGACACTTAACACTTAGTTCTAGCTTCAGCTCAGAGGTTGCAAAGATAATTATTTGGTTTTGTTTCTTTGTTTAATGACATATCAACCTTCGTAGGTTATTTAATGCCAGTCCACTACTGAGTCTACCTTTGCCAAAACAGTGTCAAATTAAAGACAGGGTTCTAAATACGTATCTGTCTTCAACTTTTGTCCCCGAAAAATTTCTCTTAATTGGATATAACTTCAAAACAACAAACTGGTGAATTCAGAATTGACATTCTCCCACATTGGTTGTCGAACAATAAAGCATAGCCAATGCTTAAGCAAGAAGGTACAGTCTCATGTATTTTCTAAGGGTATTTGTGCAATGTGAATACGGACTTTCTTTGATGGTGTTTTGACTCAAATTGATTCTCTACGTTATTACTAACGTAATTTGTAGGTTCCAAATATGACAATAGCCATAAAAATTTGACTACAGCTAAAAAAATACTTTAGTAATACAAAAAAAAATTGACCTTTACAACCTGAGCCTTTATCAGTCAACCATCATTGTATGCTTTTAGATTTTTTCATTATATCTGGATTGATAAAGCACGGTGAGAAATGCATTCAAAATATATGTTAATGTAAATTGAATACTGTAAAAAAATTCGGGTCACTTGTTGATTTTGAGTTGTTACCTAAGGAGATGTACTGGTCGACCATCGGAAAGTGGAAAAGAAAGGAATATATATAAAAAAGGAGAAACGAATGAGAGTGAAAAAACTAGGTTCCCGAAATCTAGATCATCATAGCAACAGGAGCCCAAGTTACGAATAGAAAAATACCGTTGACGTGTTCTAGTTCGCTGGAAGAAACTCAAACGGAAAATCAGTTTGTGCGGGTGGATGCTGGATAAAAGTTTGGAAAACAAACAACGATGTAAAGACCACAGTTGTACGCCCATCTTAATGATGTAAATGGAGCTGAAAATTACGGCCCCAATTTTACGTTGAGCTCCTGGGAAGATGTTTCACACTTACCACGAAGCTATTAGGGCGGAACCAGCAAGAAAACACGTGTTAGTACTACAACAGAAAACGTGTTAGTATTACAACAGGAAGCGAGACAGATAAATCAATTTCTCTGTCTGTCTCTCTCTCTCTATCTCTCTCTCTCTCTCTCTCTCTCTCTCTTATCACAATGTTTTATTTCTTTTTATCTAGGTAAAGAGGGCGACTCAATTCATACTCTGTTTCCCTCTTCTCGACGACAAGTAAAATATGTAGTCGCGTATAAACTAACGAACCAAGAAGAGGTTAATGTGTGTTCATCCTTTTTTCCTCTTTTCATCACTGTGGAGTTTAACAAGAAGTCCAAATGAGACTTACGACGGAGTTCTATACGCATAAGCCCATTGCAAATGTAGTGGTATGCTAGTAGCGCTACAAAGGGTTTGTAGAGAACCGTGATTATATAAATGTCTATGTGGCATAGTGGTAGTACAAACGTCTATTGAGACCGTGCCAGTACAAGAGCCGATTTGAATTTGGTGTCGTCACTGTAAAAGATAAGTATTCGTTAAGCAAAAACCAGACGTGTTAATTGGCACATTTTATAGAGTTATTTTTGAAAGCTTTTTTGGTCAGTCGATTTTTGAAAGGCTTTTAAACAATGAAAGAAGCGGCGAAAAATAAACTAAGGTAGTACGTACATTTGCTGAATAAAAACCATTTGTTTGAGTACAAGAGTTTCAACTGCTTGTTATTAGTTTTCTGCTATTGTAGATAGCTGGTACTAAGCTCCCCATTTGAAAGATAATTGTTAAATGTGGTCGGGGTGGATTTTAGATTAGCCGTAACTCTTTCTTACTTCTTGGTGAATGACTACATGTATGAGCTAGATCGAAGTTAAACTCATAACACAATTCTTTGACGGGCTTTTATTTTTCGTCTTGCTGGATATATATTAACTCTCTCCGACAAATAAACTTGATGGGTGGGTAGCCACTGATCATGACATTATACGGCAGATTACCTGGTAGAAGTATCACTCTTCAATTGTCCGCGTACAGAAATGTATTATTTTCAGATAGATAGATAGATTTTTGTGTATATATGGATAAGTGTGAGCGTGTGTATGTGTACTTGTGTGTGTATGTATGTATGTGTGTGTGTGTGTGTGTTCATATGTTTTGTATTTGTGTGCGTGAGTGTGTATGTATATGTTTGGGAATATGTATGTGTGGTGGTGATTCAGCTGTTGCCAGACATTATTAAAAAAGTTGCTGAACACTGGGAGCACCATATAAATAGTAAACAGGTCAAAATTTCCAATGGTCATAAATTAACAGAAAAAATTAATAAATTCTATACGAAAAAAGCATTGGTTCGTCTTTGAGAGCATAAAAATATTTTTAATAACCTTCAATGTGCGCTCTGAAACTCTACCAAAATAATATCGTAACTATTAATGAGACCATCTTAGAGTGGTGTACCAATAAAATCAGAGACAACTTTGGTTTTAATCAATGGAAAACACTGAAAATACCATAAAATTGTTTATCAATATCACCAATAAAAAGGACAGTTGTTTTATACAGTTTTACAGAAGCGAGTTTTGTTCTATTACTGAATCAATCTCACGAGTCAGTACACTCGCATACATTAGGATAAAGTTTTATTGTCAATCACAGCCAAAAATATATGTTAGTCCAAAACAGTGAAATGTGTACTAAGAAAAGCAATCAGAATTTTGACATTGCCATGAATGCATACAATGGCAGAAACTTGAGAAATTGTTGGAGTCTTGTTGCCTTGAAAATTGACCAATCTACTTAATGTATGTAGAGCCTTCCTATCGGTATGATGGTCTACTGAAAATCTGTTATGAAAACCCTTGGGAAACTATTAGAACCAGAAAAAAAAATTAAATTACTTTAAAGATATGGACGTTTTTTCGTAATGCGAAAAAAGTTGATTTTCCGGTCGTTAAATTTCACATATCAAACGTAGTTTATAAACTGTTTAGAATGATTAATAATACACCCACTTCAATTAAAAAAAGATTCCCAATTGTTTTGCAACACATTAAAAATATTGTTCTAATACACTTTTTCTAAATTCCATCAAAGAATCAATATTTAATGAAATTATAGTTGATTGCGAAAATGTTCTAAAGAATTTCGATCTTATCACATGATAAAAAGACAAAATAAAATAAATCTGATAGAAATAAACGTATCATTTGGTTTAATCCACCAAATATGTAAATTTCAAATCTTATTAAATAATTACAACGACTCCCTCTATATGGGTCGTAAGAAAGAATAGACAACGCAAGCGGATATTCAAACATACTTATATATGAGGTGCGAAGTGGTTATATAGACGTTAAGACCTACACACTGATAAGATTTCAGTTTAAAATTTACCTTTGACCCCACTTTGGCTATTGACTACTTCCGCTACTTGCTCTTCCGGGTGGACAATAGGGCCGGTTTTTCAGAGAAACTGTTACTTTCCTAATATTGTCAAATAAATATTTCCATTAGCTTAGTCATCTAGGAAACTCTTGAAAAAAATTATTTATTGAGCAGTTAACCATTTAATAGTAAAACCTACAAACTAATTATTTTATATATTGAACCTCAACCGAGCCGTCAATCAAGAGATGCACCTGTGTAAATAAGCGAAAGAACAGCGGAAGCAGGTGGATGTCAGAAAATAATATAACCAGGTTCCCGGGCGGTTCGAGTCAGTTGAAGACAGGATGCCGAAGTGAAAACCAGCTGCAGACAGAGGAAATTGGCCCCTTAGTGACTCCCGAATGAGCAACCAAAGCCAAGATGCGAAAGAAGTACTGCTATGGTCGAGAGAAGAACTTGGGTCAATTAGCAGTCCGTCCTTGTCTCCACTCATTTCTCACACTGAATAAACATCACATTTTCGAAAATAAAGGGTCAAAGATTTATATTTTTATAAAGAAGTGTATTCGTTCGTTACTGAAGTCGTCATTATCACTTGATTTTCTTCCCGTATATACGTATGTGGCTATACAAGAATTACTGTCCATTATACTAGAATAATATTCAGGAATAATTTTATTAAACCTGACAGTTATTGGAGTGGTTCTTCGTGGTGTAATGGCTAACGTTATGGACTATGAAATCGTAATAAGCAAGTTCGAACTCCAGTCATGCTATTAGTTCTTTTTCGGGCGAATACTGTTGGGAAAGGTATGAATTACTCAACTCCATCGCGCACCAGAAATAAGTTATATACTACTGCAACTGATCTTCTACGAGGGTTATTTTGACATTAAATAATAAGGTTGATATCCAATTTAACTAAGGAACCAAACGAAAGAAACCGGATGTTATAGTTGAATTAGCAAGACATGCGCCTTAAATTGTACCAGACTTGCTTACAAAGTGGTTTTCAAGACTTCAATCAACATTGAAGGAAAGAAAAATAGTTTATTTTTTTCCACTGAAAAGTAACTATCTATCTAGATGAATATACCCATAACACAAGTCTATTGGATAGAAAATACAAAAATTATTTTCTTGTCTAAATGTTGATGGTTTATTAATGCAAATCTCTTCAAATTATATAGTCAGAGATATATATAAATATATATATATATATATATATATATATAGTCAGAGGATATATATATATATATATATATATATATATATATATATATATATATATATATATATAATATATATATATATATATATATATATATATATATATATATAGTAGTAGTAGATGGGTTGTCTCCTTTGGTCACCGCCAGTCTTTAAAAGCAAAATATGTCCCATTCACTTGGTCGATACATCTTTCAAACTAATCAATCACTGGCCCTCATACTTTGGGACAAGATAACAAAAGACATGACTAACCGACTTTTTCGACGACTCAGCGTAACTAACGGACTTTAAAATTGTCTCTCCTACAGTTTTATCTGTGAACAAAAGAGCCGTGTGAAGTGCGTTAAACTTGGTTATATCCGACGAAAGGACTTCAGTTAAGTAAACTACTATATGTTCATTCTAATATAATTTTATATAGCAGCAAACAATAATTTGTTTGCTACCGTAATATAATACTCTAAAACTTCCAATGAGTTCATGTTTTGTTTTTTTTCTGATACTAAATTTCTTCAGTTTTCATCTCAACCAACATAGTTTGCAGCCCCCCCCCCCAAAAAAAAAACATTTTTTAAAAATTAAAAATGACACCAGATTTGTGCATATAAGTTGCTATATATTTGAATTAGATTTCAGTAACGCTTATTCTGCTTGTCGATACAATTTATGCTTTTCAGAAAAAAAAAACTTGATACTGAAGTTTGAAGCTAATGGCTAATCATTAAATAAAACGAGTGAATTACTCATTAGATGTAAACACAGATCCAAATGTTTTTTAAAAGATGCAGCACCTCATAACGGTTTATGCCAATTTGGTTACGTTCTAGTTTATACTGAGCTCTTAATATAGCGTCATTTTGTACTATTCTCTTTAATTAGTATTTTCGTAGTGATATATTTATCAACGTTAAGAATTGTTTTTCTTCGTCTATTTATCGAAATCTTTAATAATGCTCTCCACGAATGGCTTTTTAATGATTACGATGTAGACGGATTGCTTCCTTCTACGTCTGGTTTTTAATAAAATAAGCGATGAATGTACAAAGTAGAATGTGACTAAAGTCTTTATTAGCAGAAATCGAATCATTTTTTCTTTTTTTTTTCTTTGGTTGATATTTTTTTTGTCGATAGCGGTAATCCATGAAATCGCAAACTTAATTTACCTGACACCACGTGAATTAATATATTATCAAAATAGAAAATCTCATTCATTTCATACGCGCGAAAATCATCTATATGAAAAGCGACAGATGATTGGACAATAATTTTATTAAGTTCTCTTTCCGTTCCAGGATAATTGGCAGATTATAGTCTTTAAATGATAAGCCGAAGTGGAAAGTAGTACTGTCCTGATGGCTCGCTTATTCAAGTGAAGATGACAATTATTTGTCTCCATTCGTGGCTGTCGCAAAAAAAAGAATTGTATCAAAGCAACTGAACAAAAAAATAAAAAGCCATCGAAAATCATCAATGACTTAGATTAAAATAGGATTCAATCTCATTTACATGGATTGACTTTTTTATGTAAATTTTTCCATTATAACACCTTTTTTAAGACCAAATCATTGTAATCAATATGCTGTACACTTTCTGCCACCCTGAAGAACATCCTCATGGTGTCTTGTTAAGAATGATCTTAAGTGAAATTGCTTGGCCATTTCATTTAGCTGATAATGCCACAGTCAGACACCTGGGGAGGCCACTGTTAGTTGCCCATAACAGATTAGAATGATGAAGGTGTGATTATCTCAGCCACACCCACGTTAGGAGATTTGGAGTTTACAGTATGAATGTAAAACATTGCACGTAGCTTTGCTTGCAAGAATACTGACTGAGAGATAATGAGTTTGTTGCCTATTGAGTCTAAGACATCTTCTTATGAGAGAGAAAAAGGAAAAGTGAGGGAGGTATATGAAGTGTATTTACTGTTACGCTTAACTATCGATCAGAGTGAAAAACATGAAGTTTAGGAAAAGAAGTATTTGGGTTCCTATCTCTAAATAAAAGGAAATCATATTTGAAATTTAACTTTAAAAATCAAGGCTACAAAAAAGATACTTTTTCTTACCTATTGGAGATCATAGATATATGTGAAAGGGAAGTTGATTACCGTTTAGTTATCAACAGATTTCCATACCAAAAAAAAGGTGTTAATTATTTTTCCGTGGTGTAATGGTTATCGTCGTAGGAAACGGACACGGTGACGCGAGTTCAAAGAAATAAATATAATTGCATTTCACATAGCACTAATACTCTTGGGAAAGGTAAGAATCTTATTATTCTCCCTCCAGCTACGGGTAAATAGTAGGACAGGCAGGGTTCTTCAGCCTTGGTGAAGCAACTAGTCTAGGAGAAGGAAAAAACTCTGAATTCAAACATGTTGAACTCCGCTCAAAAATTGACCTTGTGTCATATCCTGCCCGAGCTGGGGGGGGGATATGGTTAATTATTCGAACAAAAAAAGGCTTGGGGAACTGCAATTTTTGTATAGGTATTTTTGCATGTATTAATCAATCGCCCTGTTCGTGCTTTTTAAAAATGTTTTTACATCAAGCAGACGACAATATTTGACTTGCCACGAAAAAATTGAAGAACGAAAACGCGAAGTAATTTTACAAATCATTTCGCTCTGAAAATATTTAAAATAAAACATTTTAGCCGATTAGATTCATCGATAAATCAAGAACATTTTAGCTAATTTCGAGTCGACCTAAATATTTTAAATAAGCGAAGAAATAGATATTTCTTCGGTGAGTATCATCGTATTATCATCATGTCGTGCCGCCAGCACGGATATCCCTTACCCTCTGTCGCCACTTCTCCCTATCGTTCATCGCCTCTGGCAGGTCTTCAGGGCTACATACCGTATCCTCACGTAGCTGCTGTATGTATGTTCAAGCTGGTCGTCCTGATTTTGCTCGGCCATATGTGGGGGTCCATAGGAGTACATCCACCATTACAAGAAAGAATATTAGGGCCAGTATTAGAAGACAGGTGAAAATATACCCAAAACTCTTATAAATATACATTAGTCTTGGATTTTAACTCAGTTAAAACTTACGGGAAAAGAAAGCCTCCTTTTTTCGTAGACATGGGAAGCAGCATGATGGACGTAAAGGTATGTGAATAAACCCACTGATGGCCAAATGCAATGCCTAACCTGGTCCTGGACGTATGAGTCTTACGGCGCAACGCTCAGGATCGTCAGTTCGATCGGGGAGCTTCTGCTGCTCATCTATAAGAATGGCTTCTATAAAGGAGAATAAAAACAGCCATCGAAAGATAACCATGACCCACACTCAGTGAGTATAGACTTGTGTACTCTTACCTAAATAACAGTAAGTGTGGGGTTTTCTATACATACTCAATTGACGGTAAGTAATGAATTTTTACTGACTTGAATACCTTTGATTTATATGTTTTGAGTAAAAGTCAACATAGTTTTCTTACAAGAGTGTATTTTTTATTTTAACTTTACTCATGTATTGAGTAGAAATTTATGAGTTTGCATAAGACATTTTTAATACTCTTATAACAGCGCAAACTCACTTATGAAAAAGATCAGCAGCAGTCCCCAAAATATTTTACTTTATTTTAAGTTTACAATTACTGCTATATTTCATTGCCCGAATGTTAATAAAAAACATCTACGCACTGACTGATTTTAAATTTCCTGACAAGAAAAGATTTTGTACTTGTGTTTTTCCGCAAACTTTACAATAATTTTTAAGATATAACATTCATAAATTTGTTGATCATATTCTTTCATTCTGTTTCTCCTTTGCCGGCTATATATATATATATATATATATATATATATATATATATATATATATATATATATATATAGTGTAAACACAGAGTCAACAGCACTTGGTTACAGTCTGTTTCTCGCTTATGATATTATACCAAAATATCTTAAGAGAAAACTGCACAAAAACGTAAATTGCTGGGGGATTCAAAGGTTTTGCAATATTTGCATACCTGCAAGGTTGTATTACTTATATCAAGTGACTAAAACAGTCCAAGACATAGTAGATACACGCTGTGGTTGAAAGCATGATGGTTGCCGGTGCACAGTCATGTTGTGCATGATTTCATACATGTGGTAATTCAAAGCAGATAAACGTCCAATGTAATTTGGGAACTAATGATTTATGTGGTCCAACTGAGTGATAACGCCACGGAGTCAACTAAAAATATTTGCTGTGTGAAAGGTGACGGGTCATTTGTTCACCGTTTATTAACCAGTTTCTTGAAAAAATTTCATTCACTTTCCCATAACTTCTACGATCTGGCAATGTTAGTTAGGTGTAAAAGCGTTGAATCTGAGGCCGTGCATCAAGTCAGAAAAGAAATCAGGTGAATGACACTCGGAAAGTATTAGGTTGGTACGGCGTCTAACAGTCCAGTGTGGTTTGCTAATTTCATGATTTCAGGAAAGTATCTAAAGCACCCAAATTGCCCCTAAAGTTACCCAAATATTCGAAAATATTTAACTATATGTAAAATGAACATGATTCCCTTGCATCTAGGTATAAGATAATCCTAGACGTGTTGATATACCGTTAAAATCTATCAAACAAGTAATGATAACCTTGATTTTTTATTTGCTCTTAATGCTATCGATAAAGGAAGAGATTTTTTTGTGCAAAATAACCACGAAGACAACAAAATAATAATATATTAAAAAAAAATCTTCTTGCTTGTGCAGCAACATTTTTTCTGGCTCTTATAATTTTTCGACTTGGTAGTTATGTAATACAACGGCCTAATGATAAAAGTTTTCATTTTCTGACAATTTCTGAGATGTTTTATGATGGGTCTGCTTCTGTTGTATATCGTAGTAGAATTTCAATAACCCTCCCCATCTGCTAGATGCTAATCTCTTTTCAGAATTTTCAGAAACAATGGTAAGATGCAGGTTTTTGACTGTTCTATTGATAAATATATTTCATATGGTATGAAGTTAGAGCCTTTATGTAGTTACCAAGGCTCTGCGCAGTGCAGTTGACTGGTGCTGTAGAAGACACCAGCTGCGTCTCTGCAGAGGGGTAAGACGCCACTACAATGTGTGTCTTGGATATGAAATTAAACAATTTGAGGGTTCGGCTCCGGATATGCTGGAATTTTGAGAAATGATGAGTATCCTTTCATTGCCATCATTCTCATGTCGACTATGGTAAGATAGTACCTGACAGGGTCTTATCTATGGGACAGTTAGAACTGTTTGACATTTAAACTGAGTCCAAACAAATGATATGTTGAATTAGATTGGTTTTTAGATAGAACCATTTGACGATTTAACTGTGTGTAAACATATGATTGATGTTTAATTGAATCGTTAGTTATACATAGCAATACTTGGAACCATTTAACGTTGACTTATGCTGAATTGAATCATTTGAAATAGAACTGTTTGATCATTTAACTGTGTGTATCTGCAAAATCTGTTTACAAATCTTATATTTAATATACATGTAAAAGCAGGATTAAGTATTAAATAACCAACAATCGTTGATATGCCATAAAACCAAACCAAACCAAAAGCCCTCCACATGAACATGTAGTGACAAAGGGTCGATTCTAAGCGGTGTTTAACAAGATGTCATTCAATGTTTTATTTATCCTTCATGAGCAGATATACCGAGGTTAAATAGTCCAGTCTGTCCAATTATCTACCCCTAAATGAAGGGAGAACACTTGAGTTCATATATTTCCTAAGGGTACTAGAGCTAGGATAAAAATACAAACAGCTTCGTTCAGGGTTTGAATTTGTATCACTGAATCTTTTTACTAAGATTATAACCCTTATGCCATGAGCTCATCTACTGTAAATACTGGAAATAGTTGGGCAGACTGAGCTCTTTAACCTTAGTACGGCAAAAAAGAAAAGGAAAAAAAAAATCCAAGCAGTTACAGAAATGTGACTGGCGATCACCTTCAGACACCAATCCCCGAAACACTCGGAACATGAATATACATACGGTGTCGGCTTCACAAATTGCGGGTCCGGGATCACACACACACACACACACACATCATCATCATCATCATCATCATCTCTTTTGAGTTGTTTAATATCCCTCTGCACCAATAAAAGAAGGTTTCTAAAAAGTCAAAGAAAGTTTTTTGCTTCTCATTATCTTATCCAGCAATCACTTGTCACAAAAATAAATATGCAGGGACGTCTGTAACAATGCAGTGTCACAATTGGATAGAACATCTGCTTTTGAAAGGGTGTAAAGTGTATGGAAGAAATTAGGTTTGTATTGTATGTGACTAATGGAAAAACTAAATCTCTACACGCTAATGTAACGATATATAATTCATTAAACATTCAGGACTATTTTTCCCTTTTTAGCCAGTTTATTTAATATGCAGAATACAGATTAGCAGCATTTCTCATGAAGTTTTTCGTATCATTATAAAGATTTATTATTAATGATGGTCTGTGGGTCCTTTTTACACCCAAGTGAGCTGGTGGTCTTCCTCTAAATGACAGCAAATCTCCTTAAATCTAATAAGCCTTTGTGGACCATTTTAAGCACTCCGGTTGGATTGGTATCACAATCAGCGTATTTCGGAGTTATTTCAGCTCTCTGGCAAGATCCTAGAGTGTATCAGTCTTTTCGCTTTCTTTGATAATCATTATCAATATTATAATTGTTTTTGCTGATGATAATGATGAACATTATGTATATGTTTTTATTATATATCAATATTCTTATCCATCATATATATATGTATATTATTGTATAAGAGTTTTTAAAGTATATTTCTTACATATATATCCTTTTATTTATCAATTATTGATATTTCTAATGGCTATGAAAGAATGTGTGCCCCTAATTTTCAGAATCACCTGGAAAATTCACCAATAAATGATCCTTACATAAAGCCCGTTTCAGTTCTGCATGGTGTATCTTCCAAGTTTCTGTCAGAGTTCAAACACTTTTAATGATTTGGTGCTATCTTTTCAAAAATCAGTTTTTCTTTCCATTCTTTGACATTTATTTCCAAAAACCTCAATTTTTCTTTATGAACATTCTTTATAACTTTTTCTAGGCTGATGTTGAAGAGGTTTTCCATTTGTGCGCTGATCATTGAGGAGAAATTTAGGCGGGTTATCATCGTTTCCGTGGACAGTGTATTCTGCTCAACGCATTTGATTCTTAATTATCAAACACTTTATGTTCAAACAGATAGATTTATCCCTTTCTTTATCAGTTAGAAAAGCCTACAAATGAGTCTTAAAGATTTTTCCAAACCAATTCTGTTGATATTTTTCGAGCATCTTAATATGCCTATGATAGATCATCCTTATTTTTGAGGATTAGAATAAAGTTGATATACATATCTGATAATCATTAATCCATCTTCAGTTATACCTCTCCCTCTGACTAAACTTTTTTCTAACTTGCAAATACTCTAATAACATTTAGAATCCTCTCACGAATTTCGGAATCTAAGTTTCCTCCCGACATATGACACTTTCCAAATCGACAAATTTGTCCATAAATCCAATTTTGCTTTCATTCATTAATATACCTGGTTCAACACGTTATTCATCAGGAGTCTGTGTATTTATTATTTTAGCTTTCTTCAATCTTTTTCAACACAATTTTCATAAAAGTAGCAGAAAATCACTCATGATGTAAAGCATATATTTGAAGGAATTAGCCATTATTCGGTATCATTAGCACATAGCAGTTCTCTTATAAATCACTGAATGTTTAGGATTTACAATTAAAGCGAGTAACATTAAATACTCATCAATATGTCTGAAACCTTAAATTCACATTCTTATTAGTCATGAAATACCAAGACTGGTGACGGTATATCGACTTGCTTTACTCCATTATCGACTGATATCGCCTTGGAAAGAGCTATCCATTAAAAACCACGTGAGATTTCATGTTTCGATGCAATTCTTTGAGCATTATAAAAATATTTTAAGAATGCCTAATTTGCCCATAATTAACTATAGGTCTTTCCTATTTATTATTTCGAAGGTTTTACGGTAAAGGCAACAAATAACTGATAGAGTGGCATACGATGTTCTATGTATTTCTCTTTCGAGTTACTTCGCAAAACAAATATCATACCTGTTGTACCTCTGCATCTTCTGAAACCAGGCGGAGTCTCACAAAAATTTTGCAGACAAATATTATTCGTCAAACAAAATAAAAAGAATCTTATGAGTCATCACACACAGACGTACAGCTTTTCCTTTTTATTAATTGGTTCCTATATCCCATTTATCCAATCATGGGGTAGACAATCCCCCTTCCAGCAATGACACTATGATTCCCCCCAAAAAAAAACTTTTAGAAGTTCTACTGATTTACCATCTAATTCTGGTGCTGTTTCAGCATCTATTTGATTCAATACTGAAACAATTTCATCTTTTATAGGTAACAACATGCGAATAATTATTTCTTTCTAAGATAGTTTATGAATAATATTCATATCAACCTGCGAAGAAAGGCTTGCAGAAACGTTCTTTCTATCTCTTTATGATTTTTTGGGAATTTAAAAAAAAACGCCTGCCCATCTGCTAATTGTAATGAAGCAGAAAATGTTGAGTGTGTCTCGAATCCCCCTTTTAGAATAATATAAAAAAGTTTTGGAGCTTTTTCTATCAGAAGTAATTTGTGTTTTTGAAGTAATATTAGACTCCCACTCAATCGTTTGTCTTCATAATTCACATTGAAGATTAGATTTTTCTGTTTTTTAGGATGTTTCGACTGATGATCTAATTTTTTTAGACGTGAACATAGAAAATAATTTAGTAAAGAACGTTTTATTCTAAAGAAGAATTTGATAAAGAACGTTTTACTTCCAGAAGTTCATTTATAGAAGATTATTACTATAAAGAAAATTCCAATGTTTTCGATTCTTAAAATCAGACAGTCTACTCCTACGTAATAAATCTGCTTTTTTAAAACTAACCATCAAATACATTGCTATATTTATCATTGATTAACTCTGTTAACAAAAAAGAATTTAGTGGTTTTTAATCTATTACTGAGAACATTCTTCCGAATCCTGAACTTAAACTTTCCCTGTGCTAGTTTGATATCTACATAATAGTCAACACTTCTTAGCACGTAAAGGCTGCGCATATCTGTCATATCTGATTTACAAGTCAATACAAAGTATCTCATATGACTCTGCTTCGATATTGGTTGATTCCAAATAACTTTAAGTTTCAACTTTCGACGAGAGAAAGTTTTACTGATAGATAAGTTATAATCTTAGCATAATTGAAGTCAGTGTAAGTATTCCCCTTTCCCATCTGATAGTGACCCAGAACACTTCAAATTCCATGCTTACCTTTGACTCAAGTATCGAAATCCTCGAGGATTGTCAATTTGTCATGATTTGTAATGGAAGTAATGGCTTCACGAAGGGAAGCATAAAAGGATAGTATTTGATCTTTAGAACTTTGAAAGAATTGAGCCTAAACTGAAAATATAAAATAACACGAAACTACATGAACCTACCATTGATATGATGAGAATGCACACAAGTTTCTGTCAGTCTTGTTTTAATATCAAAATCCATGAGGTGCCTGTGGTGTAATGGTTATCGTCTTTGGAAATGGACACGGCGACACGAGTTCAAATCCTGGATGAGACTGATTGCATTTCACATAGCACTAATACCCTTGGAAAAGGTATGAATCCAATTATTCTCCCTCCATCTATGGGTAAACAGTAAGACAGACTAGGTTCTTCAGCCTTGGTGAGGCAACTAGTCTATAGAAGTAAAACTCTGAATTCAAACCTGTTAAACTTCGCTTAAAAATTGACCTTGTGTCATATCCTGCCCAAGCGGAGGGGTCAGTAAATATGAATATCAAAATCCATGTGAAGGAACAAATGTGTTTTTGTCCGTCTTGTCTTAATAGCCAAATCCATGTGAATGTACACAAGTTTCTGTCAGTCTTGTCTAATAGCAAAATCTACTTTTCTCTTTCTTTATTCTCCTTCCAGTTTTCATGTATTTGTTCATCATTCAGAAACCGTACTGTTAACAGGCCAATTTATGTCTATATTAAAGGGTAAATGTTCTTTAATTAGGCGAACTGTCCTTTTCTCCGGCCCTTTTTATTTTCTATATCAAATAAGGTTCTTAAATTCCATCACGTAACTTTAAGTGAAATTCGTTTTTTTTTTCAGTTCTTTATTTTCCATCCATTCTGCATTATTTCTCTTTCTTTTGGGGGGGGGCTAGTATTTTGTCCCTGAATTTAATTAACCACCGTCAACCACCGAAAAAAAACAGAGTGTCAAACTATAGCGCAAACTCCCTAGCATCTTCACAAACACAAAGGGGTGAGATCTGCACAGATTATATATATATATATATATATATATATATATATATATATATATATATATATATATATATATATATAGTCATCCACACACATATATATATATATATATATATATATATATATATATATATATGTGTGTGTGTGTGTGTGTGTGCGTGTGTGTGTGTGTGTGTGTGTGAAAAGTGAATTGAATCCGACAGAATGTATGAAGAAAAGGTAAAAAGTGAGAAAGAGATAGTTTGGTACAATAAAATGAATTATCAAATATACGAACATATACCGTTCTTCCGTTTTAGGTTTATATATATATATATATATATATATATATATATATATATATATATATATATATATACTCGAGTGTGTGTGTGCATGTGTGTGTGTATGTGTCGGTGTGTGTGTGTGTGTGTGTGTGTGTGTGTGTGTGTGTGTGTGTGTGTGTGTGTGTGTGTGTGAAAATGTACAGAGACGGAAAAACATGACTTCAGAGACTGATGTCAGATTTCTTTCCATTCTTTGCTAATATATATATATATATATATATATATATATATATATATATATATATATATATATATATATATATAGTTATTCTTGGGAATTTTTAAATTGCGTTTTTCTTTTAATATTTTAATAAGCATTTGATGATTTCTAAGTAATTGCTTTGTATGCATTGTTTTGTTGCTATGTTATATTCAGTGTATGGTTATCAAGTGATATGGGACTTATCCGACATTTGATACGAAGTGTTTTTGTTCTGGAGGTTTGGAACACATGAATCGTGACCTATGTGTTCCTATTAAAAATAAGCTTGTCCTTCTCGGCATTACCCTTTAGGAGCACTTCTGGGGCCAAGCAATATACTCAACCCTACTTTGAGAAAAAAATAATCCTAGGACCAGATGGTCAACTTAAATTTTTAAAAGTTAATATACATCAAACTTCATATGTTTCCAGAATTTACTCGGGGTTTGTAATTTTTGTTTTTTTCTCTATTAGAGCAAAATTACAGGTTCCGTTAAACTTATGGTCTCTGAGACGGAAATGTTGTTCAACTAGAAGTTTATTATAGCTTTGTATTTAATTTTTTATCAATCGTTATATGCTCTATGATATTACAATATATATAGTCATGCATAGACAGAGTGTTTCATTGTATCATAATTCGTCATTGTTGCTAGTCACGCAAGACGCCTAAATTTACGTTAAGCCAATGATATACCCCTATGTCAACCTGTGACTCAATGTCGGTTGGGGAATTCAACGTATATGTATTAACTTTCGTTTGTTTACATTTGTGCTACCGTATACCGAAATACTCAATTCGTTAGAAGAACTTCGCATTACACGAGTGGCAACCGTTAATTCATTCGCCTAAGGCTTAAACCCTAGGAGTGGAGCGTATATATATATATATATATATATATATATATATATAGGTGTGTGTGTGTGTGTGTGTGTGTGTGTGTGTGTGTGTGTGTGTGTGTGTGAATGTGCGTATGTGTCTGCGTGTGTGTGTGCGCGCGCTTGTGTGCGTATGTATGTGCGCGTATGTGTGTGTGTGTGTGTGTGTGTGTGTGTGTGTGTGTGTGTGTGTGTGTGTGTGTGTGTGTGTGTGCCTGTCTGTCTTTTTAAAAAGAGTGTTTCTTGGCAGGTGTCTTCACATAAAAATGTTTCATAAAAGCTACTGACAAAGAATTTTTTGAACAATCATTTTTATTTACATTTTCTTGTCATAAATAAATTCTTTCACCTCTAGCAATCTACTAACTAAATTTAAAAGCACTAGCGTATCAAACGGCTATCAAAAACCTTCAAAGAGTTTTATTTTTTCCAGTCTGTCGTGCAAAAACATATACGATATTTAAATCTGATGTCTTAATTCTGTCTTTAAAAATGACCAATGCGAAGAGTTTTGTTGGAATTGTCAAAACAATATTTATAAAATTAAATTAACGAAATTTTGTAACACGACGAATTTTATTCATATATGAGAACCTTGAATTAGTTATCTCTGATTCTTAAGGGAAAATAGTATTTTATTATCAAAAATTAGTGAGAAACAGGAAGAGAAAAATTGGTAACAGGGCAATCCAAGTGGAAGGAGAGATTTAATAAGAAGTAACGTTGACACCAGCGTTTCGATTCTACTGAACCATCATCAGGACCATGAGGAGTGATATTAGCGATGTTAAGTTCTAAAAAACATGTCACTGAAATTATTGTCCATCGCTAGTCGCTACATTTTCGCATCTTTCTGGCAGCATTTGAATTCCCCGTTGGAAAAACTTGTCTTTTGAGGCTAACCACGAATCGACCAATTGTTTGTCATCTTCATAAAAATGAAAATGCTGCTAAGGCAGGCCATGCGCAATTGTTCAGAACAAGTGATAATCAGACGGAGCAATGTCTGGTGAATACGCCGACCTGGAAGGACTTACCATTTAAGCGTTTCCAAGTAGGTTTTCATCCGTTTTGCAACGTGACCTAGCGTTGCCATGTTGTAAAATCACTTTGTCGTGTCTCTGCTAATACAGCAACCATTTTTCTTCAATGCTTAGCTCAAATGCTTCAATTGTAGTCGAGAATGATCTCCCTTGATGGTTTCTGTCAGTTTGAGCAGCTCATAATAAACTACACCCATATGTTCCAACCAAATACAGAGCAGAAGCTTCGAACTATGAATATTCAACTTTGCCGCCGACGTTGATGCATTGCCGGGCTTACAATACGATCTTCTACGCTTGGGGTTATCGCAGTCTATCTACTTTTCATCGCCGGTCACGATACGATGCAAAAAGAAAACTTTGCTTTTCTGCCGTTGAAGCTGTTGTTGACATATGACAAGATACCGTTCGACGTCTTTCGACTTCAACTCGTACGGCAGCCAATGACCTTGCTTTGGAATAATTCCAAAAGCTTTCAAACGTTTCAATTCCTAATGATTCTGCAAGTTCAGTTTCTACCAAACATTCGTCTTCATGAAACAATGTCTCCAATCATCGTCTTCAAAATTTTACGGTGTGCCAGTGCATTCTTTGCTTTCAACATCAAAATCATTATTTTTCAAGAGTCTAAACCAATCCCTGCCTGTTGTTTCTGACAGAGCTTGGTCACTGTAAGTCTCAACGAGAATTCTGTGTACTTCAGCTGCCGATTTCTTTTGAATAAAATTGTGCAATGAAATTCCCCCTCAAATACACTT
This sequence comes from Sepioteuthis lessoniana, assembly GCA_963585895.1. Classification (NCBI taxonomy): domain Eukaryota; kingdom Metazoa; phylum Mollusca; class Cephalopoda; order Myopsida; family Loliginidae; genus Sepioteuthis; species Sepioteuthis lessoniana. The sequence continues at coordinate 95,735,690 of OY757917.1, forward strand.
TCTTTGGCACGAAATCCAATATGTTTAACGTTATATTTGTTTGCGTTTTATAGCATATCAAGATTTTTAGGTTATTTAATGCCAAATCCATATTTACAGAAATAAGCAATTCTTTTTCAAACAATGTAGTTTAGCATAAGAACACAGTTTAATTGTCAAAAATAGTTCCATTTCCAGCTATTCAATTTAGTCAAACAGTTTTATTTCAAACAATTCAGTTTAGTATAAGTATAATTCTTTTTTGTTCACACACAGTTAAATATCAAAACAGTTCTATTTTAAATAATTCGGTTTAGCATAAGTACACAGTTTAAATGAAAAAACAGTTCTATTACAACCAATTCTGTTTAGCATAAGTACGCAGTTTACTTTTATTTGGGACCCTATCAGATGCTTCCACTTCAGGCCAGAGTGGACCCTGGAGCGATGGCAATGAAGGTGTACTCAGCATTCCCCAAAGTTCCACCATCAGTGGAACCTCACCATCATATTGTTTAGTGTTATATCCAGAACACTCGCGTGTGGTAGGTCTTACCCCTCTGCAGAGATGCAGTCGGTGTATTCTGCAGCCCCAGAAATGACATTCACTAAAATTTTAATCTAGTTTACAGTACTTTCCGATCGATGAGTTACCATCTGAAAAAAACACGCACGCAGTTCTGGGAAAGCTGTCCCCCTAAAAAACAGCTAGAACTTATACAACATCCGAATAAATTAACTTAATAAATATGAATTACCAGAAAAAATCTTGTACAATGACCAAAAGGCAACAAAACATTGATAAAAATAAACTTTCTGTTGTTTAGACAAATTGTACTTAATATATATATATATATATTATATATATATATATATATATATATATATATATATATATATATATAGTTATTTGTCACTGCCTCCCACCAGACAGGACCAGACCACAGGTAAATGATTATAGTGAGGATTTAGGGGAGAGGAACGTGGGGCACGAGCCGAGGTTCGAACCATGCTGGTCTGTGTTGCTCATCGACCCACTTAGTGCAATGTGGGCCTGATGAGCCTACCTGCTCTTGGACCTAAATCTGGGTCTAGGCACGTATGCCTGCTTATAGTTTAAACTGTACAGCAAGATCCAGAGCTATACAAGTGGGCAAAGGTGTCAGTGTTGCAGCCCGCCCATCCGAAGGTGGCCCAGCCGAACCAAGAGGCCTTTCAGCCTCGAATCTGCCATTAATTTCGACACCACATCCGGCACGAATGCCAGACGGCCCAGCTAAGGCTATCTAAGTAGAATATATATATATATATATATATATATGTGTGTGTGTGTGTGTGTGTGTGTGTGTGTGTGTGTGTGTGTGTGTGTGTATACATATATATATAATTTGTGGAGTTTCGATATGAATGAAACTTTTTTTTTTATTTTCCTCAGTGAATATCGGTCATGTAATGTAATTCTCTACCTTACATTCGCTCTGACTTTTCTAAATTTGCCTTCTGAATATATGAGCACATTAAGCGATACCTTCTTGCAGAGCCCGAATATATAACTATTATAAAATATCCTCTTGGTTAATTTTTTTCCTGAAGAGATGATAAAGGTATATAAGTATGTGGTCTTATTGAGTACGAACGATCCACGCTGAAGTGGAAATAGCGTGTAATTTTCGTACCATATGGCCTTGAAAAAATCTCAATGCGTACGCTGTATTCTCCTCCTGCTTCTATTAACGGACAATTTGTTCTCACCTCGCTCTCTGTTTCTGTCCCCCCTCTCTGTCTCGCTCTCTTTGCTATGCTTTGAATTTACTTATATATATATATTATATATATATATATACTATATATATATATATTATATATATATATATATAATATAATATATATACACTACAATTATTAACTTCTTCGTATGACTCAGCATTTCGTGATATTTTGATTGAATTCTTTCATTTATAGTCTTTGTGTTTAGATGTCGTGCTATTATTTTCTATCTGCCCTCTGGGAATGGCGTCGAAAATATTTACACCTTCCCTCACGATCCATTTTATTTGCATTACTTTTATGTGTACTTATTGTTTGATAGATACATTTCAGTTATCAATTTCTGTTGTTGAAAATACAGTATCAAGTCTACAAGGCACTGAAAAAGAGAGACAAAACTGTCCGAGTTCAAACGTGACAGTATTGTTAAACTTTTTTTAAAAATCTCAGCATGCCATAGTTGAACGAATTGATAGAAATCAGATATTTTTTTCTAGTTATGCGTGTTACAGTGAGTTTTCGACACAGTTAATGTTGATAGTACTACCACACGGTAAACGTATTTGTGAAAGAAATACGATGGTTTCGTTTGGTTTGGTTTGTTGGGTTTTATAGCATATCAAACTTTGTAGGTTATTTAATGCCAAATCCATTTTTATTCAAATAATCAGTTCTATTTCAAACAATTCAGTTTAGCATGAGTACACAGTTTAATTGTCAAAACATTTCTATTTCAAACTATTAAAGCAGTTATATATAAGAATTCAGTTTAGTGTGAGTACAGTTTCAATGTCAAAAACAGTTCAATTTCAAATTATTCAGTTTAGCATAAGCACGCAGTTTAAATGTAAGTACAGTTTAATTGTGAAAAACATTTCTATTTCGAACTATTCAGTTTAGTCAAGCAGTTCTAATTCAGTTTAGTATATGTACAGATTTTGTTTACACACAGATACATGTCAAAACAGTCCTAAGTTAAACAATTCACTTTAGTGTAAATACAGTTTCAATGTCAAAAAACAGTTCTATTTCAAATAATTGAGTTTAGCATAAGCACGCAGTTTAAATGTAAGTATGGTTTTAATTGTCAAAAACATGTCTATTTCAAACAATTCAGTTTAGCATAAGTATGCCATTAGTTCTATTTAATCCATAGATAGGGCCTTACCAGGTGCTACCAGAGTGGACCTGGGAGCAATGGCAATGAAGGGGTGCTCCGTATTCCCCAAAACTCCAGCATTACCGGAATAATTTTAGAGACGATAAAAATACATTGGAAATTTATATGAAATACAATAAAATATTTGCATCAGAGAATAAATAATTGTTTATGTTATCGCTACAATTCAAAATTTAAATTCTTTAAAAGCATATTGTTCCTAGTGTTGTTTATTATTTGATGTTTCTCGTCATACTTAAGACATTATTATGGGCTAATCACAAGGAGATCTATATAATTTTATTGTGTTTATTATGAGTTAAAGATATGATTTAAAGGTTTTAAGTTTTCATTAGGTTATACTGATATTTTTCTGGTGTTATTTACGCTAGTTCTACGTAGTCTGTTCTCATTTTAAGATATTTCTAATGAATTACGTCAGGTTTATATCAAAACTTACGTGATACAAGGGCTTTTAAAAATAATTTATAACGTAGGACGGATCTATGACTTAATTTTATTATTGCTCAAAAGACATGATGGAACAATATATTTGAAACTTGACTAAACCGAAAAAAAGGATCACAACCTCAGAAATGCTTATTCAAAAAATCCATGAAAGAATCATCTAATAATGAGAATTTGGCGATCTTAGTTGAGGGTGACCTGAAGGCTCCCTTTTCAACAGCTACAATGCTGAGGTGTAGGGGAGGACGCTCATCCTTTCCCTGGATTGCTCCACTCTATCCTTGATCCTTACCTTATAATGCTGAGTGTTAAGCAAGGCGTCATCAAGTACCATATTTTGAGGCTTTGGTATAACTCGACCTGGGATTGAACCCCGGTCTTCCAGACCATTAGCAGACACTCCACTCATTAGGTCAACGGTCTGCGACGTCCAAGAAATGTCAATAAAAGAAATTGATTTGAATAAATATGATATATCGAATGAGTTGTAATTAATAGATCTAAAGATATTGAATAGTAACTTGGGTTTAAAGTAACATTTCACGGTATCATCTTTGGCAGAACCCGTAAAAAGAAACATGTATACAAAAAGAGCAGCTTTTTACGACGTTCATCCTATAAAAAAAAAATAGATTGTTACTAAGGAGTTGTTAATTAGAAGCACTGTTGACAGTTGCACCGTTTTCAAGGAAATCAATTGTTGTCGTCATTTCTTGTCCTGGAAGACGATCAGCATGAATTTCTTCATTGAACCCACGTTCGGAAATTTTTTTTTACCGTAGAATCACTGTATTTACACTTGACGGACTGTCTTTTTTGGATCAGAATGGATCTGTGAGTAAAGAACAACAGCAAGTACTCCTTAGTACTTCATGGACTCGAGTTTCACCAGCAGATGCAATTTAATTTCATACCCAAGACACCGATTACTCACTCGGCGGTATTTGTCGGCCGTACCACCAACCGGACGAGTGTGGCAAAATACCTTTTTTAAGGTGGTTCCGGGTGCAGGGCCGTTGTCCAGACGCACCCGATTGCCCAGTTAGCTGGGGCTGAAGAACCCTACAAGAGTCCTGGATATGGCATTATAAAATGTGATGGTGAGGCTCCACTCTAGGATATTTGGGAAATGCAGAAAACTCCTTCATTGCCATCGCTTCTAAGTCCACTCTAGCCCGGAGTGATAGCACCTGGTTGGGTCATACCAATGGGTCTAATAGAACTAAACTGTGTACTTATGCTAACTTGAATTATTTGAAGTAGAACTGTGTTGGCATTTAAACTGCGTACTTATGCTAAACTGAAATGTTTAAATGTTTTTTTGACTTGGCAACTGTGTACTAGAATTTTTATCATTTAGATTTTTTGAACTATTGTCTTCATCATCATTATTTCCACAACGTTTCTGCCGATATGTCCGCCGGCCTTCTTCTGGTGATTGTACTAGAACTGTTTTGACATTAAAACTGCATACTAATGCTAAACTGAATTATTTGATATAAAACTGTTTTGACATTTTAACTGCTTACTTATGCTAAACTGAAATGTTTAAATGTTTGTTTTGACATTGAAGCTGTGTACTAGAACTGTTTTGATATTAAAACTGCATACTTAGGCTAAACTGAATTGTTTTAACGTTTAACTGTGTGTAAACAAAAATCTGTACTTTTACTTTACTGAATTGTTTGATCTTTATTCGGTGTTAAATGGCCCCAAAAGTGTTGATACATCGTAAAACAAAATAACCACAGCCAGCCAACCGACCAACCAACTAACCAACCAACCAACAGAGACACCAAATCTTTCTAGTTGAAGTTTTACCATTCTCCAAAGGATGCAGTTGGTGTATTTTAATTCTTGCCGATTTGGGCAAGATATTTACTAGGCAGTTCACATATGTAAACTTCTGAAAGATAAAACTAAGGTTAAGAAATACTTTAGATATATTTTCTAAAGATTTCTGGAAGTCAACCCGACACATCGTTCACGACTATAATGAATTCAATCCTCACTGGAGGTCTTCTTATACCCATTCTGTTAAACAATGAATTAAGATAATTATATTTGTAAAACAAAGGGATCGAAACGATGTCGTAGCACGATTCCCTTTGTTGTTAGATTTTGTACTGGAGTTTATATGATAAGCAAAATTCATGAAAACTGTTTTCAGGGCACGCTGAACAATTAGAAGATTGATGTAGCACATTATATTAGCCACTGTTCCTTTCATTTGAGATTAAGGTTGTCGTAGGGAAAATGAAAGAATACAGTTAACCTCTAAGTTCACTCAGGCTGCGTTATGCATGGAAAAATAGTTTGCAAGCTACACAAGCAAGCCATTAATATTTTGAAACGAAATAGATATTACTAGGTATTTCATATTGGTCTGCTTATAGGCTAAATTTTGAAAGTAATTATAGAAATATCTATACAAGCGTTTATCCAAGCTTTTTAACTCTTTCCCTGTTCTTCATAATACTCGTTTTCTTTTTTTCGTTTTTGTTTTTTATTTATCTATTTTTTTTTTTGAGGGGCCATATTTTTGCTCCCTTCCAACATACGTATTTTTAACCACATGTTTAATGAATAAATCGAAAGTTATCTTCTATCATTTCGTAAAGCATATCCAGATTCCTATCCTATATCGAATGTCAGCAGTTTTTTTCCATGCATTCAAATTACTAATTTTTTTCTTTTTCTCTTTTTCCTATAAATCTTGTTTCCTCTCCTTCATTATGCATGTCTAAATAACTCGGTTTGGATAAATCAATCTCTCTGCTAATCGATTAATTTTCTTTATTTATCTACCACTATCATTCTTTCTCTCTGTCTCCCTGTCTCTCTTTCTCAATCTGTCTGTCTGTCTGTCTGTCTGTCTGTCTCTCTCTCTCTCTCTCTCTCTCTATATATATATATATATATATATATATATATATATATATATATATACATTTCTAATTAAAGACCATTTAAGACCCATTTCCTCCTAAAAAACGAAGTGTTTGTCATTATACGAAATATCTTTTTGAACGCATCGAAGTTTATCGTCGTTTAACACAAGCTATACGTGATAAAATCTCTTTTTATGAATAAAAATTAAGAGTCATTCATTACACAAGTATATACGGTATATAATTCTTCCCCCCCCTCTCTCTCTCTCTCTTCCTCTCTCAGTCTCTCTCTCTATCTATCTTTCTATCTATCTCTCTCATTATCTATCTATCTATGTATATATATATATACATATATATATATATATATATATATATATATATATATATATATAATATAGTATATATGATATATATATATACATTAGTCTGACACAGGCAATTTCTAAATCTATAACAATCAATCTCATTCAATTCACAAGAATCTTACATAAGAAATAATTAAATTCTCCCTCTCTCTCTCTCTCTCTCTCTCTATATATATATATATATAATATATATATAACTATATAATATATATATATATCATTATCTATCTATCTATCTCTCTCTCTCTCTCTCTCTCTATATATATATATATATTATATATATATATATATATATATATATATATATATATATATTAGTCTGACGGAGCCAGTTTCTAAATCTATAACAATCAATCTCATTCAATTCACTAGAATCTTACATAAGAAATAATTAAATTCTCTCTCTCTCTCTCTCTCTCTCTCTCTCTCTCTTTCTCTCTCTCTCTCTCTCTCTCTTATGCACGCACTCAAATACACACAGATGTGCACCTAATTTCACACTGATCTCTCTCACGGGTCTTCATTCTCATTTGCTTTACGCTTTCTTTCATCTCTCTCACTCTCATCGCTAGAAAAGTCTATCTAACCCCCTCTCCTTCATCTTTTCTTTATATCTCCTCTTTTACTCTCTCTCTCTCTCTCTTATATATAAATATAAATATATATATATATATATATATATATATATATATATATATATATATATATATATTGAACATCAATTGATTTTTATTCAAAATAAAAGCATATACTCCCGTAGCTTTAATTGTTGAATCTGAAATTTTCCAATACCTCTCCAATCAGCACCTGCGTTTGAAACGCATTATTTTTTCTTTTTAAAATACAGACGATTATATTTGAACTGCCTCGTAAATTTTGAAAGATCAAAGCCCAAAATGATTTGAGAAAAACTTTTCTTCTTTGATTGTTAAAAGTAGATTTTTTAACCAATTAGAATCATCAATGAATTAATCGAGTTTTAAACTAATTTGAAGCTTATCCAAATCTTATAAATAAAGCAATTTAATGGATTAGCTTTTTGTTTAGGTTTTAGATAGTTCTGACAGCGCTAATATAATGTTCACTGTTGTTGTTCAT
>OY757917.1:95748419-95795919 GCA_963585895.1 Sepioteuthis lessoniana
TATAAGGTGAGTATCAAGAGTAAAGTGTAGGAATCCTGGGAATGGAGTAGCGCCCTCCCCTACATCTTGGTGTAGTAGCTATTGAAAAAGGAGCCTTAGGGTCACCCTCAACTAAGGTCGCCAACACTACTTATATAGCAATACTTAAAAGCATTTATCTAAGTGCAAAACATTAGCTCATGCTCGCTTAAGAATATTATCAAGAAAATGTGTTTACAAATCACATATATATATATATATAGAGAGAGAGAGAGAGAGAAAGAGAGAGAGAGAGAGAGGATTTGGCATTTAATGACCAACAATAGTTGATATGTCATAAAACCCAACCCAACCAAACCAAACCAAACCAAACTAAGCAAGTAAAATATAAAATCTTTCTAACAGTATCAAAGACTTTAGACCGACTGTGATAAGGTGCATTATGTACACTCCCTTACACACATAGACATGCACAGACACACAATAGACATATATAATCTTTTGATATATAAAGGATGGCATATATTTTCCTGTATATTGGCAACTGATAAAAGTCTTCCAGGTAAAATTACAACGTAGTAATCTGGTACTTTTTTTGATGTATTCAAGAAATAAATGTTATAATAGTTTTTTTTTCTTTTTTGGTTCTCATATATGCGGAGATATTTCATATTAAACAACAAAATCAGTTCTCAAGATTTTCACTAAAATAAATGTTCTCACTAACGTCTAGGCATATAATAATCCGAGACAGGTTGCAATACCGTTAAAATCAAGTCTTTAACCAATCCACTACTCGAAGAAGGAATAATCTAAATTTAAAGGTCCCATACTCTGCTTAAACCGTGAACTCATGCCAAAACACACACACACACACACACACACACATACACTCACACACATACATACATACATATATATATATATATATATATATATTGATGTAATAGTACCGTAAAGATAATCAGTACAAATGTCGTCAACCCCACCTCTACCAAATCAAGTTTAAATTTAAGTGTTCAAATAAAATAACGAAAATGAATAATGTTAATTAATCCTTATTGATGGTGACCATTAAATAAGTCCTTGAATTATTGCCTTGGTGATAATAAGCCATTTGAATAATGCATCAGTGAGACAGTCTTCAAACAACATATTTTAGATTTTGAATTCAGTCTTTCTTTCTCCTGCCCTATAAAGACTTTAGTGTCGAGTCTTGTCAACTTTTTTAGACATATTCTTTCCTGTGTCAACAACAAATAAAGTAAGGCAACAGATTTCGTGCTAAGAATTAGTCTATTAAAAATAAGTACCCGAACTCAAATTGATTGGTTAGCAAGGAATTTGAGTTTATTTACTTTTTCAGGTTAGTGATATTATGGATCAGGGGGATAAAAGGCGTTTTCTTTATGTCAAAATACTTAAAAATATTGTTTCTTTTTTTTTCCTTTCTTTTTTCTTTCTCATCTAATACATATCTTCCTCGCTATTGTTCTTTATTTTTCTCTTATCTTTTTATTATGAGGCATCTGCTTAGTTGAAGAGATCAAGAAAATATTTCTCGAAGCAAGTATAACCTGAAATCATTCGACCAACATTAAAGCCTAAATATTTTTTTTTAATATCCTTATATCTTTTTGTCTGTCTGCCCCGCTTCTCTCTCTCTCTCTCTCTCTCTCTCTCTCTCTCTCTCTCTCCGTAAATTTTTTTTATCTCGGAGCAAAAAAAACAAAAAAACATGAAATCGTTCGACCTACATTAAAGCAAGCCTGAAGACCGACTATAATCAGAAGCATTTTCATACACCACCGTGCATACTTACACTGTCTCTATTTGGCTGTGTATCTGTCTGTCTGTCTCTCTCTTTGTCTCTCTATATGTCTTTCCGCGTGTGGTTTGTGTCTTCCTGTCTCTATGTCTGTCTCCCCCTATCTATCTATCTATCTATCTGTTTCTCTATCACTCTCTCTCTCCCTTTCTCTCTCTCACACACACACACACACACATACATACCCTTTCTCTCGATAGATAGGTCGATAGATAGATAGATAGATAAAAGACCACTTAACTTTTCTTTTCTATATTATTTTTTCTCTACTTTTCTTACTCGTTTCTTTTAGTAAGATGCTAAAAGTTCTACTCCGGAAAGCTTTCGATCAGATCGATTGATCATCATCAGGGAAATTATTTAACAGTATTTTTGTTGCTGCTTAGTTAAGGTGCAATATTTATTTTGTTGGAAATCATAATATTGGTTGTGGTTGTGGTAGTGGCTTAGTTGCTGAAGATGTTTAGTATATGAATGTATCAGTGGAACGCTTTTTTTAATATATGCTTGGTTATTTTATTTTTTGATAATGATGATTAGAGGATGTGTTGTTGTTGTTGTTGTATATGATTTTTGTTGTTACTGGGAAAAATTTGTTTTTCGTTTGTCAGCTAATTTGAATTGGTGTTTTATTAGTATGTGTTGCGAAAAAGAAAAGTCCTTTGGTCTTTAAGTAAACTTGTATACATAACAAATTACTGTCTAAATTTATAGTAATCTATGAATTTTATAGGGACATTACATATCGTCCTGTATATCGGCAATTGATAAAAGCCTTCCAGCTAAAATTACAAAGTATCAAACTGTTACAATTTTTTGTACCTGATTATACGTCTATTTATCTCTAATGTTGTGTGAATTCAAGAAGTAGATGGTAAAATAGTTATTTTTTTTCTTGTGAGAGTGTGGTGATATTTCTATTTTCGACAACAAAATCAATTCGGGAAATTTTTATTCAAAATATTCTGATTTAAAAGTAGTCTGTACAGTCAGTTGGACTGACATATATATTTATTGCCTCTGTAGATAAGTAAAGAATGCATGTTTGCATAATGCTAGGTACTCGAAAACTTTACTCGACTTGCTAATCTGCATTCGTTTGATATATGTAGATGTACTTAGAAAAACTATCATTATTCCAGAGAAGAATAACGGCGAAAATGATTCAAGGTTCAAAGCAAATAAGAAAAATAACTCTAAATGGTCCATATCTGATTGTTTTATCCACGAAATTGTACATCAAATTCCTGCACAACGTACTGCAAAACCCTCCAGCAATACAGAAAATATCTCATAAAAAAAGAATTATATGTCTCAATAGCATTTCTGAGAATATAACTCGTGCAACAACATATTTTTAAATCTGCATACTTTGAGAATCTACTAGTGGGAGAAAAATAGGCTGGCAAAGTTCAACAGTGTCCTAGTTTTAAGAACATTTGCTTGAAGCAGCGCCCCGGACCGAGTATTGCTGATGTCTGCAGTGATCGGCCATCTAGTGGGGGTTATAAGGGTTGACCGGATGATGTCTCCCACCTGAGGCGGAAGTAGAGTGGAATGGTCTGAACATATCTAATTTAAAACGACTGCTTTTGTGATTCTCTATCATTTAGGTGGCTGGGGTTCGAGGGGAGAAACATTTGAAACGAACAGAGACCGAGAAACGAATCAAAGGTAGGAGAAAAGGTCAGTTTCAACAAGAACAAAGAAGCATCCACATCACGTTGTTGTCTCCGTCTTAACTTCCCACCTACTTCACCTGCAGCAGAAAATGTTGGGGACAATGCAATGCAAATCAGCTTGGTTCTATCTATGTTCATAGCTCTTGTATAACCTTCGAAATCAACTTTGAATCGGAAAACATAGAGGTAGCATTCATGAAAGAGTTGGAAAATCAACCTTGGATGAGATAATAACGAAGTCACTCCATTTTACAAGCAAGAGTAAAGTTTCAAAAAAATAATACATTTGTAAAGAATTAAGCCTTCAATGTAATATTCTTAACACAAAAGACTTTGAGCCTTCCCCGTCTGTGAGCTCCACCGAAAATACTTAGCAAGGTATTACTACCATATCCACTACCATTCGTAGACTTATAACCTATTAGGGTACTAACTATATGTCAAATAAGTCTGTTTAAAAATTATTCGTATTAGATGGGACCGTGTGCAAAAAATCTAAGAAATAAATACAAAACCAAAAAAAAACGTAAATATCAACGATCAATAAAAACTATTTGCTAACCGCTCGGCATGAAATTATTCTGGACTGGTTGACTTACCAATAAAATGAAATAATTATTCAATCAATCACAAGAACTGTTTTGACTTTTAACTGAGGGTAAACAAAATTGTACTTATACTAAAATGAATTGGATGGAATATTTATCAAAATGACTTAATTCAGCGTCGAATGACATGCAATGGGTAGATACAGCCGAAAACAAAACAACCAACCAATCAATCAATCACATTCTAGAAAAATGGTTTCTCTGATTTCACACAGCTGTAACCCGCTAAAGAATATCCTTGTGCCCTATGCGAATATTTCCTTCGACGATATATATTCCACCATGTGTAATATATATATATATATATATAATATATATATATATATATATATATATATATATACTCTAAATAAGTCGGCTAAATGAGGAGATAACTCTTCTCCCCTCTTCTATCCCCTCGCACCTTTTTCTGTGTCTATTCTAGTTTTTTATCCATAGGATCTGAAAAAGTCCTGTTAAATATTTTTCCTGTTTTTGAAATTTTCAAAAACGCGTAACAGGATGGAAATAAATTTATAATCCTAATGTGACCGGTTTGTTGTTTTTCTTAAAGAATTTATTGCTCTGTATTGTCAGTTACATTGAGCTCTTCACCAGGAAAATTTAAATGTTCACTCTTGAATAATTTTCTTGTCCTGATGGAATTACTCCCAACTCCGGTTTAACTGGACCATATATATATATATATATATATATATATATATATATATATATATATATATTGTGTTTAAGCATCATATTCTTTTCTCGGCATATTTAGGTTTTAGCTTTTTATTGAGATTTTCTTGTTGATGAACAAGATGTCGCAACTGTGGTTATAAGCAGTTTAAATACCTGTCTCTTAGTGTAATCTGAGTACAGGAACTCTTGAACATCTTCAGTCATTATTGAGGTTTAAGTTATTTCCTTGTCTTGGACTGCTGGATTGATTCTGAGTTTAAGGGATTTATAAGCGGGTGTGTTCATTTTGTGCGTGTGTCGTCATGTATGAACACAAAGACACATTCTTGCTGGTTTGAAAGTGTAAAGATACAATCTGAGGATCACGTGAAAGTGAATCAATCGAGGCAGTAAAATGACCCACCTGTGTCATATGCAGTTTAAAACTCACGTTCCGAAGATAAAAGCGATTTCGTTTTGAACTTGATATATATATATATATATATATATATATATATATATATATATATATATATATTATTTCTAATTTTACGGAGCTGAGATTGATAAATATTTGCTTATATTTAGAATAATGTTATTAACATTTAAAATAGAAATTAATGTAATTAATTGGTATCATGAGAATTGTTTTTTAAATACTTTTTCTTAATTTATAAAATAAGCTAAATATATGCTATTGATTAATTTTCGCAATTTTATTATCGGTTTTTGAAATATTATCTATTAATCCAAAATCTTAATTAAAATCTTCTTTGCAATAAGCATTAACAGATTTAAACATGTTTCTGGAAGTTTCTGATTTGTTCTCGAATATTTTAAAAGCTTCTTTAAAATTTCAGAATTTAGATAAATTTGGTATAAAAAGTAAGGAATATTTTTACCCGTCCAAAAAATATGTGAATACTACGTCGATAGAAATAGATTCTGCAGTAATTTATCCTCATCAAAGTGGTATGAAGGTCAATTTTTCATGTGGAACACTTGCTGACTTCTTTAAAAACTGGAAAGTTTCATAAACGTTGTATATTGACCTACGACCCGGCCGGGCTGTCAAAATAGGAAATGCACCTTTGTAAATGTGGTGCATCCGGTCGACCAGGATATTATAACCTTGACCATGGATGGGTTGAATGAGTGCAATTTGTGACGCCCAAAAGAAGGTGGACGTTAAACTATCATATAACTAGGTGAAGACAGGAAGTCAGTTAGTTTTGGAGATCAGACCCGTTGGTGACAAGATGCTGTAGAGAAAGCCAACACCCAGCAGAGTGGGCCCCCAGTCCCCCGGTTGAGCAGCCCAGGAGAACGGGAAAGAAACGCGGTTATGGCCAATAGAGTGGGGGTCAATATGTTGCAGTTCTGAAGAACTGTGTCGTTCGTTTTATTGTGTCGTCGTTATGTTCTGCATACAGATGTGATTGCATATGTAGATGTATATGTATTATGTGTTTGTATAGTTGGTCATGGTTTGGTTTGATTTGGTTTGGTTTGGTTGTTTTTATGGCATATCAACCTTTGTAGGTTATTTAACGCCAAATCCATTTTTATGTAAATAATCTGTTCTATTGAAAACAGTTCAGTTCCGCATAAGTACACAGTTTAATTGTCAAAAACACATCTACTTCAAACTATTCAAGCAGTTATATGTAACAATTCAGTTAAGTGTAAATACAGTTTTAATGTCGAAAAACAGTTCTATTTCTAAAAATTCTGTTTTAATGTAAGTACGGTTTAATTGTGAAAAAAATTTCTATTTCAAACAATTCAGTTTAGCATAAGTATGTTGTTAGTTCTATTTAACCCATAGATAGGGCCCTATCAGGTGCTACCACGCCGGGCCAGAGTGGACCTGGGAGCGATGGCAATAAAGGGGTACTCCGCATTCCCCAAAGCTCCAGCACTGCTGGAACCTCACCATCAGATTGTTTAGTGTCATATCCAGGACACTCGTTGGGGGGGTCTTACCCCTCTGCAGAGATGCAGTCGGTGTATTCTGCAGCCCCAGCCGACTGGGCAAAGTTGGTCATTGTTGTGACTATACAACATAAACTTATAAAATCAAAGGTATTTTTCCTTCTTCGAAGTCATCAAAAATCTTGTGATTTAACAAGTAAATAATTGTTAAATGCGATCAAGCAATATTTTCACATCAATATCAATCCTGCATCTGTTTGACGTATTGTAATCACGTTTGGTTATTGATCTAAGATAAACACCCAAGACAATTCCTCAAATAACTTCAATGAAGAATAAAAAATTGTAATGAGTAAGGCGTCATCAAAATTGGTTCATTGAAGCCTAAGAAATATCTTATGAAGCGATGAGTCAAAAACAGACATTTTATGGAAATGGTGGAAAACGCTATCAAATACAAAGTTTTGACAATCTTCTGATAATAGTTTAACCAGCAGTAAAGTATTCTTTATCTGCAATGATATGGTGATCTTTTAGTTTCAATGGGATTGAAAGGTTCAAAGTTGTCAGAGATGAACAGCCAAAAATACAATTAAATACTCGATGAACGTTTTCCTCAGACCCTGCGCATGGTCAGATTATGGAAATAATGCTCCTTGCTATAGAAATAGTTCAGCAAAAGGTTGCTTTCAGTCAAAAGGAATAAAACTAATGCAATGGCCTCTTACTTCAGCTGATTTATACTCAGTTGAAAATTCATGGGAAAGAGTCAAAAAAGGGCTTCGTGGCAGACAGATTGCAGACACAAATCTCTTAATCGTTAAAACAATAAATAATTGGGCCGATCAAAAAAATTACATTATCATAAAACATGAAATAGAGCTCTTTTTGACATTGTATCTGTACTTACGCTATACTGAGTTGTTTGAAATATAACTGTTTTGAGATTTAACTGTGTGTGGAAAAAAAAAACAATAATTATACAAAACTGAATTGTTTGAATTAGAACTGTTAGACAAATTGAATAGCTTGAAATAAAAATATTTTTGACAATTAAACTGTGTTATCTTGCTAAACAGAATTGTTTGTAATAGAACCGGTTATTTGAATAAAAATGGATTTTGCATTAAAGAACCTACAAAGGTTTATATCCCATAAAAACTCAACCAACCAGCCAATATCTTTCGAATGCTTCAGTAATAAATAAAAGCCAAAGATATTCACTTTCTATAATATTTCAGTGGAAATACGAGGGTGTTCATAGGCTGAAAAGTTCACTTGATGTCTGCTGTTCATGATTTTTTCCGCAAAGGGATCCAACAACTGCAACACCGACGGAAAAAATGCGTGAACTGCCAGAAGACTACATTGAAAAATAAATCTAATTTAGTCACATTCTATGCTAGTATCTTGACCAGTCTTTGAACTTTTCTGCCAGCTGTTGTTATACAAGTCTTGGAATATTTCGTTAAGAAGAAAATGAATAGAGATTGTTTGGAGGGTATATATTTACAGACGATACAGAAGATGATGATTCAGCAAGTGTTTTATTCTGATACGGAAATAATTTAACGGAAGAAAGAAACATGAATTTCAATTTCTCACTTGTGGCTTGCTATGATACCTTAAAAATGCCTGGCCAGAAACTAAATTAAACTCTTTACTTATTTCCTGTGTCTACTCCAGTAGTTGTTTATTATTTATCATAATTTCAAAATAAGTCCTTCCTTCTCTCTCTCTCTCTCTCTCACTCTCTCTCTCTCTTTCTCTCAATATATATATATATATATATTATCTATGAGAGTGTATATTTGTGTATAATAGTTAAATATGCCAATTAAGGAGATATTAGGGTATAATAAATATTTATGTCTGGTTGATTGATAATATTGATGGATGACTACAATATTTCTCATGAACAATAATAAACAATTTGATCATTCATTTTTTTAAATTTAGTAAAAAAAATATGAATACTTGATAAATATTAAATATTTAAAATGCTTCTGCATTACTTTTTTAAAAGGTTTTCATGAAAGATGTTTATTTTGTTGTTTATATTGTTTTTTCTTTTCGTTTTTCTTTTTTCTTTGTTTTTTTCTTTTTTGGTAGTCTCTTTCTTTTTAATTTTTTTTTCTCTTTTTTTCAATTTCTGATTTAAACTCTGAATGTGGGCGCATACATTCACACATCCACACACACACACACACACACACACACACATAGACACACAATGTGATCGTGAAACAAACTGTTGCGCCAACTACCTCCCATCTCATACATATTTACCAACCCCTTCGCTCGGGCAGAATATGACACAAGGTCAATTTTTAAGCGAAGTTTAACAGATTTCAATTCAGAGTTTTCCTTCTCCTAGACTAGTTACCGCACCAAGGCTGAAGAACCAAGTCTGCCGTACTATTTACCCATAGCTGGAGGGAGAATAATTTGATTCATACCTTTCCGAAAGGTATTAGTGCTATGTGAAATGCAATCAGTCTCGTCCAGGATTTGAACTCGTGTCCATTTCTTACGACGATAACCATTACAGCACAGGCACCTCCCATCTTATAAACTATCCAAGTAAGATGAATAAGACATACATGGACCTGCTGGAGATGTGAAGACGAACTCATAAGCGACGTTATCTTATGGGCTCCCAAACAATAAACTCACGAGTGTTGGCTGGCCAGAAATAACTTACATCACTCGACTGTTTGCTGACCCCGGAAGCAATCTACAAGTTGCAGAAGCAAAATATGGAATAATTTTTAAAACGTTTTTTTGTAAGATTAGTCCAATCTTTGAAATAAACTCGATACATTTTCATAAGTACCTCTATCGTTCAAGTACTTTTTTAAAAATGAAAATACAGCCCAATATGAGTCAGCAAGAAAAGAAACGACAAAGAATCCCTAATTTGCTTGAAACTAAAACCAAAACCAAGTTTTTTTGTATACCGTATACAAAGCAAAGACAGAATTTTAACGGAAAAGGAGTTTTTTTGGGGAAAAGGGGGAGTAGAGGATTGAAAAAAAAAACGAGAAGGCTTTTTAACTGCTTTTGCAACGACGATTAAGAAGGACCCAACAAAGTCAATAAGAAAGCACGTTTATAAAATGAAAGTCCACGAGAAAACTGTTAGGACAGCAATTAAAGAAGATTTAAGTTCATACCTTAACCCCCATGATTATCTTATATGGGCATTTTAGAAAACAAAACTAATTCAACTTCCCTTCAAAATATTGGTTCACTTAAGACTGCTCTTGAGGAAGAATGGAATAAAATGTCTGATAAATTTCTTTGGAAGGCAAGCAGATCATTCTGAAGGCGTTTTGATACAATAGATAAAAAAAAAATGGCTTCCATATTGAATAAATATACAGTTTCGTGTCCCCCTTCTAATTTTGTTGTTTATTTTTTAAAATCAAAATCCATTTTGTATTAGGATAGAATCCTTTATTAGTATATTATCTTATTCCTAATTTTTCTTTCGCATCCTGCTGGATTATTAGGACAGTTGGTGAGAAAGGATTAGGGAGCTAAGCGCTGTCATCGTGACTTGATGAAAAGGGTGATGATGGTGATTTAATGACTATTTTACCAAAAAGCATGATTCGGACTTTACTGACATATCAGTAGAAATCAAACTTTTCAGCCTATAAATTTCAGCTTTTTTAAGGATAAACAAACTGACAAAAATCAGGGGTGCATCAGAGAATTCGTCAATATGTGGAAAATTGCACTTATTGACATTTATCGATGCTTACTTAACGTTTCGAGCAATCTTGAACAAGTCCTGGCGGCAACACCCCACAAGACACCAACTGTACGGCCACCTGCCTCCTATCACGAAAACTATTCAAGTTAGACGAACCAGACATGCAGGACACTGCTGGAGAAGCAGGGACGAGCTCATAAGTGATGTACTCTTATGGACCCCCACATATGACCGAGCAAAAGCAGGATGACCAGCACGAACATACATTCAGCAACTATGTGAGGATACGGGATGTAGTCCAGAAAACCTGCCAGAGGCGATGAATGATAGGGAAAAGTGGCGAGAGAGGGTCAGGGATATCCGTGCTATCAGCACGACATGATGATGATGATGATGATGACTTAACGTTTACTAAAAGTAACTTTCAATGTTTAGCGATAATACGTATTTATCCAAGCTATCCCCCACAAGCAGGATGTGACACAAAATCAATTTTTAAGCGGAGTAAGGCTGGCTTTTGAATTCAGAATTTCCTTCGGATAGATTTGTTACCAAAGCAAATCTAAAAACCTAGTCGGTCTTACAATTTATTCATAACTGTATGCGATGGAATAACAAAGGAATTCAGACCTTTTGCAATTAGTAAATCGCATCAGCGCGAAATGAAATGAAGACAGTAACGTCCACGGTTTGAACTCGGTTTTACATGTCCATTTCAAACAAGCTTATTCAATATAGAAAAAGCATTCAACAATTATAATACAATTGCCATACATACAGGAAGAAGAAGAAAAGAAACAGAACAAAATCTTAATCAAAAAGAAAACAAAAAAAAATTCTATTTTTGTACACAAAAGATCAAAAATAAAATAAAATAAAATGTAGACAAGCGCTTGACAGTATCTATATCTACTATCCGTTGAATCCATGTCAAATCCGACAAAATGGGAAATCGGCTAAATCCTTCACATCAGTAACTATGCAAACATTTATAACTTGGTGAATAGGAGGCCGAGTCGAATGAATACATTAACCAGAAAAAAAAGGATCAAACCAAATTGGATTTTAGGAGAAAAAAGACAGATGCCTAAAGTGAGGGAAATAGATTTTTAAAAACGGATATCGGGAAAATAATTTTAAAATCTTTTGATGAGTAAGAAAACGTGAAAAAATATATTGCATTTTTTTACTGAAAGATCCGGAAGAAATGCTAGCTAATTTTTATGCCTCCAAGTGTTGGCGAGAAAATCATTATTTCAATTGTCCACAGTGTAAAATAATAATAATAATAATAATAATAATAATAATAATAATAATAATAATAATAAAGACTAGGCTTAAAAATAATCAACAAAAAAGAGAACTTCCGAAATTGTCGACTTTGCTGTCCCAGCTGATCACAGAATAAAACTGAAAGAATGTGAAAAGAAGGATAAGTACCACGACCTTGCTAGGGAATTGAAAAAACTGAGGAACATGTAGGTGACAATTATACCAATTGTAATTGGTGCGTTTGGAACAGTAACTAAAGAATTACTAAAGGGACTAGAGGACTGGAGACCATCCAGACGACAGCATTTTTGAGAACGGCGAGAATACTGAGAAGAGTCCTGGAGACTTGAGGAGGATTGCTGTCACTCATATTCCAGTGAAAAACCATCAGCTAACGCTGCTGTGAAAAGCTCTAATGAGTAAATAATAATAATAATAATAATAATAATAATAATAATAATAATAGTCATAATAACGAGACCTACAAATACTTAGGAATCTTGGAGGCTGATACCATCAAACAAGTCGAAATGAAAAACAAAATTCAAAAAGAATATCTCAGGAGAACTAGAAAACTACTCGAGACAAAACTCAATAGCAGAAACCTTATCAAAGGAATAAATACTTGGGCCCTACCCCTCGTTAGATACTCGGGACCCGTTCTCAAGTGGACCAGAAATGAACTTAGACAAATAGACCAAAGAACTAGAAAACTAATGACCATCCACAAGGCGCTACATCCCAAAGACGACGTGGACAGACTATATGTATCAAGAAAAGAGGGAACAAGAGGATTTGACAGCATCGAAGACAGCGTTGACGCATTCATACAACGACTCGAAGACTACATAGAAAAACGAACGAGGACTGATTACAGCCATCAGAAACAATACTGACACTATGATAGATAACAGAATGACAAAAACCAGCAAACAAAAATGGTAGGAAAAACAACTTAATGGGTCCTTTAAACGACTAATAAACAACATCTCGCACAAAACCTGGACATGGCAAAGAAAAGGAAACTTTCAAAGAGAAACAGAATCTCTCCTAATGGCAGCACAAAATAGCGCCATAAAAACCAATCATATCAAAGCGAGGATAGATAAGACACAACAAAATAGCAAGTGCAGACTATGCGGTAATAGAGATGAAACCATCAATCACATAATAAGCGAATGCTGCAAATTGGCACAGAAGGAGTACAAGGTTAGACATGACTGGGAGGGTAAAGTGACCCACTAGGAAATGTACAAGAAATTTAAATTTGACCATGCCAACAAATGGTATATGCACAACTCAGAACCTGTCCTTGAAAATGACACTCACCAACTCCTGTTGGATTTTGATATACAAACCGATCACCTAATCTCGGCCCGTAGACCAGACCTTATAATAATCAACAACAACAACAAAAAAAAAAGAAAATCAGCAAAATTGTCGACTTTGCTGTCCCGGTATACCACAGAATAAAACTAAAAGAATGTGAAAAGAGAGATAAGTACTTTGACCTTGCTAGAGAATTGAAAAAAACTATGGAACATTGAGGTGACAATTATACAAATTGTGATTGGTGCCTTTAGCACGGTAACTATAGGATTATTAAAGGGCCTGGAAGATTTGAAAGTTGGCGAACGAGTGGAGACCATCCAAACAACAGCATTATTGAAAACGGCCAGAATACTGAGAAGAGTCCTGAAGACTTGAAGAGACTTGCTGTCACTGAGTCTCCAGTGAAATACCATCAGCTAACGCTGATATGAAAAAATCTAATGAGTAATAATTGTGAAATAATACGATACTTTGAGAAGGCCTTGTACCAGACTGCCCTGGGCATTGAAAAGTAAGAATGTTTGGAGAAGTTTGCATAACACGTGACTTGTGAAGGTACCTTGTACCAAACTATTAAGGAACGGATAGAAGCTGAGAATTCAAGACTGAGGTGGGTGACCGTTACCGCCATTTGAGATTTCAGACAATCGAACACAAGAATAGCAACGACTAAAACTTATATGATAAACGGAGAGGCCTTTGGCCTGACTTTGAATGCCGAGAAATTGACAAACAGTTATATTGTGAATTGGTTCCCTGGCTATAAACTTCCAACCTTAGGTATGGGTAAATATATGCACCATTTTTAAAAACACATTTTAACTTAATGTTTTTATTGTTACAAGGAGTCTTCTATTCTCTTTTTGTTGGTGTCTACTTTTTTTTTCTTTCTTAATTATGCGGTCTCATCCGTTCTTTTATCTTCTGATGACTCCGATTAGCGACTGATTTGCTGTCTGGATCAAAAAGACAACATAAGTAGATATGCGGATTGGTTGAGTCATTCGTGGACATAAACAGCCAAGCGGAACGATCAACGAATTGAAAGCAGAATCACCGCAATTTTATTTGGTGGGGGAAGTCGAGTGTGCTACCCAAAATTGAAAGCGATAAAAAAAAAGATATGATGCTGTTAGAAGACATTCTGTTTCAACTTTTGAGGTTTCACTTTCTAAGCAATGTCCTGTTATTCTCGTTTGTAATCTTTCAAGTTTTCAGCTTGAAATATCAATACCGATTTTTTTTTCTTCTCATTTCTATCACCTTGTTTTTGTCACTCTTCTGTTTGGCCTTATGTTGCTAATATTTACTGACTGCTGTTATAATTCTTTCTTGAAACTTTGTAAGTTATTTCTTAAGTCCCAGTATTGATACATCAACCAAATCTTTAATCCTGGCAAGTTTTCTGTCTTCACCTTAACTAGATATACATGGTATATCTATGTCATATCTATAATAGAACGCCTGGAGCGCATTCATCAATTTTGTTGGTTAGTTTGTCTGAGTTTCTCCCTTGCCCATTTTAAGAAGGGTTCTGAGTTCCTTAATATTGAGACTGCGAAGGTGTTTAAACATTTGATTAGATTTCTGCTGCAGTTTTTTAAATGTTAAAAAAGTTGAAAAAGCCCTGGAACATAAAAGTCACAGTGATACCACTCGTAGTCAGAAACCATGCAACAATCCTCAAGAACATGGAAAAAAGATTCGATGAACTGGAGACTTTAAACTATCAAGACCACAGCACTATAAAAAAAATCGGTTAGGATGATTAGAGGAGTCCTGAAAACAAAAGGAGACTTTCTTTCCTTCAAACTTCAAAAGAAAAACATGAAGTAATAAAACTTTGGTATTTAAAAATACTTGGGAAATAAACAGCTAAATATAAAAGATTAAATAAATACACTGATATCAAAATCAATATAATACATGTATAGCCACATAAATAACGAAAGACTGGGGAAAACGAAAATAATATATCTCCATCAACAAAAAAGAGTATAGATTCGACCATCCTCCCAGAATCAACCTCAAACGAGAGTACCCTTCCCATTCCTACACAATAGCCTATAAAGTCACGGGGATTCATCTCACACACACACACACACACACACACACACACACACACACACACACATATATATATATATATATATATATATATATAATCCTGTTGTGCTATCTGCACGGATATCCCTGACCCTTTTTCGCCACCCTTCTCTATCGTCCATTGCTTCCAGCAGGTCTTCAGGGTTACATCCCGTATCGGCACGGAGCTGCTGTTTGTAGGTTCGAGCTGGTCGTCCTGCCTTTGCTCGTCCATGTGAAGGGGTTCACAGGAGTACATAACTTATGAGTTTGTCCCATATATATATATATATATATATACCAACCCCTCCGCTCGGGCAGGATATGACACAGGGTAAATTTTTAAAGCGGAGTTTAACAGGTTTTGATTCAGAATTTTCCTTCTTTTAGACTAGTTGCCACCCCAAGGCTGAAGAACTTAGTCTGTCCTACTATCTACCCATAACTGAAGGGAAAATAATTGGATTCATACCTTTCCCAAGGGTATTAGTGCTATGTGAAATGCAATCAGTCTCGTCCAGGATTTGAACTCGCATGGCCGCGTCCATTTCTTACGACGATAACATTACACCACGGGAATTTATATTTATATATATATATATATATATATATATATATATATATATATACGAGTAAGTAAAGTTGGCGACTGTAGTCGAAGGCGAAGCGAAGGTTCCCTTTTCAATAGCTACTACACCAAAGTGTAGGGAAGGGTGCTATATTTTCCCCTGTGTTGCTCCACTTTCCGCTTGACACACTCCTTATAAAGCTGAATTTTAATCGAGGAGGTATCAAGTACCATTTTTCTAGTTTTTGGTATGATTCAATCTGGGATTGAACCCTGATCTCCCGGGGCCTATACACACAACGTAGATTCTTCTTGGTCTAACACACAGCCGTTCACACACACACACACACACACACACATACACACACACACACACACACACACACACACACACACACACACACATATATATATATATATATATATATATATAAAACCTTCGGTCAATCTTTACCAAGTTGGATGAAGCGTTTTCTATTTCGTTTTATGAATCGTACGAAATTTGATTGTCTTAATCGCTCAAACGATATTACACACACACACACACACACACACACACACACAAGCATACACGTAAAAGTAAGCACAAGTATACACTCAAGTATAGATGCTTTTTCAAACACCCCTCCGAAAAAAGACAAGTTCAAGTTACAGGGACATCTTCATGCATCGTGAGAATAAAAGAAAACGACTTGCAAAACAAAGTTCATATACCTGAGAAATGTTATGAAAGGTGAATAAAGATCCTCTATGGCATTCTGATTAAATGTTACTTCCACAAGTAATCACTTGTCATTGTCAGATTGCAAAATTATTCCAGCAATCTAAAAGTTTTCGCAGAGTGCAACTTTTTCAGCAAATAAACTTTCGCCATAAAGCAATCGAATACACTATATGTTGAAAAATACAACTTATGAATTGGATATAAACGACGGTTCATTTATATACAATACTGACTTCTTAGCGCGTCAATACTCTATTTCCAAGGTATTTTAATATCGATTGAATGAAAGACGTCAACAAAATTGTTCGGTATTCGTATGAATATTAAAGCACAAAATATTTTGTTATCTGGTAATGAATAAATTCAATAATCTCTCTTTCTCTCTCTCTGTCTCTCTCTGTCTCTCTCTCTCTATATATATATATATATATAGACGATATCAACTTGTACACGGGCATATACGGTATATATTTTCATACTAATTTAATGAAAGGGTTGTTTTATTTACAAAGGATAGCAAGGACGACTGATTAATAAATACAGAAATGTTTACCAGACAGATACATAGATAGATAGATACATACATACATACATAAATATTTTTGTAATTATTGCAGCCTCAAAAATGCTCAATCAAGAGGATGTGAGTGAGAATGGCAAAGATACGAAAGAGAGAAAGAAAGAGAGGGAGAGTGAGAGAGAGAGAAAGAGAGTGGAAGGATATGTAAAGGATAGAATAGACATCTAATGTAATTATAGATAGACTGATTGATAGAAAGGTATATCGATACATACATACATACAATGTACGTACATAGAGAGTTTTGTAATAAAATCAGCCTCAAAAATACTCAATGTAAAGAATGTGAGAGAAATTGGCAGAGATACGAAGGGAAGAGTGAGTAAGAGAGAGAGAGAGAGAGAGGAAGGGGGAGAGAGAGAGGGGGTAGGATAGACATTTAACGTAATCAAAGATACATTGATAGATAAATAGATAGATCAATACATGTATAGATACCTAAAAAGTGAATGTCTTTTTTTTAAAATAATTGTTTAATTTGTAAGTTTCACGTTTGCACTGAAAATATCAACACTTTATATTTCGGCTATTTTCCCTCCAAGATACACTGGCTTATTTGATTTAAGCATACATATACATAAGAATTAATATATAAGGAAACCGAAGTTGAATTTATGTAGTCTAAGCAGATATATATATATATATATATATATATATATATATATATATAAATTAGTATATAAAGAAATTTAAGGTGAATATACGTTGTATTAACATAAATATATATAAAAATTTGTATATAAGGAAACTTAGATTATATATATATATATATATATATATATATATATATTAGCAAATAAAGAAATGTAAATTGAATATATGTCTTATGAGCCTAAATGAAGATTTTAAAAAAATCAAATGAATGTTATGTAGTATATGTATAAATATATCGGAATTAGAATATATAAAACTTACACTGAAACGCATTCATTGAATGTTTGTATTTACCGTTTTGGTGTTATTGTTACTTAATATTTTTTCTTTATTTTCCACGCAGTGATATTGAATACGAATACACTTTAAATAGAAGTATTGGACCCATATATGCGACCCTAACTGGTTGTGGGTGCAGGATAGGAAACAAGTTAGATTTATTTGGTAGTCAGGTACGATGCGATAAAAACAGTCAGTTGGAAACCATACATGAGGAGATGAAGACAATTGAAAGTCGTTTGTTCCATTTTGGGGTGGGCTTCGAAAAGAGGTCTCGCACCATACGCAGAGCTGTGAGGGCGAAACCAGCAAACAAGCATGGTTAGAAATATGAAATATAATTCAAGGTCTGTGTATGCACTCTGTATCCCCATGGAATTTTATTTCTCTTTGTCTAGCTAACGTCGTTGATTCAGTTCTCATACGCTGTTTCTCTCTCCCCGACGACTACTAAAAAGTGTAGTAGCCAAAAAAAAAAAAATGTATTTGTGAATCAAGATGCGATTTTTGTGTGTTCGTCACTTTTTGCCACGTTGAGGTCATCATGAGGTCCGACCGACACTTTGAAGTAGTACAAACGTCTATTGAATCCGTACCAGCAAATCTTCTATTTTAACACTGTAGCTTTGCAAGCGTTTTTTTGTGCTGTGTAATGTTAGAGCCATCCATTTGGTGTGTAATAGTACAAAATCCCACACCTGATCAAAGTGAAATTAGAATTAATGACAATAAAGATCTACTCCACACTCAAAAGGGTTACAGACGTGAAGACTTACATAAAATAAAGTTTACCCAGTAAATCTCTTTTTTACAGGGGGTCTAAAATTCACATACCTCTGAAACAGTCTCATCTATCGAAAGTGACATCAATACACGACTTGTGAAAGCTTAGGCAGCAAATAATAGGTTAACGGGGATATGGAAGTTTCATTTATCCGATGAAATAAATCCTATATTTTCCAAGCAACAATTGTGTCCCTGCTACTACATAGATGTACCACTTAGAAAAAAAAACTTGACGGCAATTGCGCAAGAATGCTACGAGCTGTAGTGAACAAATCCTGGAAGCAACATCTCACAAAACAGCAGCAGTACGGTCACCGAACACTCATTTCTAAAACCATTGAAATCAGACGAATAAGATAGGCAAGACACTCCTTGAGAATTAAGGACGAACTCAGAAGCGATGTTTCTTGAGAACCCCATCACACGGACGAGCGGATGTTGGAAGACCAGATAGTATCTATCTACAACAGCTCTGTATGGACACAGGATGTAGACTAAAAGACCAACCGGAAGTTATGGATGATAGAGATGAATAGAGAGGGAGAGTTAAGGAAATCTGTGCTAGCTGCACATGATGATGATAATTTCTCAGCAGGGAATACAATCAGCCTATTCTAAGTCACCGATTTGGTGAACAGGCTGAGTAGAGTAGAGGACATTGTCTACAGACAAACAAGAGCGAGTCAAATGTTGTTTTTTTTTTTAGAAAATCGCTGGTTATTATTATGACGTTCAAATTTATGCTTTATCACAAAGATAACGATGACTAGAGGCCATATTGGTCGAGGGAGAAGCGAAACATACATTCACTTGATTGTTTTAGATATTTGACTTTTGACAAACCTCATCAGTTACGCGGATATCAAAACAGGCTCTACCTGTGTCTTAAAGTAAACAAAAGAAAGCGGAAATGCCATGGAATTTGTGTGGGTGGCATGACTGAAGGAACAGTCACCACTAAGTCCATGGACGTCCAGAAAAATGTACAACAATGGAAGACTTTCGATCCCAGGCACAGAGAGAGAGAGAGAGAGAGAGGGGAGAGAGAAAAGAGCCGGCAGAAAAGTGACTAAACGCCACGCTGCTCTTGGCGCTGACCGAGAGAAAAGTCTGAAATGCACGAGATTCGCTAAAGACGAAAGAAAGTATGATCCCTGAAGAAAATTGGAATAAGTAGTTGCATTGCCCCGTACCAGTCTCAAGAAAGAAGTAAGAAGAAGCGTAGTTGATTAAATTTTCTAAGCGAGCTATTTACCAGTATCTCGTGAAAACAGAACCAGAAGAAAGGTTCTCAAAGTATTCTGTATCTCAAACTGTACGTATATCTTAGTAGTTACAAATTCTGGCCTCACACAACTAATTCGTCACTATGACTTACAGTTGTAATAAACAAAAGGAAAAGGATTATATTTTTATACATAGTTGTCGGCTCTTCCCTATCTCCCTAAATATACAAAAATGGCTTGGTGAACGGAGAATGAAAGAAAAAAAAATTTTAAATATAGAATCTTACTTGTTAATACTCTTAAATATTCATCTTCCTTACAATTCATAGATTTTTAGTAGAAATACTGCAAGCTAAATCTTTTATTCTCTAAAGTTGTTTGTACTTATCTAAACTTTCTGCTACTGGCAGAATATAACACAAGGTTGCATCTTGAATTTAGAGTTTTCCTTTTCCTTGACAGATTGTTCAACCAAGACTAAATAACCCAATCTACTCTTGAACTAAAATGCAAATAGCTTCATCAAGTAAATGAACTCGGGTCCCCGATTCCAACATCCACAACGATAACCGTCACACTTTCCTTACTCCAGTATTGATAACCGGGTTTTTTAAAGCTGTTTATTTTCTTCGATTCTAACATCTTTTTCTGATTCAAAGGGTTCTGTTAGATATATTTTGGGTCTCATTCGAAGTAAAGCCTTTTCGTAGCCAGCGCCTCTCGAGTGATTCCTTTGACGGAACTTCAGGATTTACTTTCCTTCCAAACAATTGCACAATTAAAGCTCAAGATATTATCTTCAACACACTCTAGTGACATAATCACAGGGTCTTTTATAATCCCAGGAATGACACCTGCTCCAGCAAATAATCAAAGTTAAAGTGATGTTTAAAAAGTAATGCAAATCAACATTCACCTGTATATGTATTTGGCAGTCACGTTCAATACCCGTCAAACTGAAGTATCCACTAATGATCCAGCAGATATACGAAGCTAATTTTGTTATTAATATTAACACGAAGATTTTATGATATCAGTTAGTCTGTTTTATGAAAAAAGTAAGTAAAGTTGGCTACCTTAGTCGATGTTGACCCGAAGGCTTCTTTTTCAATAGCTACAATACCGAGGTGTAGCGGAGGGCACTACCCAATTCCCAGGATTGCTTCTCTTTACTCTTGACCCTCACCCCATAATGCTGAGTGTTAAGCAAGGCGGCATCAGATACCATTTTAAAAGTCTTTGGTATGACTCAGCCTGGGATTGAACACCAATCTCCCGGACCATAGGCGAACACTCTGCTCATTAAGCCAATTTCTTTGTTTTGTTGGTTGACTTTACGCGACATGGCAACCCAGCATTAAATAAACCTCAAAGCGCTGAAATACCATAAAATAAACAAACCAAAACCTGCCTCCTAAAAACACACACAAGAACTAGATCATTTCGAAGGGAAGATTACATAAGCAAAACATTAAGGATTATTTCTGACCAAATTTCGCAATAATCAAAAATAAAATTGTAACACCAAAAAAACAAAAAGTAAAATTACGCACAATCACATACTACAGCGTACTATCCACCACACTCACATACGACCAGACACACACGCACATACACATGCACACACACACATATATATATATATATATATATATATATATATATGTATAAGATAAGTTCGTTTAACGATAAATGTTTCCGATTGTTTAGACCTTTATTAGGGCGTGTGTGTTATTAAATGAAAGGAAGAATATGAGAAATATTTAAAATTTCTATTTCGTTGCGTTCTGTTTCAAATTTGTGTTATGTAATTTTCGCACCAATAATTACATCATATGAATTTGAAACAGAACGCTAACAATGGATATAGCATCTTGTAAAACTTTCTCATTGTTTTGTTTTATATAATAGATCACTCGCCTTGACGATGTTCTAAAAAACTGAAACCTCTAACATTGATAAATAATTCAATTAAAAAAATCGACCTCAAAAGAAAGACCTTGTGTTTTATCTTTATTTCTGTACATTTTCATATATATATAAGAGAATAGCACTTATATATATATATATATATATATATATATATATATATTTGCACGTATATGAGTGTGTTGGGAGTGTATGAGTGGTGGCTCTTGGGCATCAATATTCCTCGAACACCTATGTGAAACAATTGCCGATTCGTATAATTCAAATAATAATAAGAATTTTGACATCGACATACATTTCTTTTCTGAATACGATGTGTATACGATAAGTTTCCAGACTTTTTTCATATGGGCATTTACAATTGTCGTAGACACTTGAAAATTCAGCATGTTATTGCTATACATCATATGAGATGACAATTTAATTTTTATGATTTCAGGTTCAAATAAACAGCTATAGCAGAAATTGGAATTCAGCTGGTGAATTTCAAAAATGCAATATAACACTTTAGATAAACGATATGCAATAAAATTATGTTTTAAACTTGGAAAAAATGCCACAGAAATGTATGGAATGCTTCAGACTGCTTTTCGACCATGTTGTATGAATCGAGCATCAGTTTTTGAGTGGCATAAGAGATTCAAGGAAGGCACGGAGTCTGTGAGGGATGATGAGAGCTATGGGAGGAGTAAGAAAGCCAATACACCAGAGGTGATTGGCCAAAGGGTTAGGGTTAGTTTTACTATGTTGAGGTTTTAAGGGAGTTCAGGAAGAGATTCCGTCAGAAGAAGCCAGCACTCTTCGAATCGGGTCAGTTGCATTTCCACCGGGACAATACACCAGTCTACAATTCCATCCTTGTCACAGACTATTTGACCAAGATGGGCATCAAGACAGTTCTTCAGCCTCCCTATAGTGCAGACCTTGCTTCCTGTGACTTTTGGTTATTCCCTAAGTTTAGTGGCTGTCGTTATGAGACAATTGAGGAGATGAAAGAGGCTGTGACGAAAGTCATTGACACGCTCACACAAGAGGACTTCCATGGGGCCTTCTAGAAGTTATTGGAACGGTACAACATGTGCATTACAGCCGAAGGAGATTAATTCGAATAGGACTAGAGTTTCATGTGTACTATCAATAAAAGTCCCCATATGAAAAAAGTCTGGAAACTTATAGTATGCACCTCGTACAATTCATCAAATCTTTTTGCCTCTGAAGGTTTGCACAGATGATAATTGACAACGTATCAATCTACAAAAACTAGAACGATATTTCATTTTCATCTGACGTATTTTTCAAAACAAATATCTTCAACCCATTCAGTGTATGCAACGTGCTCAAAGGCTGGTTCCGTGGAATAGATAACAGCCCCACAGACGCACACAGACCGAAAGACGGACAGACATAGAGAAACAAATACATACACATGTACGCAAATCCTGGCAAAAATTAGATGAGGCTTGAATTTTTTTGTACCAATCCCTCATTATCAAATTCCTCTCGTGTGCTTTTGATGTAGTGGTCATCGTCGACTCGCATTCAAATACTCGTCGAGGCTGTTTTCATTTCACATAGCACTAATACCCTTGAGAAAGCTCTGAATTCAATTATTCTATTTCAAGAAAATATTAAGGTAGATAGGCTTCTTTTTCCTTGGTCAGGCAACCGGTCTAGGAGGAGGAAAACTCTGAACTTAAATCTGTTAAATTCTGCTTCAAAATGGCCTTGTGTCACATTCAGCTCGTGTGAGGGTTTTCGTTAATACATACAATGTAATGTACGAGAAAAAGAACTTACACCAAGAATTTTTTCAAAAGATGTAGCAAAAATATATTCTTTGAAAAACAGGAAGTAAAATATATTAATCTTTTTTTTTTATTATTATTGGTATTTCAGCTAGGAATCAATTTTTCTGAATAATGTTTTTAGAAAGATGTCCTTTTTTTTATTTTAGAGTAGATTTTCCTGAACACAAAATTACTAGAAACGTTTTCTTCCTTTATTTTATTATGTTTCATTTTATTTTTTGTGTAGTGTAATATTATTATGAACAGTCAGCGAAATTTACCTAAATCATCAATTCAAGGCGTAGAATTACAACAAAGCTATAAAAGTTACTGAGTTGGAATAATTATCACTGATGGTTCGAGCCAGGACATTAAAATCAACGAAATTCAAAGACAAAGTTCTTGTTCTGAGAGGAATTTTATTGCTTCAAAGTAGATCGACTTAAGAGAATAGCTCTTCGAAATGTTCTCAAAAGGCCCTACCATCTGAGTCTCAATTTATTGAAGAAGACCAGGGAATTCGACGACATACCACTTCGGCAGTGTAATGAGGTATATAATCAAAATACAATAGACATATGGACAAAGGGATGCATCCTCCCCTTCCCTAAGAAGGGCGACCTCGGATTAGCCAAGAACTGCCGAGGTATAACCCTTACATCCATAGCGGCCAAGATATACAATGCTCTACTACGTAACCACACAGAACTTAAAATAGAAAACATACTTAGAAGGGACCAAAATGGCTTTCGGAGAAATAGATCCACGACGTCACAAATTTTGACTATCCGTCGAATTCTTGAAGGGGTAGGTGCAAAAAAACTTGAGGCAACAATATCATTTGTCTATTTTGCCAAGGCTTTTGACTTCATATACAGAGGAAAGATGGAGCAAATACTCCTCGCCTACGAAAAAGAAACCGTTGCAGCCCTAATGTTACTATAAAGAAGCACTATAGTAAAAATCCGCTCCCCGAATGGAGGCATAGACTATTCGACATTTTAGCTGTCGTGCTGCAAGGAGACACATTAGACCTAGACCTCTTTATCATCTGTCTAGACTACGTACTTAGAACGTCTATTAATAGAATGAAAGAGAAATGTTTCAAAAAAGAAGCAGAAGATACCCCGAACAAACATTTACGGACGCAGTCTACGCCGATGACTTAGGGCATCTGGCAAATACACCGACCCCAGCCGATGTTCTGCAACATAGTCTAGAACGAGCAGCTGCTGACACAGCCCTCCATGTCAACACACTCAATACGGAATACATGCTTTATGGATGCACTACATGGACGCTAACTAAACGTATGGACAAAAAGCTTGACGGCAACTACACAAGAATGCTGCAAGCAATATTGAACATGTCCTGGAGGTAGCACCCCACAAAGCAGCGGCTGTACGGCTACTAACGACCCATCATGAAAACTATTCATGTTAAACGAACCAGACAAGCAGGACACTGCTGGAGAAGTTGGGACGAAGACATAAGTGACATACTCTCATGGACCCTATCACATGGACGAGCTAAGTCAGGACAACCAGCTAAGTCAACACCTCTGTGCCAATAAAGGATGTAGTCCTGAAGACCTACCGAAAGAGATGGACGATAGAAAATGTTGGCGGGAGAGGATCAGGGATATCTGTGTTGTTGGTGTGACATGATGATGATCATGATGGTGATATATATACGAGGTGCATACGACAACATTCCAGACTTTTTTCGTATGGGCATTTAGAATTGTCGTAGACTCTTGAAAATTCAGTATGTAATTACTATACATCTTATGGGATGACTGACTATTTTTTATGATTTCAGGTTCAAATAAATGGCTATAGCAGAAATTGGAATATACCCTACTAAAGCCTGATTGTCACAGCTGGTGAATTTCAAAAATGCAATCTGACACATTGGAAGAACAATAAGCAATAAAATTATGTTTTGAACTTGTAAAAATGCCACAAAATGGTATGGAATGCTTCAGACTGATTTTGGGGCATCTTGAATGAATCGAATATCAGTTTTTGAGTGGCATAAGAGATTCAAGGAAGGAAGAGAGTCTGTGAGGTATGATGAGAGCTGTGGAAGGAAGTCAATACACCAAGGTTGATTGGCTAAAAGGTTAGGGTTTGGGTTAGTGTTACTATGTTGAGTTTTTAAGGGAGTTCAGGACGAGAGAAGAGGCCAGGACTCTTCGAATCGGGTCAGTGGCATTTCCACCGGGACAATACACCAGTCCACAACTCCATCCTTGTCACAGACTATTTAACCAAGATGGGCATCAAGACAGTTCCTCAGACTCCCTATAGTGCAGACCTTGCTCCCTGTGACTTTTGATTATTCCTTCAGCTTAGAGGCTGTCGTTATAAGACAATTAAGGAAATGAAAGAGGCTGTGACGAAGTTCATTGACACGCACATACTATCGGACTTCCATGGGGCCTTCCAGAAGTTATTGGAACGGTACAAGTGCATTGATACTGGAGGAAATTACTTCGAAGGGCACTAGAGTTTCATGTGTACGATCAGTAAAAGTGCCTATACGAAAAAAGTCTGGAATCTTATCGTATGCCCCTCGTATATATCATCATAATCCTCATGTCGTGCTGTAGTACGGATATCTCTGACCCTCTCTCGCCACTTTCCCAATCGTTCATCGCCTATGGCAGGTCTTCTGGACTACACTCGTATCCTCACATAGTTGCTGAATGTATGTTCGTGCTGGTCGTCCTGCTTTTGCTCGGCCATATGTGGGGGTCCATAAGAGTACATCACTTATGAGCTCGTCCCTGCTTCTCCAGCAGTACCCTGCATATCTCGTTCGTCTAACTTGAATAGTTTTAATGATAGGATGCAGGTGGCCGTACAGTTGGTGTCTTGTGGGGTGTTGTCGCCAGGACTTGTTCAAGATTGCTTGCAGCATTCTTGTGTAATTGCCGTCTAGCTTCTTCTCCAGCCGTTTTGTTAGAGTCCGTGTAGTGCATCCATATAGTAGTATCGATACGACCACTGCCTGGAAGAAACTGCGTTTTATTTTATCGGTCAGGTCGAAAACTTTAGAGGGTGGTTTGATTTTTGATTAGGGTAACGTTGCATGCTCGTGAGATCATGTTTGGGAACATTGTCATTGCAACTCAGAATAATTGTTAAAGCAATCAAATATTATTCTTAGAAAAGAAACGTAAGGAAATCAATTTAAAAAATTAAAAATATGTCAAAGTAAATAAAGACATTAAAAACAGTAAATTAAAACTACAGAATAAATCATAAATATTCATTTTCATCATTAGTTTTAGAAGTTTGTTTTTACTTTTAATCACTTTTATCGAAATGGTGCAAATTATCACAATGTATACAAAAAAAATATGTGAGACTGATAGAAGGCGTGCACAGGTTTTCGCGAAATATTGAATAGTTTTGCATCGAAGAGAGGTTCTCTGAGGCAACTGTGTCCCTTCTGCTAAAAGAGCAAGGGTAAGGTTCAATGCCTGAAGCATCTCCTAAGGAGAGAATTCCAATGGAGACCAGGCAATTTTTAGCACTGCCCTTGGCAGTGTATTCGTGCGCGGGAAATCTATCTGCAGAAAGAAAAATGATATTGTGGCATATTCTGAAAGTAGCATGGGCATAAAATATTGACGGAGGCGAAAAATAACAGTTATTTTGTGTTATTATTTCACGTAGACTTTAGGCCTAACAAAGAAGCTGACAAATAGCATGCATCTATCTATCTATCTATCTATCTATCTATCTATCTATCTCATGTTATATTATTCATATCTATCTATCTATCTATCTAATAATATTCATATATCGTTCATATTCCCCCTATCTATCTAGCTAGCAAGCTAGCTTGAAAGCTAGTTATTAGTCTATTTATTTATCAAATATCTGTATTTATGTTTGTTAATGTGTACATTCTCAGATTATCTATCTATTTCTCTCATACTATTCATATCTATTTCATCCTATTCCTATCTATCGGTATATCTATCTATAAATCAATCAACAAGGGTTTTCCAATGAATCAAATAATTTTTTAAAGCAAAATAAATTATATTTTCAGATTTTTTCCCATAAATATAAATATTGTTTAATAAGAGTTTATAGCAAAAAAATATTATTTCATAAAAATAATTATTTTGAAGTGCTGCTGGGTGAAGGCCTCCCGCTCCAGGATCCTATACGAACCACTTTTGTTCCTCAAAAACATGTGTACATGACTTGGTGTTATTTTCATATACTTGCTTAAGTACTGAAGTGCCTATAACTGAGTTTTACTTAAATGAAACAAAAAAAATTCACTTTTATTCGTTCCTCAGTGGGGGGGGGTCTTCGTGGTGTAATGGGCTGCGGAATCGTAGTAAACGAGTTCGTACCCCAGTCACGCTATTACGTTCACTTTCGAGAAAATACCCTCGGGAAAGGTAGGAACCCCCTTATCCTCCCAGCTATGGGTTAAATAGTACCACTACTGTTCTTCTAGGAGAATGGCTTTGGCATTAAATAACCTATAAAGGTTGATATGCCATTAAAGAAACCAAACCAAACCATCGTTCCTCAGTGCTCATTGTTGAACAACCTGAAACTGGATGTATAGGCAAACGCACGTGAAAAATGCAAGGTTGTAGACTGCTAATTTTATAGTTATATGTTGTACTCCCTAAATAATGGACTCGCCTACCTCCATAAATACACGTCAACGTAGCGTCAGAGGGAGTTGCCAAGACCACATGTAATACCGCTTGCGTAGTGGACCGATGTTCACGTGTGTGTGTGTGTGCGTGTGTGTATGTGTGAGCGTATATATATATATATATCAAGTAAATTTCCAAAGACTGTGCGTGTGGAATATTCGTAAATTGAATATATGATGTACTTCATATAAATCTATGAGACTGCTCCATGGGTGCCTATCATTATATCTGCATTTCAGGATTTATATATGAAAATTCACATGCAAAGCGTATATAACGTGACTGGAATAAAACTCAACGACAGTTAAAGTGCCATTAAGAATTTATTTCGACGAAGAATATTATCTTTGCCTCTTCAGATGATATATATACCTTTGTTTTGTTTTTTTAGTGACTTTCATTTTTCACCATAATATTTCCTTTTTTTTTCTCTATATATAAGAATAATCACCATCATTCTTCGACAGCGACAACTGTGTGTAGTAGGAATACAGTCAGAGAGAGTTCGCTCATATCTTTCTTCTGTGGCGAGGTCCCTTTTTGTGAAGTAGTTTAACTGCCGGAAAACACACATGAGGAGCTTACATGCCTGCTTGAATGATCAGCTGGTTTTACGCCTTCTGTCCAAAGTTACAGAACTTTTATTGCTTTTCAAGTCTCATGCAGATATTTGAAAATCCTCTTCGCCCACGTATTTTTCTGTTCATTGCTGGTTATTGAAACTTAAATACTTCCAGTTTTTTCCGGTTATTTGTTGATCTTATTTGCGAACGGAAATAACTGTCACTCATCCATAGGCAATAAATTATATTCTCACCATCATATTTTATATTTCTCTTTCCTGTGAAAACCACTTTGTTGATTTTATCTTGTGATCGCATTGAATCTGCTAAGTTCATCGTCGCTAGCTAAGCTTGTTTGACATTTAAACTGAGTGCAAAAAAAATGACATGCTGAACTGAATTGTTAGAAACAGAACTGTGTGATCATTTAACATTGAATAAACAAATGACTGATGTTTAATTGAAATTTTGTAATACATATCATTACTTGGAACATTTAACTGTGTGCAAATAAATGCATAGAGTTGAATCGAATAATTAATGTTAAATAGTAACATTTGTAATTACTTCATTGTGTGCAAACAAATGACAGATGTTACATTGTTACTGTTACATAGGAAGACTTAAAAGTATTTGACTGTGTGCACGCAAATCATTAATATCAAATAGAAATATTTGTGTTAGATATAAATACGTGAAACCATTTAACTGCATACAAAAGAATGAGCTCAGGCTCGTTTAAAAATGTATCTACAAAATTAGTTTACAAATTATATATTCAATATATATATATATATATATAAACATTGGTTGGTTCGTTCGGTGGGTGGGTTTTATGGCGTATCAACCTTTGTAGGTTATTTAACGCCAAATCCATGTATATGTAAATAATCAGTTCTTTTTAAAATAATACAGTTTAGCATGAGTACACAGTTTAATTGTCAAAAAAATTTCTATTTCAAACTATTCAGTTTATTCAAACAGTTATATATAACAATTTAGTTTAGTGTAAGTACAGTTTCAATATTAAAAACAGTTCACTTTCAAACAATACAGTTTAGCATGAGCACGAAGTTTAAATGTAAGCATAGTTTATTTGTGAAAACCATTTCTATTTCTAGCTATTCAGCTTAGTCAAGCAGTTCTAATTCAGCTAATTCAGCTTAGTATAAGTACAGATTTTGTTTACACACAGTTAAATGTCAAAACAGTTCTATGTTAAACGATTCAGTTTAGTGTAAATACAGTTTCAATGTCGAAAAACAGTTCTATTTGAAATAATTCAGTTTAGCATTAGCATGCAGTTTAAATGTAAGTGCGGTTTCAGTTTAGCATTAGCATGCAGTTTAAAAGTAAGTACAGTTTAATTGTCAAAAATAATTATATTTCAAGCTATCCAGTTTAATCCGACAATTCAGTTTAGCATAAGTATGCCGTTAGTTTTATTTAACCTATAGATAGGTCCCTATCAGGTGCTACCACGCCGGTGCAGAATGGACCTGGGAGCAATGGTAATGAAAGAGTGGTCCGTATTCCTCAAAGCCCCAGCATTACTGGGATCTCACCATCGGACTGTTTAGTGTCATATCCAGGACACTCATTGGGTGGGGTTTCTTCCCCTCTGCAGAGGTGCAGTCAGTGTATTCTACATCCTCAGCCGACTGGGCAAATATGTATAAAGATGATTTAGCATTAAATTACCTACAACAACCGACTAATCAATTTTCAGTAAGTTTTATTTTAATTTTCTTCTGATTTTCGGATAGAAAGACATTATGTCAACCATGGTAAGCCAATAATCAAATATTCTATTAAGTTATCGTAGCACTGTAAAGCAATGATTAGATATTCCCACACATACGTTTATCTTAATGCTCATAATTATTTGAACAAACTTGCAATTGGATTCTAATAGTTTGCTTTGATGAGTTACCAAACAGGAACTTAACGCAAGAAGGAAAGAATTTAATTCCAGTCAATATCATAAGAAATACATTGAGTCACACTTTCCGATTACAGATACTACGGATGTTTTAACGATTAAATTACAGTAATACGTCATTGTGCTTGCGTCAAATCCACCGTTACTACTGTTACATACCGTACATATGAACATTAATAGGTATGCCCCATTCCTCATAAAACGTTGGACCCTATTATGATGGGGTGTTAATGTGTTGATTAAGCAGTACACCAATAGAAGTGGTTTACCTTCTTCACGCCGCTGGCGAATATTGTATTTTATTTGTTATGAATATTTCCAGTTCATTTCCAACTTATGTTTAGATTACTTCTCTTTCAGTAACCTTTTGTAAGGTTAAAACAACTACATATATCTAAATAAAATTCCGGTTAAGCTAACGTTTTTAGGCCCGATATTATGTCACTCATCAACGTCACCTGCATCAAATAAAAGGATGTTAAATTATCCCTATATATATATATATATATATATATATATATATATATAGTACATTATAAGTAAAGAGTAAAAGATAAAGGAAACAGAAAAAAAGATTTAAAATGCAATTAAAAAGTTATTAAAATTTTTATACTGAACAATGAAGTATTTACATCGAAAACTTGTTTTTCGTTTCTTTTGTTTTATGGCTTATCAAACATCATGGGTTATTTAATGCCAAAGCCCTCCTTTTTAAAAGAAAGCATTTATGGCATTTATCTTATCACTGGACGGATTAGGGCTTTCATACCTTTCCCAAGTCCAAGTGTAAAGTGCTAACAAATATACGCTATAAAGTGTGTCCATAATCTCTTTAAAAAATATGAGTAAAATGCGTTTTTCGTGTTCCTAAATATTATGTGCACACTCTCTCCTGACGACCCCAAAGCAAGCATGGAGTTAAACTGCTTGGTAGAAATGAGAATGGTATTTTCTATCCGCTCACTTTCTGGTGAGTTTCTGTTACTTGGTAAGTAACTTCTTCCTTGTTTCGTGATTTATTTACGTTAATCTAACGATGTCTGTTCTAATTTTAAGGCATTTTAAAGTTTAAAAAAAGAACGGTCGTTTTTTAAATAAATTAATAGCTTAAATTGGGCTATTGTTCTCTTTCAGTCCCGGTAAAAATTTATTCAGAATCGATCAAACAGATTAATTAAGAGAATTGGCTGAAGTGTTTTGGAAGAGGTACCAAATTTGAACGCTTTATCCAAAAATATTCCTTGACGACTCCTGGAATCTTATGCAGTGAATATCGATTTTGTGCTTCTTTTTAATACACAGGTACAGTACCATCTATGGAGTAACAATAATAAACAAAAAAAGGTATTGGGGCGTAGTGGCTAAGGTGATGGACAGCGACATCGTAGTCAATAAGTTAGAATTCCAGTTGTCTAATTATTTTCATTTTTGGACTTATATCCTTAGAAAAGCATGTATAGGACTTACACTCCTATAATTTAAAATGGGCGGTATGCCACTTGTTCCCGAAACAAAGATGGCGGACGCACATAAACAATCAGACTCGCGAAACCATTGACCAAGAGAACCACGTGGACAGTGTTTAAAACTACGTCCTTATATGAATTTCGTCTCGCGTTTTTGAAGCTGACTCCAAGACACGTATTTTCAATAAATACTTCGTCTTCAAATTCTTCCTCTTTTTCACATTTTCACTTCCAGCGCTAACACACTTTCTCCAGTGTGACTTTCAGAGAGAATACTATCACTCTCTCATATTCACAAACAGCCGTCAAACGCCACAAAATGTAAACACTCTTTTCCACATTATACTTTCTCGGTGAGACTTTTCCAGCCTCGAAAACAGCAATTGCATCCAATCACAGAAAGAAACGAACATTTAGAAATACGTAGTCAACATGCATAGGACACTTTTATTTTTTAGTCCTTTTTTGTAGTTTTAGTTGTGTCAGTCACACACACACACACACACACACACACACACACACACACACACACACACACACACACACAGAATATTTTCACGAACAGTAATAGAACCATAGTAATGTTTTAAATGTTTCATTGTATGTATTGTTAAGATATGAATTTGTTTTGTTTATGCCACCTTGTTTTGAATGTTCCTTTTGTCCGCGCCGTTTCGTATCGTTTACACATGTTTACTACAGTTGCCTCCACGTGCCTTTTCCAAACAAAAATAACATACCACTAA
Organism: Sepioteuthis lessoniana; assembly: GCA_963585895.1. Classification (NCBI taxonomy): domain Eukaryota; kingdom Metazoa; phylum Mollusca; class Cephalopoda; order Myopsida; family Loliginidae; genus Sepioteuthis; species Sepioteuthis lessoniana. Next base: position 95,781,471 of record OY757917.1, read on the forward strand.
GCGTATACCAAAACACAACCAAAATTTTTTTTGGACCAAACATATCAACCAAATAACATGTCCCCCTACACATGAACATTATTATTAATAAACCCCCAGCTACTGGTTAAAAACTACCACTACTGCATTTTTGCAAGAATAGATTTGTCATTAAGTAACCCACGAAAGTTGTGGCACTGATATTATATTGATTCGAAATATTAATTTAGAAGGATGAAAAAATAAAGGCTTTTGAAAATTTGAATATATTAAAACTATTTTTCAACTTTTTATCATTTAGTACGACGAAACGTAGTAAAATGAAAATTATCTTTCGTTGAGTTCAGTTTACTTTGGTTAATCTTATTTGTCTAAATTTCTGAAATGAACCTTGATCTATTTTATTGTATATAGTATTCGAACTATTGTCTTTATACACTCAACGTTTCGGCGAACTTCTTCAGGTATCTCATGTCGAACTCGGGAACCCATGCAGAACTTCGAACCGAACCCTTTATCTAATCCACGAGGGTAGACTGTTCTAAATCCCTTGACCATTAGTGGTCCAAGTATTAAGATACAATAGGTATTATTTCGTATTTACCTTTAGTTGGGATTAAAAGTGGCACCTCCAGATGACTTCACTTAGAAGCACTATAAAACCAAATACCAATAACCGTAATGTCATGTGTCCTGCAAGACAATTTACAGTATTCCTTTTTCGGGCATAAATCTTGTATCACCATTTAACCATGAGATACTACTAACAATTTTTTTCCATGGCTCATATTGTATTTTTTTACCCTAGTTCATATCGCATTTTTTTTTATCTAAGCTCATATTACATTTTTTCCTTAGTTCATATTGCATTTTATTTACCTTAGTTCAAATCGCATTTTTTTTTACCTTAGCTGATATTACATTTTTTTATCTTAGTTCATATTGCATTTTATTTACCTAAGTTCATATCCCATATTTCTTACCTTAGTTCATATTGCATTTTTTTTATCTAAGCTCATATTACATTTTTTACCTTAGTTCATGTTGCATTTTATTTACCAAGGTTCATATCGCATATTTTTTACCCTAGCTCATATTACAATTTTTACCTTAGTTCACATCGCATGTTTTTTTTATCTAAGCTCATATTATATTTTTTCCTTAGTTCATAGTGCATTCTATTTACCTTAGTTCAGATGGCATTTTTTACCTTAGCTCATATTACATTTTTTACCATAGCTCATAATGCATTTTTTCAATATCAACATTAATTAGATAATAAAGAATACTTAACAGAATAAGAACAATCAACAATCTACCCTCCCAGATTAAATAAAGGGTTCGAATTTTTGTTTTGGCAGCTGAATTCGACATGAAACACCTAAATAAGGCCTAACTGCGCATCGGCCGAAACTTTGTGCCATAACGAGAAAGATTAAAACAATAGTCCGAATACTCTGACAAAAAATTGGTTCACCTTGCATGTTCTCTGTTTACATTCGCTCTTAAAAATAAATAATAACATGGAAATCGTAAGTTTGTTTGAACTAACCATAATCACATGTTGCATATATTAATATGTTCTTTCTTCTCCTCTTCGTGGTGGCATCATAGACGACAGGGAAAACGGACCTAAGAACCCTTAATCATCAGTAATTGCCAGTCTTTGTGAAGAATAAGAAGCTAAAAGATTACAGCTTTCAATAAACCATATTTTCTTTCTTTTACAATTTTTACTTTGAAAATTTCAAACGGTATCCTGCCTTTCAATTTCTGACGACAACAACAAATCGTTAATATTGACGACTTTTCTTTTGTATTTATCTTTAATTTTTTTTTTTTTTTTTTGAAAGTAAACCACCGTTTGTGTGATAGAATTAATTACTGACTATACAGGGTGTTTCGGAAAAATCAATGTAATTTCGAAACCTAATGACTTGACCGATTCTCATTTAAATGATCTAATATTTTTGACCATGTATAGAAAAAACTGATAATGCTACTTTTAATGATTAATTATATTACAGAAATGCTTAGGCCAGGTGGTTGGGGCTGTTGAATACACTGACTGCATCTCTGCAGATGAGTTAGACTATCCCAACTAGTGTCTTGTGTCCCAATCAGTTAGGGCTGTAAAATACAACTACTACATGTCTGCATAGGTGTAAGACTGTCCCAACAAGTGTTCAAGATATGACACTAAACAATCTGATGGTGAGGCTCCTGTAACGCTGGAGCTTTGGTGAATGCAGAGTACCCCTTTATTCCGATCGCTCCCAGGTCCACTTTGGTCCGGAGGGATAACACCTGCTAGGATTTTATCGATGGGTCAAATAGAACTGTTTGGAATTTAAACTGTGTACTTTGGTATTCAAACTGAGTGCAAACAAACGACTTGTGCAAAACAGAATTGTTTGAAATAGAACTGTTATATCATTAACTGTGTGTTAACGAATGCTTGATGTTTAAGTGAATTGTTATGTAATATACTAGCTTAGCTAGTATATTCACAGGAAAGAGAAATATAAAAGATGATGGCGATAATATAATTTATTGCCTATGGATAGAATGACAGATATTTCCGTTAGCAGATAAGACCAACAAATTACCGAAAAAAAACGGAAGTATGTAAGTTCCGATAGTCAGCCATCAACTGAAAAATACGTGGGCGAAGAGGATATTCATATATCTACATGGGACTTTAAAATACAATATAAGGTCTGTAATTTTGGACAGAAGGCAAAGATTGGCTGGTCGCTCAAGCGAAGGCGGAGCTCCCACTGGCTTCTCAAGCGTGGGGGAGAAATATCCACTGGTCACTCAAGCAGACCTGTCAACTCCTTGTGTGTGTTCTCCGGCCGTCGCACTACTTCACAAAAAGGGTCACCGCCACAAAGAAAGATATCTGTGAACTCTCTCTGACTGTATTCCTACTACACACAATGGTCGCTGTCGAAGAATAAAAATATAAATTATATTTTTATATATCTACGCGTCCTTCGTTGTTTGTCCAGCGGTGCAATATAAGACAGTTAGTGATACATAGCAATTCTTGGAAATAGATCTGTTTGATCATTTAACTGTGTTTAAATAAATGACGGATGGTTTAATTGAAATTTTAGCCTTGAATCGCAATGCTTGAAAACATTTAACTACGAGCAAATAGATTATAAATGGTAAATAGAATTATTCGTATTAGTTTGAAACAAGTGAAACCATTTAATAGTGTACAGAAAAATCAGCTCAGGCTCGTTTAAAAGTGTTATCAATAAAATGTGTTTAGAAATCATATATTTGATCCTATTTACCCAACCCCTCCGCTCGGGCAGGATATGACACAAGGTCAATTTTTAAGCGGAGTTTAACAGGTTTGAATTCCGGGTTTTCCTTCTCCTAGACTAGTTGCCTCACCAAGGCTAAAGAACCTAGTCTGCCCTACTATTTACCCATAGCTGGAGGGAGAATAATTGGATTCATACCTTTCCTAAGGGTATTAGTGCTATGTGAAATACAATCAGTCAGGTCCAGGATTTGAACTCGTGTCGCCGTGTCCATATCCTACAACGATAACCATTACACCATGGGCACCTCCTAAATCATATATTTGATATATAAAAAGAATTTGGCATTTACTAACCTACAATGGTTGATATGCCATAAAAACAAACCAAACCAAACTAAACCAAACTTAACAGAAATGTTATTGACGGAAAACAAAATACGTTTCAACATGAACCATAGAATTTCGATTTCTTTTTACACATGTTGTTAAAATCTTAAAATTATTAGAATGAGAATTTATCCAGCAATTGGATTACGAAATTATATCATTTTTTTCCAAAACACCGATCACATCTCTAATGATTTCAATTTTTTTTTAAATAACACGTATTTCGCACCTAACCGTTTGCTTATTCGGAGAGTGAAAATATAATTCATTATCAACATCACTGTTATCATCAAGGTTTGCTGATAGTACTGAGTCTCTCTCTCTCTCTCTCTCTCACTCTCTCTTCACTTCTCTCTAACATCCATTGCTTCAGGTAGGTCTTCCAGACAGCGTCTAGCGTCCGCATAGTACTGATTTCTGTAAGTCTTTGCGAACCGGCAACCACCGTTGGTTCCTTGTGTTGGGGTTCATAAGAGGATATTACATATGAATTTGTCCCTACTTCTCTAGCAGTGTTCCACATAGCTTTCCCGTCTTACTTGGATGATTTGTAAGATGGAAAGCAGGTGACTTTATAACTGTTGTTTTGTAGGATATTGCTTCCAGATTTTGTTCAAAACAACTCGTAGCATTTGTTGTGTAGTTCTCATGTACGTTTTTTGCTAGTTTTTTTTTTTCTAATATTCATTTTTTCATTATTTATATATATTTTCATATTACTTCTGGTCAACCCAGGATGTATTTACCCAACCTCTTCGCTTCAAGCAGGATGTGGCAAAAGATCGATTTTTGAGGGAATTGAAAGTTTTCCTTCCGCTAGATATTTTGCAATATCAAAGCTAAAGAGACCTGTCTACCCCTATTTAACATAGCGGGAAAAAATGGATTCAACTCATTTCTAAACACCTTACCACGAAGTGAAAAACAAACTATTTCGTCGAGGATTTGAACAGGATTTGCTTTGTCTATTTCCCAAGAAGATAATCATCATACTACCCGCCTCTAACCACCCTGAAGGATGCCTTGCAAGGTGCAAATTTCCCTGGATACTCCATAATTCTGGGCAGATTAAACTAATAATCATGAATTACGACCCTGGAGGTGCCCGTGATGTAATGGTTATCGTCGTAGGAAATGGACACGGCGACGCAAGTTCAAATCCTGAACGAAACTGATTGCATTTCACATAGCACTAATACCCTCGGAAAAAGTATATAATCCTATTATTCTCCCTCCAGCTATGGGTAAATAGTAGGACAGACTAGGTTCTTCAGCCGTGGTGAGGCAACTAATCTAGGAGAAGGAAAACTCTAAATTCAAACCTGTTAAACTCCGCTTAAAAAATTGACCTTGAATCACATCCTACCCGAGCGGAGGGGTTGGTAAATATCATAAATTACGACACTGAATCGAATTTTCTTGATGTATCAGAAATCTTATATATACATGTAGATCATTTTTAAATATTAGCTTTGATTGGCATAAGGCCAAAAGTATGGAATAACTAGCGGGAATTTAACTCCAGTGCCCCATTGCCTGAAACAACTGCAGACGCTCATTGAATGAATAGAGAAAAAATATGTTGTGCAGCAATTGAGATGCAATGAGCCGAATAATTGGATATGAAACCGAGTGAAACACTTTTAGTCTGAAGTAAAATATGTGATTAAAACATATGGGAATAGAAAGATTTATTGAGGGATTTTAACATCTCAATAAACATGTACCACTACGGTGTTCAAATGGACGTTTCTGCAGGTACGATCTCAATAGACGATTGTACGATAGATGTTTTGTACTAACATGGTTCTTTGCCGACCATTGTAGCGTTAGGGCACTATATTGACATTTGAATGACTACGCTCAAAACGGGTCTGTGCGTGTCGAACTACGTAGTAAGTGTCCGTCAGACCTCGTGATAACCTACACCATGATGAAAAGAAGAAGTGACGATGACGCAAAGCACCGTCTTGGTTCGTTAATACCAAAGTTTATTCACAAGTACACATTTTAGAAGTCGTCGAGAAGAGAGAAACAGAGTTGGAACTAAGTCAACCGCTTTAGCAAGACAGAGAGAAATAAAACGTCGGAAGAAGTGAGAAAGAGCAGTTAGAGACTTTGAACTATCTTTCTTGCTTTTCTTTGTTCTAACACGTGCTTGCTCGAGGGGTCCGTTCTCTCTGCTTCGCGTCAAAGTGTGAGGCCATTTCGTTGAGCTGACCCTGAAATAGGGGCCTCAAATTTTGCCCGTTTCACATCGTCGTTGTGAGTGTTCAACTTCCGTCTTTAAATCGTCACATCGCATAACCAATAAACTCTTTTTACTGTTTCCTCTCTCGTATCAACTGCCTTAATGGCGTTTTGTTTGAGTTGCGTCCAGCCAATCAAAACTCATTTTCTATTTGCTGCCGATAAATTTCTACTTTTTACCCAAGCGTCCACTGCTATGATGAACAGGATTTCGGGAACCCACTTTTCTCTTTCCAATTCGTTCTCCCTTTTCATAGGGCCCCTCTAACTCACACACACACACACACACACACTCTCTCTCTCTCTCTCTCTCTCTCTCTCTCTCTCTCTCTCTCTCTCTCTCTCTCTCTCTTATGTATGTACTTTTCTTTTGCACCTTCTCAGGGTCGACTGTCAAGATGATCAATTGGAGTCACTAATTATTTTATAAAGATAGTGTCTGGAATTGAGTTAGAGATTTTTTTTTCATTATTCTTACCTTGTTATTTAAGAAAAACTTAAGATCAACGTAATCCAAGAAGTTAATGTAAAAGGAAGTTTACGTTATATCGTTTCGGTTCTAATGATCCATCATTACCTTCTTATTAAATGATTTTAATTGGGTAATTTTATTTAATATACAGTGAAATAATATTTTCACTCAGCAGTGACAATATTTTTCTTTCTGGCTAGCCACTAGTAAGTCTAGGCGACGCCAGATAACCTTGCTGGTAGACTGAATAATAGAAACAAAAATCGAAATGGTGGCTTTAGCTTCTTGTTTGGAAAGTAGGCAAATTACTTTACGTGCCATTTCAAAATTGGTGGTCCGAAATGACAATCAAACCAAAGACATTGAAGGTTTAGACGGCCATTTATATTCGACAACTGCTTTAGTCAAAGTGAAAGAGACATTGTGATGTCAGCCCAATTTGTCCACCAATTATCAGAAACCAAAAATTATCTGATATATTGTGGCTTTCTTTTTTTCCTGATATTTTCTAATAGAACAAGAGTTATTTTAGCGAATACGAGCACCGCACTAGTTTGGAAAGAAGTGGCTTTCTGAAATCCTAACAGACCACGATGGATAGACTAGATAGAGCATAGAATTCTGTTTATTCATATTTGATAGCTTGGCTTAGTCTGGCACAAGTTATTATTTGTCAGTGAATAGGACGACTTCGAGCAGGGGCAAATAGCATTTTGGGTAACTAAACTCAGATACAGAGAAGAATCAGATAACACAGCTTCACCTCTCACACAACGAATACTCCTCCCATATATATATATATATATATATATATATATATATATATATATATATATATATTACGTATTAACATTAATGGTATGTCTCTTTCCTTTTAAATACTTTGGACACTATTTTGAGGGGGTTAATATACTGATTAAGAAGTACACCACGAGTAGTGTTTTACCTTCTTCACGCCGCTGGCGAGTATTGTATTTAGTTAATGGAGTTGCCCGTGGTGTAATGGTTATCGTCATAGGCAATGGACACGGCAACACGAGTTCAAATCCTGGACGAGAGTGATTGCATTTAACATATCACTAATACCCTTAGGAAAGGTATGAATCCAATTATTCTCCCTCCAGTCATGGGGAAATAGTAGGGCAGACTATGTTCTTCAGCCTTGATGAGGCAACTAGTCTCGGAGAAGGAAAACTCTAAATTCAAACCTGTTAAACTTCGCTTAAAAATTGACCTTGTGTCATATCCTGCCCGAGCGGAGGGGTTGGTAAATATGGTTAATGTTATAAAGATTTACATTTCATTAATAACCTCCGTTTTGTTTATTTCAGATTATGTAACATTTTTAAGTCGCAACAATATGCGCGCGCGTGTTTGTGTTTGTGTGTGTGTGTGTGTGTGTGTGTGTGTGTGTGTGCGTGTGTGTACATATGCATTTGTGTTTGCGTGTAAATATAAAAATATGAAAAACCAAGGATGGTTTTAGTTGCAGTAAGATTATTTGACAAAGTTAAACGTTTGATCTGTATATTAAACCATTATCAGGGCAATGTTGATATGTGTTGTATCTTCTAAATGGTATTAAATTTTAAAAAGAAACTCAAAATTTAGAAAACGATTCGAATTCTATTGCTGTTTTTGGCCGTCTTTTTCAAAAACATATTAAATGTTCGAAAGTAATTTAAATTGTAGCGTTTTTGCTGAATAAAAAAAAATATTTTTCCCCTCTTCCCATAAACATCTTCAAAAAAGACTTAAAAATCTTTGGATTAAAAACAGTTATAACCTCTTCAAAACAATTAAGAATATGATCAATAATAAAAATAACCAAATCTCATAGAGGAGTTACTCTATCTAGACCTTATGATGCAGTAAAATATATTTGGTTAAGATATCAATTAGAAAACCTAATTTCCTAAAGAAAATACGGATACAGAAATGTCGACGAAAATAACGCGATTGTCAAACATAATTTAGAAACAAATCACAACTTTAACGATTCCAAAATATTAGTTATATATATATAAGATTCCTTTCTACTTCCTTTTTCATGATTTTCAATAACGGTTCAAACCATCATTCTTCCTAAATTACAAACAGCTAAACAATAAAAAAGAAAAACAAAGGAAATGACTAAAAAAAGAAAAAGACAGAATGTTGGAAAAGGGAAAATTATATATTTTTAACAAATACGTTACATTGGAATCATTTAGAGATGAGGCTTCTTAATCTTAGAATTAATTTTTATTTATTGTGGACTTTTTTAAATCCTACCCAAGCCGGCCAGAGGTTTACTTGGTCAAAAACGTGGTGCATTAGACAACAACTATGGAAGGCAGTAATTACTGGAGATACGGTTACAAGACTCAGCATTCCTATCCAAGGTCACAGTAAGTCACCTGAAGAAGGCCAGAGGTGAAATTTGGTCGAAACGTAGTGAAAGAAGAAACAACACAAAAAACTACCAAGATGAGGACAAAAAGTCCGCAATAAATAAAAATTAATCCTCAAATACGTTACACTTTAAAATACATTTCCAACAATAATTACATCACATAGTTTTGAAACAGAATGATACTAGAAATCATCATCATCATGTCGAACTGGTAGCACGGATATCCCTGACCCTCTCTCACCACTCCTCCCAATCGTTCATCCCCCTAGGCAGGTCTTCAGGACAACATCACGTATCCTCACATAGCTGCTGAATGTTATACTAGAGATAATAAAATGCAAATAGTTCTTCTCATTTTTTTTTCGTTACATTTTAAGCTTTAATATTTTTCAGATGATACAACATCATATGTAAATATTACTTTTATGATAATTCAATATAAAACCCGAAATGTTTAACAGAGCAAATGAAGTAAATATAATAAAAATTATCAACTGAATTCCTTATTCTTTTCATTTTTCTAATATTTACCTACCGTCGGATTCATTTCCATTTTACCCCGTCTCCATCTCTGTCTCTGTCTTTGTATCTCTCTCTCTCTCCCTATATATATATATATATATATATATATATATATATATATATATATATATATATATATATGAAAAGGTAGGGAAATGATAAAAAAACGTAATGTCTTCAGAGGTTTGTTTTATTTATAGAATTATCTCTTTCTCTCTCTCTCTCTCTCTCTCTCTCTGTCTTTATCTCTCTCTCTCTCTCTCTCTCTCTCTCTCTCTATATATATATATATATATATATATATATATATATATATATATATATATGAAAAGGTACGGAAATGATAAAAAAACGTAATGTCTTCAGTGGTTGGTTTTATTCATTGAATTATTTGCCTACGTTAAACATTTCGTTTTTTAGACTTTCATCAGGGAGTATAAGCTCATTGTGTTCTGCTTCTAAATTGTGTCAAGTAATTAGACGTTCGAAAACTTATTAAAAGAAAAAGAAAAACTAAATTTACATCTATCTATCAATGTGTCTTTATATTTATATTATTTAGTTCAAAAAATTGTATCAACCTTCCATAACATATATTTTTGTCTTAATCGATGTCTCCTTGCTTTTTTCGATTTCTATCAGTCAGTTGGATTCAACTATCTGCTCATTTATCTAACTCATTGATTGGTTTACTTTGGTTTCTTTGTTTAATGGTATATCAACCTTTGTAGGTTATTTAATGCCGAAGCTATTCTCTGAGAAGAACAGTAGTGGTACTATTTAACCTATTGCTGGGAGGATAAGGGGTTTCATACCTTTGCCAAGGTTATTTGTCCTAAAGTGAACGCAATACCACGACTAGAGTACGAACTCGCTTACTACGATTACACAGTCCATCGCTTTAACCATTATACCACGAGGACACCCCCTATCTCATTGAGTATATATAAACAATGAAGTAAAATTATTTTGAATCAGAAATTTTATTACTTGTTAGAATCAACGTAACCAAATAAGAAGACAAAATGAAAAAAACATGGTTATCTGTTTGAGAGTGTTGCGGTTTGAAATGATACTAGATTTAACAAGATTCCAGGTTTTCTTTAATTACGTATATAAACTACCATCTTGTAATCTTTAAAATTAAATCTGTAATTAGTTTCTAAATTATGCTTGACTAATGTTTTATTTTCGTTGCTAAACCGTTTCCTTTTTCCAAATCACTACTGTGCTCATAAATTTCACTCACAAATTTTCAAATTAAAATCAAGACATTTGATTTCGTCTACATTTGCCCTGGATTCGACTATTGTTTTTTTCTTTGTTTTTTTTTTGTTTGTTTTTTCCAATTGAATTTCTAGTTGTCTTTAAAGTTTAGGGACGGTTGTAATTTCAAGATTGTTTTATTATTTTTGACAATGTTTGTTGCTGAATTGTTGGGTAAAACAATATATATCTATGCAATGCATTTTATTCGAAAATTTATTGTTTTGGATTAATGGAGCAGATCTAAGTTTGTGAATTTTGAGAGTTTTTAATTCGGCTCCATGAATAAAGATTGGCGATGTTGAAGTTGCGCCAAGGAAATATTTATATATATTTTAAGGGTGCAAATCCTAATAGTCCTAAAGTAAAAACCAATGATTATTCCCCTCTTTAGTTTGACGTTATGGTGTGACTAAAATTGTACATGGTCACTTTCATATGATTGGTTGGTTGGTTGGGTTTTATGGCATATTAACCTTTGTAGGTAATTTAACGCCAAATCTATTTTTATGTAAATAATCAGTTCTATTTCAAACAATTCAGTTTAGCAGGAGTACACAGTTTAATAGACAAAACCATTTCTATTTCAAACTATTCGGTTTATTCAAACAGTTCTAATTCAGCTAATTCAGTTTAGCCTAAGTACAGATTTTTTTTTACACAGTAAAATGTCAAAACAGTTTTATATATAACAAATCAGTTTAGTGTAAATACAGTTTCAAATATCAAAAACAGTTCAATTTCAAAGAATTCAGTTTAGCATGAGCACAAAGTTTAAATGTATGTACAGTTTAATTGTGAAAAACATTTCTATTTCAAGCTATTCAGTTTAGTCAAGCAGTTCTAATTCAGCAAATTCAGTTTAGTATAAGAAAAGATTTTGTTCACACACAAATAAATGTCAAAACAGTTCTATATTAAACAAAGCAGTTTAGTGTAAGTACAGTTTCAATGTTAAAAGAAAGTTCCATTTCAAATAATTCACTTTAGCATTTGCACGCAGTTTAAATTTAAGTACAGTTTCAGTTTAGCATAAGCACGCAGTTTAAATGTAAGTACGGTTTAATTGTCAAGAACATTTCTATTTCAAGCTATTCAGTTTAGTCAAACAATTCAGTTTAGCATAAGTATGCCGTTAGATCTATTTAACCGACAGATAGGACCCTTATCAGTTGCTACCACTCCGCGTCAGAGTGGACCTGGGAGCGATGGCAATAAAGTGGTACTCTGCATTCCCCAAATCTCCAGTATTACTGGAAACTGACCATCAGATTATTTAGTTTCATATCTAGGATACTCTTTGGGGGGGGGGTCTTACCCTTCTGCAGAGAAGCAGTTAGTGTATTCTACTGCCCCTGCTGACAGGGAAAATTTTCATTTGAGGATTATGACTAACTTTAAATTCTAGTTATTACTTACTTATAAATGTACAAGAAAGGTAAAGTGTAGTTAATTTCTAGTTCATGAATAAAGATTATGTTTGCTTCAACAGTGTTTAATCAATACGTAATGCGTTAAGTCATTATTCCGTGGATATTCAAGTAATATATCATGCGTACATTGGAAATAGAACTATTGGTTATTATGAATTTATAGGAAACAAATTCTGGAAAGTGAAAGAAAAGGCAAGTATAAACCTCTCGAAGAAGCGAACCCATGGGGAGACCAGTTCTTTTGTTTATAATACATAATGTTAAAAAAAAATATATTTCGCATGTAATGTGGAAATTTTAATCATCTCGGTAAAGGCAATTTAATCTTGGTTTTCTTGAGATGAATTTCTAAAAGTTTGATACTTTGTTTTGCTGGGATTGTTGTATACTCACAACCCTAGCCATAATCATATCACAATCCAACAGCATATGTACAAATTCAAATACATAGAAATGCACAACACATTAACAGGCGAACTCAATGTTGTTCACGTACGAACGTTTATTAACTTCTTGGCTTCTGAGTTCGGTTCTTCGACACGAGGAGAGAGAGAGACACAGTTCTTAAAAGTCTTTCGTAATATTTCTATGCTAACAAAACTCCCCGATACCTGGTCGGAGCTTACACACACGCTGTGCATCCCGTAGTCTTTAAGATCTCTGTCGGTAGAGAATCGCAAGACTCCATGGTCAGACTTCAACTTCTCATCACCATGGTCTTAACTCAAGTTCAACTCTCGACATGGCCAAAGTCAACTCCCAACTGGATTGGCCCACTATCGAGTACCCGATTCGACTCCCCACCGTCGGACACCCAACTCAACTGACCCACAGTAAAAATACAACTGACGTCTTTTTCAAAATCTCCAAATTCTCAGCCCATCCCTTCCGGGCATGACATCATGCACACTCCAGCCTCACTTCCTATCTGGGGTTTAATATGACAATTGTGATACTCTGCGCGCGAGCGTAAACTGTACACAATGTCTGTGCACCTGAATTAAGAACCGAATAGTTTAAAGCCCAACCAAACTGAATGATAAAATATGATTAACGAAAAATGATTAATAGAAAAAAATCATTCTGTAAGTAAATAACAGGATATTGGTGTATGATGATTTTATTTCGAGACTGGATTGACATTTGTTTTCCATATTTACACCATATATTTTGTTGAGTTAGTCACCGGGAATTTTGATGTGCAAAACGCTAATTGTTCCCAAGGAAAAGGTTAACATTTTGGCTAAAAATTTTGTTATTGGGGGATGGCTTTAATCTCAGAAATAACTGACAGTAAAAGACTTCCAAGTTAATGAGTTTTAGGATGATCACAAATTTTAGGGATTAATAGATGATAATGAATTAATGAAGATGAGAAGTAGTTATCTTTAGGGATTAGATTTTGATAGGGCTTTATAAAACATCTGTATTTTCATTTACTTAGAAAAAATCGTTCGTAGCTTTTTTTTATTCAATAATTCCGTTATTTTTTTCTTTATAGCGAGTGAAACTTACGTGGTGTATTCAATAAGATTCCAAACTTGTTTTTTGTACAGGCATTTAAAATTGTTGTAGACGCTTGAGAATTCAGTACGTTATTGCTATACACCTTATGAGATGACAGACTATTTTTTATGATTTCAGGTTCAAATCAACAGCTACAGAAGCAATTGGAATACACCCTACTAAAGCGTGATTGTCACAGCTGGTGAATTTCCAAAATGCAATCTGGACGTGAGGACGTGTTAAAAGAGCGATATACAATAAAATTATGTTTCAAACTTTGAAAAAGTGCCACAAAAACGTCTGGAATTCTTCGGACTGCGTTTGGAGCATCTTGCATGAATCAAGCATCGGTTTTTGAGTGGCATAAGAGATTCAAGGAAGGCAGGAAGTCTTTGAGGGATGATGAGAGGTGTGGGTGGAGTAAGGAAGTTAATAGACCAGAGTTGATTGGCCAAAAGGTTAGGGTTAGGGTGACTATGTTGAGGTTTTAAGGAAGAGATTCCGTCGGAAGAGGCCAGCACTCTTCAAATCGAGTCAGTTGCATTTCCAGCAAGACAATGCACCTGTCCACAACTCCATCCTTGTCACAGACTATTTGAGCAAGATGGGCATCAAGACAGTTCCCCGCTCTCCCTATAGTCCAGACCTTGCTCCCTGGGACTTTTGCTTATTCCTTCTGAGGCTCAGAGGTTGTCGTTATGAGACAATAAGGGAGATGAAAGAGGCTGTGACGAAGGTCATTGACACGCTTACACTAGAGGACTTCCATGGGCCCTTCCAGAAGCTGTTAGAACGGTAAAACAAGTGCATTGCAGCAGTAGGAGATTACTTCTAAGGGGACTAGAGTTTCATGAGTGCACTATCAATAAAAGTGCCCATACGAAAAAAGTCTGGAAACTTATTTAATGATCCTCCTGTTATGACTACACTACCAGCTTTATTAGAACGTGTAGCAA